>CAKAOJ020000035.1:3462500-3801744 GCA_916701645.2 Sebastolobus alascanus | reverse complement strand
AATAAGTATTGCCGAAAAAAGAGTCATAGTATAGTATGACGAAAAAAAGAGTCATAGAATAGTATGCCGAATGTAAGAGTCATAGTATGCCGAAAAAAAGAGTCATAGTATAGTATGCCGAAAAAAGAGTCATAGAATAGTATGGCGAAAAAAGAGTCATAGTAGTATGCCGAAAAAAGAGTCATAGTATAGTATGCCGAAAAAAGAGTCATAGCATAGTATGCCGAAAAAGAGTCATAGCATAGTATGCCGAAAAAAGAGTCATAGCATAGTATGCCGAAAAAAGAGTCATAGCATAGTATGCCGAAAAAAAGAGTCATAGCATAGTATGCCGAAAAAAGAGTCATAGCATAGTATGCCGAAAAAAGAGTCATAGTATAGTATGCCGAAAAAAGAGTCATAGTATAGTATGCCGAAAAAAGAGTCATAGCATAGTATGCCAAAAAAAGAGTCATAGCATAGTATGCCGAAAAAAGAGTCATAGTATAGTATGCCGAAAAAAGAGTCATAGTATAGTATGCCGAAAAAAAGAGTCATAGTATAGTATGCCGAAAAAAAGAGTCATAGTATAGTATGCCGAAAAAAGAGTCATAGTATAGTATGCCGAAAAAAGAGTCATAGTATAGTATGCAGAAAAAGAGTCATAGTATGCCGAAAAAAAGTGTCATAGTATAGTATGCCGAAAAAAGAGTCATAGAATAGTATGCGAAAAAAGAGTCATAGCATAGTATGCCGAAAAAAGAGTCATAGTATAGTTATGCCGAAAAAAGAGTCATAGAATAGTATGCGAAAAAAGAGTCATAGTATGAGCTGAAAAAAGAGTCATAGCTTAGTATGCCGAAAAAAGAGTCATAGAATAGTATGCGAAAAAAGGAGTCAGAGTATGACGAAAAAAGAGTCATAGTATAGTATGCCGAAAAAAGAGTCATAGCATAGTATGGCCGAAAAAGAGGCAGAGCATAGTATGCCGAAAATAGAGTCATAGCATAGTATGATGCGAAAAAAGAGTCATAGCATAGTATGCCGAAAAAAGAGTCATAGCATAGTATGCCGAAAAAAGAGTCATAGCATAGTATGCCGAAAAAAGAGTCATAGTATAGTATGCCGAAAATAAGAGTCATAGTATAGTATGCCGAAAAAAAGAGTCATAGTATAGTATGCCGAAAAAAGAGTCATAGTATAGTATGCCGAAAAAGAGTCATAGTATAGTATGCCGAAAAAAGAGTCATAGCATAGTATGGCAATAAAAGAGTCATAGCATAGTATGCCGAAAACAGTCATAGTATAGTATGCCGAAAAATGAGTCATAGCATAGTATGGCGAAAAAAAGAGTCATAGCATAGTATGCCGAAAAAGAGTCATAGCATAGTATGCCGAAAAAAGAGTCATAGCATAGTATGCCGAAAAAAAGAGTCACAGTATAGTATGCCGAAAAAAGAGTCATAGCATAGTATGCCGAAAAAAAGAGTCATAGTATAGTATGCCGAAAAAAAGAGTCATAGTATAGTATGCCGAAAAAAGAGTCATAGTATAATCTGCCGTAAAAAGAGTCATAGCATAGTATGGCGAAAAAAAGAGTCATAGCATAGTATGCCGAAAAAAGAGACATAGCATAGTATGCCGAAAAAAGAGTCATAGTATAGTAGGCCGGAAAAAAGAATCATAGTATAGTTTGACGAAAAAAAAAGTCATAGTATAGTATGCCGAAAAAAAGAGTCATAGTTTGCCGAAAAAAAGAGTCATAGTATAGTATGCCGAAAAAAGAGTCATAGCATAGTATGGCGAAAAAAAGAGTCATAGCATAGTATGCCGAAAAAGGGTCATAGCAAAGTATGCCAAAAAAAGAGTCATAGCATAGTATGCCGAAAAAGAGTCATAGCATAGTATGCCGAAAAAAGAGTCATAGCATAGTATGCCGAAAAAAGAGTCATAGCATAGTATGCCGAAAAAAGTCATAGCATACTATGCCGAAAAAAGAGTCAGAGTATAGTATGCCGAAAATAAGAGTCATAGTATAGTATGATGAAAAAAAGAGTCATAGTATAGTATGCCAAAAAAAAGTCATTGTATAGTATGCCGAAAATAGTCATAGTATAATCTGCCGAAAAAAGAGTCATAGCATAGTATGGCAATAAAAGAGTCATAGCATAGTATGCCGAAAACAGTCATAGTATAGTATGCCGAAAAATGAGTCATAGCATAGTATGGCGAAAAAAAGAGTCATAGCATAGTATGCCGAAAAAGAGTCATAGTATAGTATGCCGAAAAAAGAGTCATAGTATAGTATGACGAAAAAAAGAGTCATAGAATAGTATGGCGAAAAAAGAGTCATAGTATGACGAAAAAAAGAGTCATAGTATAGTATGCCGAAAAAAGAGTCATAGAATAGTATGGCGAAAAAAGAGTCATAGTATGACGAAAAAAGAGTCATAGTATAGTATGCTGAAAAAAGAGTCATAGCATAGTATGGCGAAAAAAAGAGTCATAGCATAGTATGCCGAAAAAGAGTCATAGCATAGTATGCCGAAAAAAGAGTCATAGCATAGTATGCCGAAAAAAGAGTCATAGCATAGTATGCCGAAAAAAGTCATAGCATACTATGCCGAAAAAAGAGTCAGAGTATAGTATGCCGAAAATAAGAGTCATAGTATACTATGATGAAAAAAAGAGTCATAGTATAGTATGCCAAAAAAAGAGTCATAGTATAGTATGCTGAAAATAGAGTCATAGTATAATCTGCCGAAAAAAGAGTCATAGCATAGTATGGCAATAAAAGAGTCATAGCATAGTATGCCGAAAAAAGAGTCATAGAATAGTCTGCGAAAAATGAGTCATAGCATAGTATGCCGAAAAAAAGAGTCATAGAATAGTATGCCGAAAAAAGAGTCATAGTATGCCGAAAAAAAGAGTCATAGTATAGTATGCCGAAAAAAGAGTCATAGCATAGTATGCCGAAAAAAAGAGTCATAGTATAGTATGCCGAAAAAAGAGTATAGCATATTATGCCGAAAAAAGAGTCATAGTATATGGCGAAAACAAGAGTCATGCATAGTATGCCGAAAAAAGAGTCATAGCTATAGTATGGCGAAAAAGAGTCATAGCATAGTATGCCGAAAAAAGAGTCATAGTATAGTATGCCGAAAAAAAGAGTCATAGCATAGTATGCCGAAAAAAGAGTCATAGCATAGTATGCCGAAAAAAGAGTCATAGCATAGTATGCCGAAAAAAGAGTCATAGTATAGTATGCCGAAAAAAAGAGTCATAGTATAGTATGCCGAAAAAAAGAGTCATAGTATGCCGAAAAAAAGAGTCATAGCATAGTATGCCGAAAAAAGAGTCATAGTATAGTATGCCGAAAAAAGAGTCATAGCATAGTATGGCAATAAAAGAGTCATAGCATAGTATCATGAAAAAAGAGTCATAGTATAGTATGCCGAAAAAGAGTCATAGCATAGTATGCCGAAAAAAGAGTCATAGCATAGTATGCCGAAAAAGAGTCATAGCATAGTATGCCGAAAAAAGAGTCATAGCATAGTATGCCGAAAAAAGAGTCATAGCATAGTATGCCGAAAAAAGAGTCATAGCATAGTATGACGAAAAAAAAGTCATAGTATAGTATGCCGAAAAAAAGAGTCATAGTATAGTATGCCGAAAAAAAGAGTCATAGTATAGTATGCCGAAAAGAGTCATAGTATAGTATGCCGAAAAAAGAGTCATAGCATAGTATGCCGAAAAAAAGAGTCATAGCATAGTATGCCGAAAAAGAGTCATAGTATAGTATGCCGAAAAATGAGTCATAGCATAGTATGGCGAAAAAAAGAGTCATAGCATAGTATGCCGAAAAAGAGTCATAGCATAGTATGCCGAAAAAAGAGTCATAGTATAGTATGCCGAAAAAAGAGTCATAGTATAGTATGCCGAAAAAAGAGTCATAGCATAGTATGCCGAAAAAAAGAGTCATAGTATAGTATGCCGAAAAAAGAGTCATAGTATAGTATGCCGAAAAAAAGAGTCATAGTATAGTATGCCGAAAAAAGAGTCATAGCATAGTATGCCGAAAAAAGAGTCATAGCATAGTATGCCGAAAAAAGAGTCATAGCATAGTATGCCGAAAAAAGAGTCATAGTATAGTATGCCGAAAAAAGAGTCATAGTATAGTATGCCGAAAAAAGAGTCATAGCATAGTATGCCGAAAAAAAGAGTCATAGTTTGCCGAAAAAAAGAGTCATAGTATAGTATGCCGAAAAAAGAGTCATAGCATAGTATGGCGAAAAAAAGAGTCATAGCATAGTATGCCGAAAAAGAGTCATAGCATAGTATGCCAAAAAAAGAGTCATAGCATAGTATGCCGAAAAAGAGTCATAGCATAGTATGCCGAAAAAAGAGTCATAGCATAGTATGCCGAAAAAAGAGTCATAGCATAGTATGCCGAAAAAAGTCATAGCATACTATGCCGAAAAAAGAGTCAGAGTATAGTATGCCGAAAATAAGAGTCATAGTATAGTATGATGAAAAAAAGAGTCATAGTATAGTATGCCAAAAAAAAGTCATTGTATAGTATGCCGAAAATAGTCATAGTATAATCTGCCGAAAAAAGAGTCATAGCATAGTATGGCAATAAAAGAGTCATAGCATAGTATGCCGAAAACAGTCATAGTATAGTATGCCGAAAAATGAGTCATAGCATAGTATGGCGAAAAAAAGAGTCATAGCATAGTATGCCGAAAAAGAGTCATAGCATAGTATGCCGAAAAAAGAGTCATAGTATAGTATGACGAAAAAAAAGAGTCATAGAATAGTATGCCGAAAGTAAGAGTCATAGTATGCCGAAAAAAAGAGTCATAGTATAGTATGCCGAAAAAAGAGTCATAGAATAGTATGGCGAAAAAAGAGTCATAGTATGAAGAAAAAAGAGTCATAGTATAGTATGCTGAAAAAAGAGTCATAGCATAGTATGGCGAAAAAAAGTCATAGCATAGTATGCCGAAAAAGAGTCATAGCATAGTATGCCAAAAAAAGAGTCATAGCATAGTATGCCGAAAAAGAGTCATAGCATAGTATGCCGAAAAAAGAGTCATAGCATACTATGCCGAAAAAAGAGTCAGAGTATAGTATGCCGAAAATAAGAGTCATAGTATAGTATGATGAAAAAAAGAGTCATAGTATAGTATGCCAAAAAAAAGAGTCATAGTATAGTATGCCGAAAAAAGAGTCATAGTATAGTATGACGAAAAAAAGAGTCATAGCATAGTATGGCAAAAAAAGAGTCATAGCATAGTATGCCGAAAAAAGAGTCATAGCATAGTATGGCGAAAAAAGAGTCATAGCATAGTATGCCGAAAAAAGAGTCATAGTATAGTAGGCCGGAAAAAAGAGTCATAGTATAGTTTGACGGAAAAAAAAGTCATAGTATAGTATGCCGAAAAAAAGAGTCATAGTTTGCGGAAAAAAAGAGTCATAGTATAGTATGCCGAAAAAAGAGTCATAGTATAATCTGCCGAAAAAAGAGTCATAGCATAGTATGGCGAAAAAAAGAGTCATAGCATAGTATGCCGAAAAAAGAGTCATAGCATAGTATGCCGAAAAAAGAGTCATAGTATAGTATGCCGAAAAAAGAGTCATAGCATAGTATGCCGAAAAAAGAGTCATAGTATAGTATGCTGAAAAAAGAGTCATAGAATAGTATGGCTAAAAAAGAGTCATAGTATAGTATGCTGAAAAAAGAGTCATAGAATAGTATCGCGAAAAAAGAGTCATAGCATAGTATGGCCGAAAAAGAGTCATAGCATAGTATGCCGAAAAAAGAGTCATAGCATAGTATGCCGAAAAAAGAGTCATAGCATAGTAGGACGAAAAAAGTCATAGCATACTATGCCGAAAAAAGAGTCAGAGTATAGTATGCCGAAAAAAAGTCATAGTATAGTATGCCGAAAATAGTCATAGTATAGTATGCCAAAAAAAAAGAGTCATAGCTTAGTATGCCGAAAAAGAGTCATAGCATAGTATGCCGAAAAAAGAGTCATAGCATAGTATGGCAAAAAAAGAGTCATAGCATAGTATGCCGAAAAAAGAGTCATAGCATAGTATGCCGAAAAAAGAGTCATAGCATAGTATGGCCGAAAAAAAGAGTCATAGCATAGTATGCCGAAAAAAAGTCTAGCATAGTATGCCGAAAAAAAGAGTCATAGCATAGTATGCCGAAAAAAGAGTCATAGCATAGTATGCCGAAAAAAGAGTCATAGTATAGTATGCCGAAAAAAAGAGTCATAGTATAGTATGACGAAAAAAGAGTCATAGTATAGTATGCCGAAAAAAGAGTCATAGTATAGTATGCCGAAAAAAGAGTCATAGCATAGTATGCCGAAAAAAGAGTCATAGCATAGTATGCCGAAAAAAGAGTCATAGCATAGTATGCCGAAAAAAGAGTCATAGCATAGTATGCCGAAAAAAGAGTCATAGCATAGTATGCCGAAAAAAGAGTCATAGAATAGTATGCCGAAAAAAGAGTCATAGTATAGTATGCCGAAAAAAGAGTCATAGAATAGTATGGCGAAAAAAAGAGTCATAGTATGCCGAAAAAAAGAGTCATAGTATAGTATGCCGAAAATAGTCATAGTATAATCTGCCGAAAAAAGAGTCATAGCATAGTATGGCGAAAAAAAGAGTCATAGCATAGTATGCCGAAAAAAGAGTCATAGTATAGTATGCCGAAAAATGAGTCATAGCATAGTATGGTGAAAAAAAGAGTCATAGCATAGTATGCCGAAAAAGAGTCATAGCATAGTATGCCGAAAAAAGAGTCATAGCATAGTATGCCGAAAAAAGAGTCATAGCATAGTATGCCGAAAAAAGAGTCATAGAATAGTATGCCGAAAAAAGAGTCATAGTATAGTATGACGAAAAAAAAGTCATAGAATAGTATGGCGAAAAAAGAGTCATAGCATAGTATGCCGAAAAAAGAGTCATAGTATAGTATGCCGAAAAAAGAGTCATAGCATAGTATGCCGAAAAAAGAGTCATAGCATAGTATGCCGAAAAAAGAGTCATAGCATAGTATGCCGAAAAAAGAGTCATAGCATAGTATGCCGAAAAAAGAGTCATAGCATAGTATGCCGAAAAAAGAGTCATAGCATAGTATGCCGAAAAAAGAGTCATAGTATAGTATGCCGAAAAAAGAGTCATAGTATAGTATGCCGAAAAAAGAGTCATAGTATAGTATGCCGAAAAAAAGAGTCATAGTATAGTATGCCGAAAAAAAGTCATAGTATAGTATGCCGAAAAAAGAGTCATAGCATAGTAGGCGAATAAAAGAGTCATAGCATAGTATGCCGAAAAAAGAGTCATAGTATAGTATGCCGAAAAAAAGAGTCATAGCATAGTATGCCGAAAAAAGAGTCATAGTATAGTATGCCGAAAAAAGAGTCATAGTATAGTATGCCGAAAAAAGAGTCATAGTATAGTATGCCGAAAAAAAGAGTCATAGTATAGTATGCCGAAAAAAAGAGTCATAGTATAGTATGCCGAAAAAAGAGTCATAGTATAATCTGCCGAAAAAAGAGTCATAGCATAGTATGGCGAAAAAAAGAGTCATAGCATAGTATGCCGAAAAAAGAGTCATAGCATAGTATGCCGAAAAAATAGTCATAGTATAGTAGGCCGGAAAAAAGAGTCATAGCATAGTATGCCGAAAAAAAGAGTCATAGTATAGTATGCCGAAAAAAGAGTCATAGTATAATCTGCTGAAAAAAGAGTCATAGTATAGTATGCCGAAAAAAGAGTCATAGCATAGTATGCCGAAAAAAGAGTCATAGCATAGTATGCCGAAAAAAGAGTCATAGAATAGTATGCCGAAAAAAGAGTCATAGCATAGTATGCCGAAAAAAGAGTCATAGCATAGTATGCCGAAAAAAGAGTCATAGCATAGTATGCCGAAAAAAGAGTCATAGTATAGTATGCCGAAAAAAGAGTCATAGCATAGTATGCCGAAAAAAGAGTCATAGCATAGTATGCCGAAAAAAGAGTCATAGTATAGTATGCCGAAAAAAGAGTCATAGCATAGTATGCCGAAAAAAAGAGTCATAGCATAGTATGCCGAAAAAAGAGTCATAGTATAGTATGCCGAAAAAAGAGTCATAGTATAGTATGCCGAAAAAAGAGTCATAGCATAGTATGGCGAAAAAAAGAGTCATAGCATAGTATGCCGAAAAAAGAGTCATAGTATAGTATGCCGAAAAAAGAGTCATAGTATAGTATGCCTAAAAAAGAGTCATAGCATAGTATGCCGAAAAAAGAGTCATAGCATAGTATGCCGAAAAAAGAGTCATAGTATAATCTGCCGAAAAAAGAGTCATAGAATAGTTGACGAAAAAAAGAGTCATAGTATAGTATGCCGAAAAAAGAGTCATAGAATAGTATGCGAAAAAAGAGTCATAGTCGTAATGCGAAAAAAGAGTCATAGAATAGTATGGCGAAAAAAGAGTCAGATAGTATGCCGAAAAAAGAGTCATAGCATAGTATGCCGAAAAAAGAGTCATAGGCATAGTATGCGAAAAAAAGAGTCATAGCATAGTATGCCGAAAAAGAGTCATAGCATAGTATGCCGAAAAAAGAGTCATAGCATAGTATGCCGAAAAAAGAGTCATAGCATAGTATGCCGAAAAAAGTCATAGCATACTATGCCGAAAAAAGAGTCAGAGTATAGTATGCCGAAAAAAAGTCATAGTATAGTATGCCGAAAAAAAGAAAAAAGAGTCATAGCATAGTATGCCGAAAAAAAGAGTCATAGATAGTATGCCGAAAAAAAGTCATAGTATAGTATGCCGAAAAAGATTCATAGTATAGTCTGACGAAAAAAAGAGTCATAGCATAGTATGGCAAAAAAAGAGTCATAGCATAGTATGCCGAAAAAGAGTCATAGCATAGTATGCGAAAAAGAGTCATAGCATAGTATGGCGAAAAAAAAGAGTCATAGAATAGTATGCCGAAAAAAAGAGTCATAGTATGCCGAAAAAAAGTCATAGTATAGTATGCCGAAAAAAAAGTCAGAGAATAGTATGCCGAAAAAAAAGTCATAGTATAGTATGCCGAAAAAAAGAGTCATAGCATAGTATGCCGAAAAAAGAGTCATAGTACAATCTGCTGAAAAAAGAGTCAGAGCATAGTATGGCGAAAAAAAGAGTCATAGCATAGTATGCCGAAAAAGAGTCATAGCATAGTATGCCAAAAAAAGAGTCATAGTATAGTATGCCAAAAAAATTCATAGTATAATCTGCCGAAAAAAGAGTCATAGCATAGTATGGCAATAAAAGAGTCATAGCATAGTATGCCGAAAAAAAGAATCATAGTATAGAATGCCGAAAAAAGAGTCATAGTATGGTATGTCGAAAAAGAGTCATAGTATAGTATACCAAAAAAAGAGTCATAGTATAGTATGCCGAAAAAAAGTCATAGTATAGTATGCCGAAAAAAGAGTCATAGTATAGTATGCCGAAAAATGAGTCATAGCATAGTATGAGAAAAAAAAGTCATAGTGTAGTATGCCGAGAAAAGTCATAGTATAGTATGCCGAAAAAAAGTCATAGTATAGTATGCCGAAAAAAAGTGTCATAGTATACCGAAAAAAGAATCATAGTATAGTATGCAAAAAAAAGTCAAAGTATAGTATGACGAAAAAAAAGTCATAGTATAGTATGCCGAAAAAATGAGTCATAGTATGCCGAAAAAAGAATCATAGTATAGTATGCCGAAAAAAGTCATAGTATGGTATGTCAAAAAAGACTCATAGTATAGTATGCCAAAAAAATTCATAGTATAATCTGCCGAAAAAAGAGTCATAGCATAGTATGGCAATAAAAGAGTCATAGCATAGTATGCCGAAAAAAAGAATCATAGTATAGAATGCCGAAAAAAGAGTCATAGTATGGTATGTCGAAAAAGAGTCATAGTATAGTATACCAAAAAAAGAGTCATAGTATAGTATGCTGAAAAAAAGTCATAGTATAGTATGCCGAAAAAAGAGTCATAGTATAGTATGCCGAAAAATGAGTCATAGCATAGTATGTTGAAAAAAAGAGTCATAGCATAGTATATCGAAAAAGAGTCATAGCATAGTATGCCGAAAAAAGAGTCATAGTATAGTATGCCGAAAAAAGAGTCACAGCATAGTATGGCGAAAAAAAGAGTCATAGCATAGTATATCGAAAAAGAGTCATAGCATAGTATGCCGAAAAAGAGTCATAGTATAGTATGCCGAAAAATGAGTCATAGTATAGTATGCTGAAAAAAGAGTCATAGAATAGTATGGCGAAAAAAGAGTCATAGTATGACGAAAAAAGAGTCATAGTATAGTATGCTGAAAAAAGAGTCATAGCATAGTATGCCGAAAAAAAGAGTCATAGTATACTATGATGAAAAAAAGAGTCATAGTATAGTATGCCAAAAAAAAGTCATAGTATAGTATGCCGAAAATAGTCATAGTATAATCTGCGGAAAAAAGAGCCATAGCATAGTATGGCAATAAAAGAGTCATAGCATAGTATGCCGAAAAAAGGGTCATAGTATAGTATGCCGAAAAATGAGTCATAGCATAGTATGGCGAAAAAAAGAGTCATAGCATAGTATGCCGAAAAAGAGTCATAGCATAGTATGCCGAAAAAAGAGTCATAGTATAGTATGACGAAAAAAAAGAGTCATAGAATAGTATGCCGAAAGTAAGAGTCATAGTATGCCGAAAAAAAGAGTCATAGTATAGTATGCCGAAAAAAGAGTCATAGAATAGTATGGCGAAAAAGAGTCATAGTATGAAGAAGAAAAGAGTCATAGTATAGTATGCTGAAAAAAGAGTCATAGCATAGTATGGCGAAAAAAAGTCATAGCATAGTATGCCGAAAAAGAGTCATAACATAGTATGCCAAAAAAAGAGTCATAGCATAGTATGCCGAAAAAGAGTCAGAGTATAGTATGCCGAAAATAAGAGTCATAGTATAGTATGCCGAAAAAAAGAGTCATAGTAGAGTATGCCGAAAAAAGAGTCATAGCATAGTATGCCGAAAAAAAGAGTCATAGTATAGTATGCCGAAAAAAAGAGTCATAGTATAGTATGCCGAAAAAAGAGTCATAGTATAGTACTGCCGAAAAAGAGTCATAGCTATAGTAATGCCGAAAAAGAGTCATAGCATAGTATGCCGAAAAAAGAGTCATAGAATAGTATGCCGAAAAAAGAGTCATAGTATGTAGCCCGAAAAAAAGAGTCATAGAATAGTATACCGAAAAAAGAGTCATAGTATAGTATGCCGAAAAAAGAGTCATAGTTGCCGAAAAAAAGAGTCATAGTATAGATGCTCGAAAAAAGAGTCATAGTATAGTATGCTGAAAAAAGAGTCATAGAATAGTATGGCGAAAAAAGAGTCATAGTATGAAGAAAAAAGAGTCATAGTATAGTATGCTGAAAAAAGAGTCATAGCATAGTATGGCGAAAAAAGTCATAGCATAGTATGCCGAAAAAGAGTCATAACATAGTATGCCAAGAAAAGAGTCATAGCATAGTATGCCGAAAAAAGAGTCAGAGTATAGTATGCCGAAAATAAGAGTCATAGTATAGTATGATGAAAAAAAGAGTCATAGTATAGTATGCCAAAAAAAAGAGTCATAGTATAGTATGCCGAAAATAGTCATAGTATAATCTGCCGAAAAAAGAGTCATAGCATAGTATGGCAATAAAAGAGTCATAGCATAGTATGCCGAAAAAAGAGTCATAGTATAGTATGCCGAAAAATGAGTCATAGCATAGTATGGCGAAAAAAAAGAGTCATAGAATAGTATGCCGAAAAAAAGAGTCATAGTATGCCGAAAAAAAGAGTCATAGTATAGTATGCTGAAAAAAGAGTCATAGAATAGTATGGCGAAAAAAGAGTCATAGTATGACGAAAAAAGAGTCATAGTATAGTATGCTGAAAAAAGAGTCATAGCATAGTATGGCAAAAAAAAGAGTCATAGCATAGTATGCCGAAAAAAGAGTCATAGCATAGTATGCCAAAAAAAGAGTCATAGCATAGTATGCCGAAAAAGAGTCATAGCATAGTATGCCGAAAAAAGAGTCATAGCATAGTATGCCGAAAAAAGAGTCATAGCATAGTATGCCGAAAAAAGAGTCATAGCATACTATGCCGAAAAAAGAGTCAGAGTATAGTATGCCGAAAATAAGAGTCATAGTATAGTATGATGAAAAAAAGAGTCATAGTATAGTATGCCAAAAAAAAGAGTCATAGTATAGTATGCCGAAAATAGTCATAGCATAATCTGCCGAAAAAAGAGTCATAGCATAGTATGGCAATAAAAGAGTCATAGCATAGTATGCCGAAAAAAGAGTCATAGTATAGTATGCCGAAAAAAAGAGTCATAGCATAGTATGGCGAAAAAAAGTCATAGCATAGTATGCCGAAAAAGAGTCATAGCATAGTATGCCGAAAAAAGAGTCATAGTATAGTATGCCGAAAAAAGAGTCATAGCATAGTATGCCGAAAAAAGAGTCATAGCATAGTATGCCGAAAAAAGAGTCATAGTATAGTATGCCGAAAAAAGAGTCATAGCATAGTATGCCGAAAAAAAGAGTCATGGGATAGTATGCCAAAAAAAAGAGTCATAGTATAGTATGCCGAAAAAAGAGTCATAGTATAATCTGCCGAAAAAAGAGTCATAGCATAGTATGGCGAAAAAAAGAGTCATAGCATAGTATGCCGAAAAAAGAGTCATAGCATAGTATGCCGAAAAAAGAGTCATAGTATAGTATGCCGAAAAAAAGAGTCATAGTTTGCCGAAAAAAAGAGTCATAGTATAGTATGCCGAAAAAAGAGTCATAGAATAGTATGGCGAAAAAAAGAGTCATAGTATGCCGAAAAAAAGAGTCATAGTATAGTATGCCGAAAAAAGAGTCATAGCATAGTATGGCGAAAAAAATAGTCACAGCATAGTATGCCGAAAAAAGAGTCATAGCATAGTATGCCGAAAAACGAGTCATAGCATAGTATGCCGAAAAAAGAGTCATAGCATAGTATGCTGAAAAAAGAGTCATAGCATAGTATGCCGAAAAAAGAGTCATAGCATAGTATGCCGAAAAAAGAGTCACAGCATAGTATGCCGAAAAAAGAGTCATAGCATAGTATGCCGAAAAAAGAGTCATAGTATAGTATGCCGAAAAAAAGAGTCATAGTATAGTATGACGAAAAAAAAGTCATAGTATAGTATGCCGAAAAAAGAGTCATAGTATAGTATGCCGAAAAAAGAGTCATAGCATAGTATGGCAATAAAAGAGTCATAGCATAGTATGCCGAAAAAAAGAATCATAGTATAGTATGCCGAAAAAAGAGTCATAGTATGGTATGTCGAAAAAGAGTCATAGTATAGTATGCCGAAAAAAAGAGTCATAGTATAGTATGACGAAAAAAAGAGTCATAGTATAGTATGCTGAAAAAGAGTCATAGTATAGTATGCCGAAAAAGAGTCATAGTATAGCATGCCGAAAAAAGATTCATAGTATAGTATGCCGAAAAAAGTCATAGCATAGTATGCCGAAAAAAGAGTCATAGTATAGTATGCCGAAAAAAGAGTCACAGCATAGTATGCCGAAAAAAGAGTCATAGCATAGTATGCCGAAAAAAGAGTCATAGCATAGTATGCCGAAAAAAAAGTCATAGTATAGTATGCCGAAAAAAAGAGTCATAGTATAGTATGACGAAAAAAAAGTCATAGTATACCGAAAAAAAGAGTCATAGTATAGTATGCCGAAAAAAGAGTCATAGCATAGTATGGCAATAAAAGAGTCATAGCATAGTATTCCGAAAAAAAGAATCATAGTATAGTATGCCGAAAAAAGAGTCATAGTATGGTATGTCGAAAAAGAGTCATAGTATAGTATGCCGAAAAAAAGAGTCATAGTATAGTATGACGAAAAAAAGAGTCATAGTATAGTATGCTGAAAAAGAGTCATAGTATAGTATGCCGAAAAAGAGTCATAGTATAGCATGCCGAAAAAAGATTCATAGTATAGTATGCCGAAAAAGAGTCATAGCATAGTATGGCAATAAAAGAGTCATAGCATAGTATGACAAAAAAAAGTCATAGTGTAGTATGCCGAGAAAAGTCATAGTATAGTATGCCGAAAAAAAGTCATAGTATAGTATGCCGAAAAAAAGTGTCATAGTATACCGAAAAAAGAATCATAGTATAGTATGCAAAAAAAAGAGTCAAAGTATAGTATGACGAAAAAAAAGTCATAGTATAGTATGCCGAAAAAATGAGTCATAGTATGCCGAAAAAAGAATCATAGTATAGTATGGCGAAAAAAAGAGTCATAGCATAGTATGCCGAAAAAAGAGTCATAGCATAGTATGCCGAAAAAAGAGTCATAGTATAGTATGCCGAAAAAAAGAGTCATAGTTTGCCGAAAAAAAGAGTCATAGTATAGTATGCCGAAAAAAGAGTCATAGAATAGTATGGCGAAAAAAAGAGTCATAGTATGCCGAAAAAAAGAGTCATAGTATAGTATGCCGAAAAAAGAGTCATAGCATAGTATGGCGAAAAAAATAGTCATAGCATAGTATGCCGAAAAAAGAGTCATAGCATAGTATGCCGAAAAAAGAGTCATAGCATAGTATGCCGAAAAAAGAGTCATAGCATAGTATGCCGAAAAAAGAGTCATAGCATAGTATGCCGAAAAAAGAGTCATAGCATAGTATGCCGAAAAAAGAGTCACAGCATAGTATGCCGAAAAAAGAGTCATAGCATAGTATGCCGAAAAAAGAGTCATAGCATAGTATGCCGAAAAAAGAGTCATAGTATAGTATGCCGAAAAAAAGAGTCATAGTATAGTATGACGAAAAAAAAGTCATAGTATAGTATGCCGAAAAAAAGAGTCATAGTATAGTATGCCGAAAAAAGAGTCATAGCATAGTATGGCAATAAAAGAGTCATAGCATAGTATGCCGAAAAAAAGAATCATAGTATAGTATGCCGAAAAAAGAGTCATAGTATGGTATGTCGAAAAAGAGTCATAGTATAGTATGCCGAAAAAAAGAGTCATAGTATAGTATGACGAAAAAAAGAGTCATAGTATAGTATGCTGAAAAAGAGTCATAGTATAGTATGCCGAAAAAGAGTCATAGTATAGCATGCCGAAAAAAGATTCATAGTATAGTATGCCGAAAAAAGTCATAGCATAGTATGCCGAAAAAAGAGTCATAGTATAGTATGCCGAAAAAAGAGTCACAGCATAGTATGCCGAAAAAAGAGTCATAGCATAGTATGCCGAAAAAAGAGTCATAGCATAGTATGCCGAAAAAAAAGTCATAGTATAGTATGCCGAAAAAAAGAGTCATAGTATAGTATGCCGAAAAAAAAGTCATAGTATACCGAAAAAAAGAGTCATAGTATAGTATGCCGAAAAAAGAGTCATAGCATAGTATGGCAATAAAAGAGTCATAGCATAGTATTCCGAAAAAAAGAATCATAGTATAGTATGCCGAAAAAAGAGTCATAGTATGGTATGTCGAAAAAGAGTCATAGCATAGTATGCCGAAAAAAAGAGTCATAGTATAGTATGACGAAAAAAAGAGTCATAGTATAGTATGCTGAAAAAGAGTCATAGTATAGTATGCCGAAAAAGAGTCATAGTATAGCATGCCGAAAAAAGATTCATAGTATAGTATGCCGAAAAAAGAGTCATAGCATAGTATGCCGAAAAAAGAGTCATAGCATAGTATGACAAAAAAAAGTCATAGTGTAGTATGCCGAGAAAAGTCATAGTATAGTATGCCGAAAAAAAGTCATAGTATAGTATGCCGAAAAAAAGTGTCATAGTATACCGAAAAAAGAATCATAGTATAGTATGCAAAAAAAAGAGTCAAAGTATAGTATGACGAAAAAAAAGTCATAGTATAGTATGCCGAAAAAATGAGTCATAGTATGCCGAAAAAAGAATCATAGTATAGTATGCCGAAAAAAGTCATAGTATGGTATGTCAAAAAAGAGTCATAGTATAGTATGCCAAAAAAATTCATAGTATAATCTGCCGAAAAAAGAGTCATAGCATAGTATGGCAATAAAAGAGTCATAGCATAGTATGCCGAAAAAAAGAATCATAGTATCGAATGCCGAAAAAAGAGTCATAGTATGGTATGTCGAAAAAGAGTCATAGTATAGTATACCAAAAAAAGAGTCATAGTATAGTATGCCGAAAAAAAGTCATAGTATAGTATGCCGAAAAAAGAGTCATAGTATAGTATGCCGAAAAATGAGTCATAGCATAGTATGTTGAAAAAAAGAGTCATAGCATAGTATATCGAAAAAGAGTCATAGCATAGTATGCCGAAAAAAAGAGTCATATATAGTATGCCGAAAAAAGAGTCACAGCATAGTATGGCGAAAAAAAGAGTCATAGCATAGTATGCCGAAAAAGAGTCATAGCATAGTATGCCGAAAAAGAGTCATAGTATAGTATGCCGAAAAATGAGTCATAGTATAGTATGCTGAAAAAAGAGTCATAGAATAGTATGGCGAAAAAAGAGTCATAGTATGACGAAAAAAGAGTCATAGTATAGTATGCTGAAAAAAGAGTCATAGCATAGTATGGCGAAAAAAAGAGTCATAGTATACTATGATGAAAAAAAGAGTCATAGTATAGTATGCCAAAAAAAAGTCATAGTATAGTATGCCGAAAATAGTCATAGTATAATCTGCGGAAAAAAGAGCCATAGCATAGTATGGCAATAAAAGAGTCATAGCATAGTATGCCGAAAAAAGGGTCATAGTATAGTATGCCGAAAAATGAGTCATAGCATAGTATGGCGAAAAAAAGAGTCATAGCATAGTATGCCGAAAAAGAGTCATAGCATAGTATGCCGAAAAAAGAGTCATAGTATAGTATGACGAAAAAAAAGAGTCATAGAATAGTATGCCGAAAGTAAGAGTCATAGTATGCCGAAAAAAAGAGTCATAGTATAGTATGCCGAAAAAAGAGTCATAGAATAGTATGGCGAAAAAGAGTCATAGTATGAAGAAAAAAGAGTCATAGTATAGTATGCTGAAAAAAGAGTCATAGCATAGTATGGCGAAAAAAAGTCATAGCATAGTATGCCGAAAAAAGAGTCATAGTATAGTATGACAAAAAAAAATCATAGTGTAGTATGCCGAAAAAAGAGTCATAGTATAGTATGCCGAAAAAAAGTCATAGTATAGTATGACGAAAAAAAAGTCATAGTATAGTATGCCGAAAAAAAGAGTCATAGTATAGTATGCCGAAAAAAGAGTCATAGTATAGTATGCCGAAAAAAGAGTCATAGTATAGTATGCCGAAAAAAAGAGTCATAGTATAGTATGCCGAAAAAAGAGTCATAGTATAGTATGCCGAAAAAAGAGTCATAGCATAGTATGCCGAAAAAAGAGTCATAGCATAGTATGCCGAAAAAAGAGTCATAGCATAGTATGCCGAAAAAAGAGTCATAGCATAGTATGCCGAAAAAAAGAGTCATAGTATAGTATGCCGAAAAAAGAGTCATAGTATAGTATGCCGAAAAAAGAGTCATAGTATAGTATGCCGAAAAAAGAGTCATAGTATGGTATGTCGAAAAAGAGTCATAGTATAGTATGCCGAAAAAAGAGTCATAGTATGGTATGTCGAAAAAGAGTCATAGTATAGTATGCCGAAAAAAAGAGTCGTAGTATAGTATGACGAAAAAAAGAGTCATAGTATAGTATGCTGAAAAAGAGTCATAGTATAGTATGCCGAAAAAGAGTCACAGCATAGTGTGCCGAAAAAAGAATCATAGTATAGTATGCCGAAAAAAGTCATAGTATGGTCTGTCAAAAAAGAGTCAAAGTATAGTATGCCAAAAAAAGAGTCATAGCATAGTATGCCGAAAAAAGAGTCATAGCATAGTATGCCGAAAAAAGAGTCATAGCATAGTATGCCGAAAAAAAAGTCATAGTATAGTATGCCGAAAAAAAGAGTCATAGTATAGTATGACGAAAAAAAAGTCATAGTATACCGAAAAAAAGAGTCATAGTATAGTATGCCGAAAAAAGAGTCATAGCATAGTATGGCAATAAAAGAGTCATAGCATAGTATGCCGAAAAAAAGAATCATAGTATAGTATGCCGAAAAAAGAGTCATAGTATGGTATGTCGAAAAAGAGTCATAGTATAGTATGCCGAAAAAAAGAGTCATAGTATAGTATGACGAAAAAAAGAGTCATAGTATAGTATGCTGAAAAAGAGTCATAGTATAGTATGCCGAAAAAGAGTCATAGTATAGCATGCCGAAAAAAGATTCATAGTATAGTATGCCGAAAAAAGAGTCATAGCATAGTATGGCAATAAAAGAGTCATAGCATAGTATGACAAAAAAAAGTCATAGTGTAGTATGCCGAGAAAAGTCATAGTATAGTATGCCGAAAAAAAGTCATAGTATAGTATGCCGAAAAAAAGTGTCATAGTATACCGAAAAAAGAATCATAGTATAGTATGCAAAAAAAACAGTCAAAGTATAGTATGACGAAAAAAAAGTCATAGTATAGTATGCCGAAAAAATGAGTCATAGTATGCCGAAAAAAGAATCATAGTATAGTATGCCGAAAAAAGTCATAGTATGGTATGTCAAAAAAGACTCATAGTATAGTATGCCAAAAAAATTCATAGTATAATCTGCCGAAAAAAGAGTCATAGCATAGTATGGCAATAAAAGAGTCATAGCATAGTATGCCGAAAAAAAGAATCATAGTATAGAATGCCGAAAAAAGAGTCATAGTATGGTATGTCGAAAAAGAGTCATAGTATAGTATACCAAAAAAAGAGTCATAGTATAGTATGCCGAAAAAAAGTCATAGTATAGTATGCCGAAAAAAGAGTCATAGTATAGTATGCCGAAAAATGAGTCATAGCATAGTATGTTGAAAAAAAGAGTCATAGCATAGTATATCGAAAAAGAGTCATAGCATAGTATGCCGAAAAAAGAGTCATAGTATAGTATGCCGAAAAAAGAGTCACAGCATAGTATGGCGAAAAAAAGAGTCATAGCATAGTATATCGAAAAAGAGTCATAGCATAGTATGCCGAAAAAGAGTCATAGTATAGTATGCCGAAAAAAGAGTCATAGTATAGTATGCTGAAAAAAGAGTCATAGAATAGTATGGCGAAAAAAGAGTCATAGTATGACGAAAAAAGAGTCATAGTATAGTATGCTGAAAAAAGAGTCATAGCATAGTATGGCGAAAAAAAGAGTCATAGTATACTATGATGAAAAAAAGAGTCATAGTATAGTATGCCAAAAAAAAGTCATAGTATAGTATGCCGAAAATAGTCATAGTATAATCTGCGGAAAAAAGAGCCATAGCATAGTATGGCAATAAAAGAGTCATAGCATAGTATGCCGAAAAAAGGGTCATAGTATAGTATGCCGAAAAATGAGTCATAGCATAGTATGGCGAAAAAAAGAGTCATAGCATAGTATGCCGAAAAAGAGTCATAGCATAGTATGCCGAAAAAAGAGTCATAGTATAGTATGACGAAAAAAAAGAGTCATAGAATAGTATGCCGAAAGTAAGAGTCATAGTATGCCGAAAAAGAGTCATAACATAGTATGCCAAAAAAAGAGTCATAGCATAGTATGCCAAAAAAAGAGTCAGAGTATAGTATGCCGAAAATAAGAGTCATAGTATAGTATGATGAAAAAAAGAGTCATAGTATAGTATGCCAAAAAAAAGAGTCATAGTATAGTATGCCGAAAATAGTCATAGTATAATCTGCCGAAAAAAGAGTCATAGCATAGTATGGCAATAAAAGAGTCATAGCATAGTATGCCGAAAAAAGAGTCATAGTATAGTATGCCGAAAAATGAGTCATAGCATAGTATGGCGAAAAAAAAGAGTCATAGAATAGTATGCCGAAAAAAAGAGTCATAGTATGCCGAAAAAAAGAGTCATAGTATAGTATGCCGAAAAAAGAGTCATAGAATAGTATGGCGAAAAAAGAGTCATAGTATGACGAAAAAAGAATCATAGTATAGTATGCTGAAAAAAGAGTCATAGAATAGTATGCCGAAAAAAGAGTCATAGAATAGTATGGCGAAAAAAGAGTCATAGTATGACGAAAAAAGAATCATAGTATAGTATGCTGAAAAAAGAGTCATAGAATAGTATGGCGAAAAAAGAGTCATAGTATGACGAAAAAAGAGTCATAGTATAGTATGCTGAAAAAAGAGTCATAGAATAGTATGGCGAAAAAAGAGTCATAGTATGAAGAAAAAAGAGTCATAGTATAGTATGCTGAAATAAGAGTCATAGCATAGTATGGCGAAAAAAAGTCATAGCATAGTATGCCGAAAAAGAGTCATAACATAGTATGCCAAAAAAAGAGTCATAGCATAGTATGCCGAAAAAAGAGTCAGAGTATAGTATGCCGAAAATAAGAGTCATAGTATAGTATGATGAAAAAAAGAGTCATAGTATAGTATGCCAAAAAAAAGAGTCATAGTATAGTATGCCGAAAATAGTCATAGTATAATCTGCCGAAAAAAGAGTCATAGCATAGTATGGCAATAAAAGAGTCATAGCATAGTATGCCGAAAAAAGAGTCATAGTATAGTATGCCGAAAAATGAGTCATAGCATAGTATGGCGAAAAAAAAGAGTCATAGAATAGTATGCCGAAAAAAAGAGTCATAGTATGCCGAAAAAAAGAGTCATAGTATAGTATGCCGAAAAAAGAGTCATAGAATAGTATGGCGAAAAAAGAGTCATAGTATGACGAAAAAAGAATCATAGTATAGTATGCTGAAAAAAGAGTCATAGAATAGTATGCCGAAAAAAGAGTCATAGAATAGTATGGCGAAAAAAGAGTCATAGTATGACGAAAAAAGAATCATAGTATAGTATGCTGAAAAAAGAGTCATAGAATAGTATGGCGAAAAAAGAGTCATAGTATGACGAAAAAAGAGTCATAGTATAGTATGCTGAAAAAAGAGTCATAGAATAGTATGGCGAAAAAAGAGTCATAGTATGAAGAAAAAAGAGTCATAGTATAGTATGCTGAAAAAAGAGTCATAGCATAGTATGGCGAAAAAAAGTCATAGCATAGTATGCCGAAAAAGAGTCATAGTATAGTATGCCGAAAAATGAGTCATAGCATAGTATGGCGAAAAAAAAGAGTCATAGAATAGTATGCCGAAAAAAAGAGTCATAGTATGCCGAAAAAAAGAGTCATAGTATAGTATGCCGAAAAAAGAGTCATAAAATAGTATGGCGAAAAAAGAGTCATAGTATGACGAAAAAAGAATCATAGTATAGTATGCTGAAAAAAGAGTCATAGAATAGTATGGCGAAAAAAGAGTCATAGTATGACGAAAAAAGAGTCATAGTATAGTATGCTGAAAAAAGAGTCATAGCATAGTATGGCGAAAAAAAGTCATAGCATAGTATGCCGAAAAAAGAGTCATAGCATAGTATGCCAAAAAAAGAGTCATAGCATAGTATGCCGAAAAAGAGTCATAGCATAGTATGCCGAAAAAGAGTCATAGCATAGTATGCCGAAAAAAGAATCATAGCATAGTATGCCGAAAAAAGAGTCATAGCATAGTATGCCGAAAAAAGAGTCATAGCATACTATGCCGAAAAAAGAGTCAGAGTATAGTATGCCGAAAATAAGAGTCATAGTATAGTATGATGAAAAAAAGAGTCATAGTATAGTATGCCAAAAAAAAGAGTCATAGTATAGTATGCCGAAAATAGTCATAGCATAATCTGCCGAAAAAAGAGTCATAGCATAGTATGGCAATAAAAGAGTCATAGCATAGTATGCCGAAAAAAGAGTCATAGTATAGTATGCCGAAAAATGAGTCATAGCATAGTATGGCGAAAAAAAGTCATAGCATAGTATGCCGAAAAAGAGTCATAGCATAGTATGCCGAAAAAAAGAGTCATAGTATAGTATGACGAAAAAAAGAGTCATAGTATAGTATGCTGAAAAAGAGTCATAGTATAGTATGCCGAAAAAGAGTCATAGTATAGCATGCCGAAAAAAGATTCATAGTATAGTATGCCGAAAAAAGAGTCATAGTATAGTATGCTGAAAAAGAGTCATAGTATAGTATGTCGAAAAAGTCATAGTATAGCATGACGAAAAAAAAGTCATAGTATAGTATGCCGAAAAAAAGAGTCATAGTATGGAATGCCGAAAAAAGAGTCATAGTATAATCTGCCGAAAAAAGAGTCATAGTATAGTATGCCGAAAAAAAGAGTCAAAGTATAGTATGACGAAAAAAAAGTCATAGTATAGTATGCCGAAAAAAAGAGTCATAGTATAGTATGCTGAAAAAAGAGTCATAGCATAGTATGGCAATAAAAGAGTCATAGCATAGTATGCCGAAAAAAAGAATCATAGTATAGTATGCAGAAAAAAGAGTCATAGTATGGTATGTCGAAAAAGAGTCATAGTATAGTATGCCGAAAAAAAGAGTCATAGTATAGTATGACGAAAAAAAGAGTCATAGTATAGTATGCTGAAAAAGAGTCATAGTATAGTATGCCGAAAAAGAGTCATAGTATAGCATGCCGAAAAAAGATTCATAGTATAGTATGCCGAAAAAAGAGTCATAGTATAGTATGCTGAAAAAAAGAGTCATAGTATAGAATGCTGAAAAATGTGTCATAGTATGGTATGTCGAAAAAAAGTCATAGTATAGTATGCCCAAAAAAGAGTAAAAAAAGTCAAAGTATAGTATGTCGAAAAGAAAGTCACAGTATAGTATGTCGAAAAAAGTCATAGTACATGTATAGTATGTCAAAAAAAGTCATAGTATAGTATGCCGAAAAAAAGTCATAGTATAGTATGCCGAAAAAAAGTCATAGTATAGTATGCCGAAAAAAAGAGTCATAGTATAGTATGCTGAAAAAAAGAGTCATAGCATAGTATGCCGAAAAAAGAGTCAAAAAAGTCATAGTATAGTATGTCGAAAAAGTCATAGTACACGTATAGTATGTCAAAAAAAGAGTCATAGTATAGTATGTCGAAAAAGAGGCATAAAGCAATTCATAGTATAGTATGTCGAAAAAAGTCACATTATAGTATTTAAAAAAAAGTCATACTATAGAATGCCGAAAAGAAAGTCATAGTATAATGTGTCAAAAAAGTCACATTATAGTATGTCGAAAAAAAGAGTAATAAAAAAGTCATAGTATGTTGAAAAAAAGTCCCAATATAATATGTCGAAAAAAGAGTCATAGTATTGTATGTCGAAAAAATTCATGGTATAGTATGTTGAAAAAAGAGTCATAAAAAGTCATAATAAAGTATATCGAATAAAAGTCAGACCACAGACATTTTTATAGCATTTTCATGGCATACTATACTATGACTTTTTATGATACACTATTCTATAGTATGGGGATATATATATCTATAGGCATTTTTATGGCGAACTATACTGTCTTTTTAACAAAACTTTTAATGACTTACTACAGCATGTCTACTATTAACTTTACTACAACAGCTACTACAACTATTAGTGCTATAACAACAATTACTACTAAACCTACTACAACAACAACAACTACAACTACTGGTTTATTTGATAGTTACCAAATGTTTGTTCCATGTGCCCCAGTTCTTGCCTCCTCCAGGCCCTTCAAGTCCCTTTAAGTCCCTTTGTTCATTCAGCAGTCTGGACAGAAAACGGAGTTATTTACACCAACATTTACTAAACATATTAAGTCTTTCCTTCTTCATTAACAGACCCTGGTTCCCCACTTTAAACAGACTTTTTGCATCAGTTATCATGGAAGATGGATCAAAACCTTGTACAATACAAAACACAGGTAGGTATAGTATACTGGGTCATACATTGATAATTTGATCATGTACTGTAATAACAATGTGTCTTGTGTAATGATGACAAAGAGTTAAAAGTGACAAACATTTAATTACATTTAAGGCCCTTTAAGTCACAAAATGACTCACAAAGATTAAATGGATACCTTCACTGCCTGTCAGTCCATTAATTTGGTAACAAAGGTAACAAATAATAAAATACAAAAAAAAAAAAAAAGTAAAAACATGCATGTCCAGGGCCCCATTTCAGAAAGCGGGATTAGTTAAAACTCTGAGTTAGTTAACCCTGAGATGAGGGAAACTCTGGGTTTTCAGTTCCAGAGAGAGAGGCAAACTCTGGGTCTGTTACCATGGTAACTGACTCTGTGAACCTAACCTGCTCGCCGGCAGGTTTTCTTTAACAAACCCTGAGTTTCTCTCTGTCTCCTCCATCTCACAGATTCAGACACGCTGTTTTATTTCCTCATTGATTCAATCCATATCAAAGTGTGCATCAAAGCACATTGATCAGCAGAGGTTTACTGTAGCCTACGTCAGAATCTAAATCCATTGGATATTAGTTAGTTATTCAGGACTGTCTAAAGTTATCGCTTTTATGCGCTGTATGTCATTTCTTTGAACAACGATTTTTGCCCTCACATTCAAATATTAAGTCACCCTCAGCTCAGAATAAAACCTCGGCTTGTCCTTCATTTTGCCAAGTTCTTTTTTACAACACTGTGACCCTGTGCACACAACACATTTGTCAGTTTGTTAGAGCAGTTCCACAAAAAGGTTTATTGCACATAATGTGTAATCTCAGTTTTAATGTAAAAGTCGGTATGCAGTTTAGACCCGTAGGATCAATGAATAATGGTCTATCACGCATGATGCGATTGGTGACACTGATGGAACATAATTCCTATAATATGTATGGAGATTGTATGTAAATATTTCTGAGTGAGCAGGATTGTGGTGCAGCTGCAGAATCGAGCTTGAAAGTGAGTTTTTAAAATAAGCTGCGTATAGGCTGAACGTGTTTTACCAGCATTTCAGTGTGTTTAAATTTACTATATTTGTTGAAGTAGCTGAAATAAAGCTACTGAATGCTGTTGAGATGAGATCCAAATAGATGTCTACAAATTTAAAATCTACTGTATTTTAACCTTTAAAGCACCAAACACATTATTACTGGATCAGATTGTGAGCTTACAATCACATCTCAATGTCTTTGATCTATATATATTTTAAATCTTTTAAACTATGTTCTTCATCTTCAGTTGCAGTTCCTGTGTTCTATTCCCGTCAGATTAAAGCTGCAGTGAGTAGAAATGGAGCAAATATGATTAAAAAAAAGTTATTTTTATAAAACGGCCACTATACTGTATCCTGACAGTAGTGCATGAGACAGGTAATCTGAAAAAAATCATGTGCCTCTGTGTCCTCCGGTGCTCCTAATGGCATCTGCAAGATTTCACAGACCGGAGGAAAACAACCAATCAGAGCTGAGCTGGAGCCTTGTCATCTCTTAGCAGCTGTCAATCACTTGTGAACTCCGATCTAACGGTCAAACTAGGCAGCGCTAATCAAATATGAATCAGTATTCTGTTACTGTAATGCCTATTTCTCTCCTCAAATGTTTTCAGAAACATCTTGTAGTGTACTGTTTAGCTGTAAAATGAGAAAGTTTGTGACCAGGCAGCCAAGTTGAGGAAATACCAAGCACCGCCAACCAGCCGGAGCACAGCCAATAGGAACGCTCTCTCTGAAATGACCTGTGATTGGCCAAAGTTTTTAGATTTTTTAAAGCCTGAAAACAGAGCCAGGAGGAGGTGCAGAAGTCTAGTTTTCTCTCAGAACACTTGAATTACAATATGCTGAAAGGTTATTATGAAATTTTGCCCAATGATGCCAAAAACCTTCTGCCTACTGAAGCTTTAAAGTGGCAGTAGGCAACAATTTTTTGGCATAATTGGGCAAAAATTCCATAATAATCTTTCAGCATATTGTAATTCAAGTGGTCTGAGAGAAAACTAGACTTCTGCTCCTCCTCATGGCTCTGTTTTCAGGCTTTAGAAAATTCTAGCCCGTGACGGCAGATTTTGACCAATCACAGGTCATTTCAGAGAGAGAGAGCGTTCCTATTGGCTGTGCTCCGGTCATCTGACCAGAACTTGGCTTCCTTCAACAGATTTTACAATGGCGGCTGCCTCACAAACTTTCTCATTTTACAGCTAAACAGTACACTACAAGATGATTCTGAGAACATTTGAGGTGAGAAATAGGCATTACAGTAGCAGAATATTGATTCATATTTGATCAGCGCTGCCTAGTTTGACCGTTTGGTCGGAGATCGCGAGTGATTGACAGCCGGCTCTCATAGACGGCAGCTGGACAGCGGACCTTGTTTTCCTCTGGTAAGTGAAATCCTTCAGATGCCGTTAGGAGCACCGGAGGACACAGAGGAACATGATTTTTTTCAGGTTACCTGTTTCATGTACTACTGTCATGATATAGCGGCCATTTTCTAAAAATAACTTTTTGAAATCATATTTGCGCCAATCTCGCATACTGCAGCTTTAAAGCTGAACAAATATATATTTAAAACGTAATGTAGGCTACAGCCTAATAGATTCCACCACTTAATCATCCATTAAGGAAATGTTACGATGAATTAATGGACAACACTGAATAAAACTTTGTGTTTGTTTTTGACACTTTTCCCCGCTCTGACTCAGGCTGTTTTTTTTAAGATAAATGTGCACAGTCTATGTCGACTGAATTAAAAATGGAGGCTCTGCCTTTTATTTACTTGTTGCCATGGTGAATAGTAGTATCGGAGCTCCTTTGATGCTGGCTTTTCATGTTCAGGTTCAACCTACTCAGTGTTGATTGACCAACTCCGATGAGCTGGGTAACACTTCATTTTACAGGTCTGCAAATTTCATGGTAATTAGGTGATAATTAGCAAGTAACCTATTTGAAATTTCTTTGGAATTAATTCTGCCAAATTAGCCTTATATTTACCTGAAAATGTTTCAAATTTTACTATGTGGCTGTCTTGACTTGGGACTTGACTCTGGACTTTTATTATTATTATTTTATATCTATTATAAACATTTAATAATTATATTTCACTATTTCCCAATAAGCAGTAATAAATAGCTGGTAATTTATTTAATCATTTCCAGGAAAAGAATACAAAGTTAATTTATATGCTTTATTTCCATGTCTGCTGCTTATTTGAAATTTCTTTAAAAACTCCCTTAATTATTACATAGCTACCAGGTTACATTTGTGTAGACAATAAGTCACACAATGGTGAGATTTGTGCCTGATCAGAAGTGTCTTCTATTAGTTTTGGTTTTCCACCTCCAATGAAGAACAGCGCACAGCCGCTTCTCAAGCCTGAGGGCCTTATTTTAACCATTATATGCTATTTGAGCGTATAATTATTAAATAATGTTTATAATAAAGTAATTTTTGATAAATTTTGAGGTAAATATTGGGTTAATTCGGCAGTAATTCCAAAGAAATTTCAAATGGGTTACTCGCTAATTATCACCTAATTACTGTGAAATTTGCGGACCTGTAAAATGAAGTGTTACCATGAGCTCTTCTGGAACCAAAAACTCTTGAGTTTCCCACCTCAGGGTTATTCAACTCAAAATTCAGGCTTAAACCTGCTTTCTGAAACGAGGCCCAGGTAGTCAAGTGGTTTCGACACTTACTACGTAATTCCCCTAGTTCCATTCTACACCATCTACTATCAATAAAAATGGCTAAAATGCCAGATAAATTTCTTTAAAAACAAATAAAATCTAAAACAATAATCAAAGTATCGAGAGAATATTTTGTTTTACTGGCGTTTCCTTACTCTGAGGTCGTCCAGCATCGATCTCGTCTCGGAGGCGGCTGAGCTGCTTCTGATGAGCCTCCCTGTGGTTCTCCAGCTGCTCCTCCAGCGTTTTCTGGATGGAGAAAAAAAAAAAAAACACATTAGAGACACACTCAAATATAAAAATCATGTTGTGTGACTGTTGCAGTTTCCAGCTGTGTACAGAAAGTAGTGTTTTTCAGGTCCACCTCATGTCTTCTCAAATAACCAACAAAGACAAATGAGCTCCTCAAATAAGCTGTACAATTCTGGCAGTTCTGGACATCAGACAGTGATATTCTCGGGAAGTGGAAATGACACTGAATGATGTCTGAATGTCCATGTCTATTACAGACCATATCCTATAATTTCATGGATTTTCAAGAAGTTCATAACGAAGCTAAAGAGGCCACTGAATTTAAAATATGTTGTATGCTTTCAATATTCAACTATATCATACACAACGCAGCTGTTAATGAGAAAAAAATATCCGATATATATCAGAGAAGATGTTGTCTCAGTTGGTCTTTATAATGTTCCTCTTCTTCCCAGAGGTCATCTATTGAGGCCACATATCTACAAGTGTGTGACAAATAAAAGCTGTGGCTGCATTCTCAGTTGTGTGCTCCATGGAAACACGCCCCCCCGGAAGTAGACCTCAAAGAGAGAGTGATTAGAGGAGTTCCCCAAAATAAAAGCACAACATAACATTAACTTCCTGTATTAGTCGGATTTGTCAAACTTTACACAGTCAATGGGAAGGTGTGTGTCTTTTTTTTTTTACCTTAGTGAGGGAGATGCTTTCCAGCTCTCTCACACGTGAGACAAGAAGTCAGCCACAGTGTTCTGGATGGAGAACCGGTATGGTTGAAGGGAGAGAAACCAACGAGTGATCCGGCTGTTGGTATCCTTCATCTGCTACACGCTCATCAAGAAGTGTTCACATAGGTGAACTGGGGGCAGAGTCCAGGAAGCTGCTGCACTGGCAGGCTGCACCTGCATCTTTATCACGGCCACCACCTGAGAGAGTCCGACAGGATCCCTGACACCTGACAGTATCCCGACTGCGTCCCGACTCCTGAGGGCTCCCGACTTTGGATGGTGTTCCGCCACCTGGCAGCCCTCCTGCAGCATCCTCTTCCGGGCCGTCTTCAGCGACATCCATCATTTGAGTTTTGCAGCGTGCTCTCTGTCCCATACGGTTTGCTCAAAAAGTTATAGCCCACCCCTTCAATCTGGCAGAGTCTCATCCCATTTCTGACACCAAATGTAAGGGTTTGAGGTGGTGAACTCTTACAAACCCCTCTCTCTGACACTACACTGCTTTTCCAGCTGGCATATCTACCTGCGGTCTCTACCATGAGTGATAAGGGCACATAAACACTAAATACATTTACAGTTTACCCATAGCAATATATCCATATACAAAACACACATGACTACTGTCTAATACAGATTAAATAAAATGCATAATAAACGAAAGAAATACCAAACAAAAGCCAATTTAACAGAGAAGCCTCTACCCACTCACCTCTCTCTTCCCTGGCTACTTGGTTCAGCCTAACAAGGTAATTGACATCAGCTGGAGTCCTGTGGCTGCATTCTCAGGTGTGTGCTCCCTGAAAACACGACCCCCGGAAGTAGACCTCAAAGAGAGTGTGATTAGAGGAGTTCTCCAAAATAACAGCACAACATGAACTTCCTGTATTAGTCGGTTTTGTGAACTTTACACAGTCAATCTGTAAGTGCGTGTCTTTTTTTTTTTTTTAAACCTTAGTGAGGGAGTTGCTTTCCAGCTCCCTCACAACTATATTATGATTTGTTTTATGCATACTATACTATGACCTTTTTAATGACATATTATATGACTTTTATGGCATACTATACTATGACTTATTCATGACATACTATATTATGGAATGTTTTATGGTATACTATACTATGACTTTTTTGTGACATACTTTAGTATGACTTTTTATGGCATACTACACTGACATGACTTTTTATTTGACTTTTTATGGCATAAAAATTTAAAAAATGTAGTATAGTATGCCATACAAAATCATAATATAGTATGTCATAAAAATGACATTTTTTGTGACATACTATATAATGAAATGTTTGACATATTCTATGGCATAATATACTATGATTTTTTCTTTATGACTACATAAAACATTCCATAATATATGGAATATTAGTAGTATAGTATACTATACTACTTTTTTACTAGTAGTATAATAGACTATTATATAGTCTATAATAGACTACTAATAGACTTTTTTATGGCATAGAACATGTGAAAAAAATGTGATATTGCATGCCATAAAAAAATCATAATATAGCATGTCACAAAAAAATATTTTTTTTGTGACATACAATACAACGAATCAAAGGAGCTCCATTGCTAGGCAACAGCTTGGGTCCATGTTTACTTCCTGTCAGCTGATGACACACAGTCACTGCAACAGGAAATTAACTGAGACACATTTGGAAAGTTTACGTTACAACTGTGAAATGGTCTATGGTATGACATCTTTAGAATCACAATCAGGCTCATTGCCAAGTGGGTTTTCATATGCAAGGAAATAAACTGGATTTTGATCTTTATTACATACTATACTGTGATTTGTTTATGACATAAGATATGACATGATTTTTTTTCTTTTTTGACATACTATACTAGGACAATTTTTTAATGACTTTTTAGATTTAGCTATGCTGGTTATCAAGTCTTTGAGACATGCTTAAGTGGTGTGATGGATTTACAAAACTTTCACTGTTTCACTCAACTGCTCAGGCCGATGCGCAAAGGATGTGAGAAGTCTGACTAATTAGCTTGGCCTTTAGATCATGACAGAATTAAAGTGTACCCACCAGAAGGTCCAATGTGATAAAACCTGGGTCAGTCTTCTCTCTCGGATCCTTCTGGAAAAGTGTTTATACATGTTTTAGTCAGTATGGACTGTTAAGTTAACCTGACCCACCAGATGGTTTGTTACACAGAACCATCTGAGAAGCCGTCATTGGAAACTGTTTGGAAAAGGGCAGGCCGCTTTCAAAAAATATTTGGCAGGTGATTGGATGAACCATCTGCAAATTAAACTCTTGCCGAAGCCAGTCAGGAGAAGAGCGAAAACATCTTTTCCATCGAGAAAAGCCTTCAGTACCGTTCTTTGATCTTCTTTCAGTGAAGAAATACTCTCCAGTTCTGATATAACTGATGCTATTGCAGCTACGCTAACCTCTTTAGGAGCCGCCATTGTTGTTTAGAACGAATAGTCGCCTAAAGGCGCAGTATTGCACCTAAGCCACGCCCATAGCTGCCAGTAGCTCCTCACAGGACGCTGATTGGTCCGTGCTCTGGCTGAACACAAACGCATTACTTGAAGCCTGACAAGATGGATTTTTCTGTCATATGTGATCCCGCGATTCTCGCTTGATCTCTGACATTGCGAGAATCTAGCTGCCGTGCAAGGTCACTCTTAAGTGCTTCTTCAATTTACTTTAAATGTATTGGCAAAGAACACACTAGACCACCACTTCTTACTTTAAGATCCCATTTATTTGTAGTGCAAAAGTAGATCAGACAGGACTACATCTTTAACTTGCCTCAGATCCCTGTGTGAAGTACGCTATGCTATGACCTACTAGACCATTATATGATACAAACAAACACTGACAACCGAAAAGTTAACCCCTTCAAGCCATGCAAATATGCAGCAAAGTTAGTGACGTAACACCATAAATATCAACTCAAGAGAAAAATGTGTGAACACAACAGCAGGATTCTGGTCTGCAGAGTCCATAGCACGAACATTCACAGGGAACAAATACAAGTCACAAAACAGTAGCTCTGATATGTGACAGACTAAAATGACTACATCTGTTGAAAGGGGAAAATTAACCAGTAGTGAATAAAGGCAGACGTAGTGTTGATAACTTCACACCCGCCTTCGACTTCCTGTCAACAGACGACAAAAGAATTCTAGCGTATTGATGAATACATTTCCTTCCAGTTCAGTTGAACTCTAAATGAGGTCTAGCAGCGGTAAACAGCCATTAGCTGAGTCATTATTAGTATTAGTGTTTTTATCATAATGGACTCAATCACATTGTGTATTGGTTTTCCAGTCTTTGTGATAAACTACGAGGCTTTCCATCGCCTATATTCAGTTTGCAGTCTAAAGTGGTGAGTGCAATTAGGTCCTAACCCACCACCAACACCCTGTTTCGATCTTTGGGAAGAGGGAAGGGAATGAAAAAAAAAAAAAAATCTTGAAGTAATAAATTCATATTTAGAGAACACTGTTAAGAAATATCTTCAAAGTCACATTATCATCCAGCCATATGAAAAGGAGCCTGCAGTGCGACGTATTCTTTAAGTAAAATCTATTTGTGCCAAATGAGACAATGAGACGGGGACACTGCGAATATCTCAAACTTCAGTCTCCATAGAGGGAGTGTTATTAGCTTTCTGCGAGGCACTTACTAAACCCACCCTTCTAGGAAAGTGCTTTGGTGTATCTTATTCTTATTATGAATATTAAGTTTTAGAGAAAATGATTCAAGTGAATACAAGGTGAAAAAAAGTCTAAAGCCATTAACACACCCTCATGGTCTTTACATCTTTTCGAGATCCTTCGAATTAAAACAAAAAAAAAAAACTCACCTCAAAACACATGATCAAGACGACAAAAATAAACGCTACTAGAAAATTCAAAACAAATGCAAAACCAAGGAGACGTACTAACGGCTGAATGTGATAATGTTTTCAGTCCATCGCCTGTGTGGCTTTATGTCTTCTTTAGCACTTAATTGTAATACCTAATAACTCCTCTCTCGTCCACCACATTTAAGCTGTAACCTTGACAAAACTAGTTCACATTCCATCCTATTGTATAACATAAAAGATAAAAAAAAAAAGGATTTAAAACAGATCTTAAAGAAACAGGATCCAGTCTACGACGCTGAAGATGAAATAAAAGTCACCTTAAAAGGTGAGACGGCCTCTTTTCAGGCCCTAAAACTCCCTCATTCTGTTTCTGTGAGTTTACTCTGAATCTAATCAACAGTAGAGTACCTCTCTCCTCCGGGGCTCCACAGAGAAAATAAACATTCTCGTACCATTAAGAGCCAGCAGGGGGCAGCAGCAGCATGAAGAATACTCTCTGAGGTGCAGCGATCCAGTGTATTAAAGGCATTAAGGCAAAGATACAGGGAGTTCAGGTGAAGTCTACCGTGGATCACCTCGTCTCCTCTATGCGTCCTTTCAGCATGTGTGTTCTCCTGCCTGGACGTCTTATCTCGGATGGTGCCGTGTCAGGCCTCTCCTGGCGTTGGTGGACTGCCTCTGCTGGGCGAGGAAGGACATGGCCTGGTTAGAGGGACCCAGCCGCTCGCCAGACACTTTCGTATGCAACGCCATCCCCTGAGAAAGAGAGAGACAAAGGAAGAGTGAAGAATAAGGTGTGGGTGTGAAGGAATTGTGTCTCGTGCAAAACATCTCCATCCAGTAAAATCCTTGTTTGGCCTCGAAACTCTTTTCCGAGTTTCATGAAACCAAAAGGTGGTAGGACTGTTTAACTGCAGAGAAAAACAACACTTGAAAACCATAAAAATGCCTTTAAGCCTTCTACATGTTTTTATGCAATTGTACACTCACTTACCATGTTGTACCATGCAGTAATGATGAGTTTCTCCTCCTGGTCATGTCTGGCTCTGTTCTTCTCATAGTCATGCTGCGCAAAGCAAAAGATCATCATGCATTAGTGGGATTTAAAGAGCTGGAGTGACCCAGTTTGTCGCTTTACGTCAAAACGGTTCATACCTCCAGGTGCTGGATTTTTCTCTCCTTCTCCGTCAGCTGGTTCTTCAGAGCCTGGATGTCAGGAGTCGCAGGCACTGGCTGCTGCTTGGGATCCAGGGTTTTGATCACCTGCACACAGAAAGGTCATTTTTTTTTAAAAGATGACTTTGCTGATTTAGCATTGCACTCCTGTAACACGATGAAAAAAATGATTAAAATAGATTCAGCAGAAGAAGAGATGTTTTTTTTTTTTATTCCATGCATTCTTCTTCCTTGACAAAATCTGGTGCCTACATTACCCACAATGCAACTTGACCACCGTCAGTTCGATCTGAGATTCGGGTGTGTTATGCTAGTAGCGGCTAATGTAGTCTCAAGCAGAGATGAGGAGTGGGCTACAGAGGTTTGGTAAGCTCACTTCTTTATAACCTCACACACCCCAAGATTTGTTTTCATTTTCCATATTGTGGTCTTCAGACCATAGAAATAGAATAGGAGTAGAACGGAAATTTCTATTCAAATCAACATAGCAGGATGGTCAAAGCGGCGGCCATTTTTATGTGTACCATTGCCATAGGCCCAATCCCAATGTCCCCCCTGAATCCTAAAGCCCTGAACCCTCAGGGACTTGACTGACGTAAATGGTTGAGTGTGAGAGGCTGCGAGGGCTTGAAATGGTAGAAATATGAATGGAATACCACTTTGAGGCGATATATCACCTATCATGTTACCTTGATGACGCCAATTGTGGGTTTTTATTAACGTTTTTTACTGCCTGTTTAAATGTTTTCCTGGCTCTTGCCTCACGAGACTAGAGGTAATTGGCAAAAAATCAATTTACTTGTTTTTCTCGAACTTCATTAAGCAAAATTAAAAGAAGTTGTTGATGAATAAACCAGCTGTGTAATATAGTCTAATGCTTGCATTCCTCTGATTTCATGTGTTTTTGTCTTCCATCTTAAATCCTTAATGTTAATGTTTCTGTGTAAATTTAAATATGCTTGGCTGGACACCTATGTGCTGTCCTCTTTGTTTACCTTTTTTTTTTTTTAAACGCCTCCAGGCTGCCCCTGGTAACCGTGGTAACCCTGTGTTTAACGTCACAACACTATGAGTTGTGGGTAATTCCCACAGGCAAAGTATGAAGACTTACGGAAAGTGTTCAGACTTGCTGCCCGACGACCTACACTAAGCTTAACTATTCGAGGTCTTTGCCTAGCCCTAACCGTCTCGAGAGTTTCCCAACTCGGGGGCTACCTTCTAGTCTAGAAGGTCTAGAAGGGTAACCCACATGCCTTCACTATAGTAGGATTCATAATATTGCTTCCCGTTGAGCTGCGACCACACTTTATGCCTCCACTGACATGTGTTGTCACCATAACAACTAACAACAATCGCAATTTCCTTTAGTACCTGTCAAATGACCACAGAAAACAGTTCAATGTCTGTTCTACTCCTATTCTATTTCTATGCTTCTGACCCAACACAAGTGACTCAAGTGAGGCAAATTTATCAGATTTCACACAGTTCCTCCTGGAGCCACAAAAGGCTTTACACAACTTTTTTTCACATATGCAGTAGTACTCCCCAACACCTGTAAACAGACATTGATGTGTAAATTTGTGGAGTCTCCCTTTAACCAGTGAAAAAATAACCCTCAGTTTTATTTTATAGCCATATCATGAGGACAACATGTTCCGTTTAGGTGGACTGACCGTTCTCGCCTTCTCTACATAGCGCTTGTATCGCTCCTCCATCTGCTTCATGTCCTCATCCTTCTTCCGCAGGCTCTCCTGGAGTTCATCTATCTTCTTTGCCACTGAGAGGGAGAAAAATAATAAAGAAAGTCTTAGGAAGAGAGGAGTGGACGCTGACTGAAGCAACTGAAGGAATTCGTGAGCATGAAATGACTTACTCTTGCCGTCCACTTTGGGCTCCAGGTCATCAATGACCTCTCTTTTCTTCTGGAGATCTGAGTGAGCTTCATGGAGCTTCTCCCTGCAATAATCACACGTCACGAGTGTGTGAGTTCACTTTTGTTTGGGATCCACACGGATAAATAATCTGTAAGAAGCAGTACTTACAAATGCTCCTCAAGCTTTTTCTTCAGTAAGGAGGACTTCAAAGAAGAAGAGAAAAACACATTAAACTCTAAACTAACACGCAAGGCTTTCTAGATAACACACAAACACTCAGTATAAAGCTGCAAAAGTCAAGCTGGCAACGAGTTAAATCATGGGCCAGTTGGACGGAGGGTGGGCCGTACTTACGATGGCCTGATTTTGGCAGAGTTGATCGATGGGGGCAGGCGCAGAGAGACAGACAGAGAGGGGCAGGCGTTAACAGTGAATCACCACAGCAAACATGGGTTAAATTCCCACACAACATGTATCGAAGTAGAGCAAACACTGCAAGCATTTTCAACAGTAAACCTTTCAATATACTCAATATGCCATGCATCTAGTTGATCAGTTTCATGAGGAAAAGAAGTTTTCACATGCACAATGTGTCTCAATATTCTGTCATCATGATTGTAGAAAACTATGGTTTGTGATGTGGGGAATTATAACAAAAGTGGGCAGAGGAGAAGGAAGAAGGTCCCTCGACTACTGCAGAAAGTGTTGAAATCTTTAAACATAAAAATAAAACCCAGCTATTCAGCCAGGCCTTTGATTAAGTATCATTATTAATGTATTATTTTATTAACTTTTTCTATGGTATTTCAGTTAGGGCTGTCAAAGTTAATGCGATAACGCGATAACGCAATAACGCAAATTCGTTTTAACGTCATTAATATCTTTAACTCAACTTGCCATTTTTAGGTTTAAGCTCAGGAATCCATCGGTACCAACCATGTCATACTAGCTTGTCAGGAAGGAGGCTAAATAACGCTCCAAACTTGCGTTAAATTTTGACAAGGAAAACCCGTCATGGCCATTTTCAAAGGGGTCCCTTGACCTCTGACCTCAAAATATGTGAATGAAAATGGGTACTATGGGTACCCACAAGTCTCCTCTTTACAGACATGCCCACTTTATGATAATCACATGCAGTTTGGGGCAAGTCATAGTCAAGTCAGCACACTGACACACTGACAGCTGTTGAGTTTGCCATGTTATGATTTGAGCATATCTCTTTATGTTAAATGCATAAAGCTGTGAGTGTTTCTGGACAATATTTGTCATTGTTTTGTGTTGTTAATTTATTTCCAATAATAAATATATACATACGTTTGCATAAAGCCAGCATATTTGCCCACTCCCATGTTGATAAGAGTATTAAGTATTTGACAAATCTCCCTTTAAGGTACATTTTGAACAGATAAAAAATGTGTGATTAATCACAATTTAGTATGGACAATCATGCGATTAAATAATTTAATCAATTTACAGCCCTCAATTAAGTTCTAAAATTGTATCATATTTTATTGCTATTTTATTAATCTCTAAACTTATTTTATTTCATTAAATTTGTATGATTTTATTAATCTAGTTTTCACTTCACATTGTTTTACTACTATAACTGTTATAATAGCTTTTAATTCTATTTTATTACATTTTTATCATATTATTGTCTCATGTGCATTGGTCTCAAATTATCAAAGTGTTGAACAGTTTTTGTCTTTTCTGTTGTTTTCACGGTCCACACTCTTATTTTTGGCTTGTCAGTCATCTGTGAAGCTCTTTGAACTGCACTAACCTGTATGAAAGGTGCTATACAAATAAAGTTTGATTGATCGTTTGATCGACTCACATCCTCAGTCTTGCTGTCCTGCTCGTGGAGCGCTTTCTGGAGCTCCTCGATCTGAGAACGCAGCTCTGAGATCTGCTGCTGGTTTAATCTTGGAAACAAACAAGGACAAGGGAGGGACGAGAAGAAATGTTAGGAACAGAAAGAGCGAAAAAAAAAGAAAAAGAGACAAGAAACGGAGAGAGAAAAATGAAACGGTTTAAAGGAACATTGTGGAGAGAGTAACAAACAAAAGGGAGGTCGATGGTAGAGATGAAACACAAGGTTATTAAGTTGATACTGTGGGTGGGAGATGTATGCAAAATATCATGTGGATCTGTGTACATCCGCTGCAGGCGGTGTTTGTCCACTCCCCCAAGTGTATCTGCCTGGCCATTCACGGCTTTGCTCTCTACTGAGCATGCTCGCTCCACTCCTCTCCTCCTGTTACTGTTGCTGAGGATGCTTCCCACACCCTGGGCCTGGTGTTGCATGGACACACACACACACACACGGACACACACACACGCAGTCCACCCACATGTCCACATGCCCACAGGCATGTAAACACACACACACACACACACACACACACACACACACACAGTCAAGGGACAATCTGGCTTTCTGCTGTCTGTCCTCCAGTCCAGCCCACACAGCTCAGTTGAGCACACAGTCCAGAGGGTGAGTTGACATTTAGGCAGATATCACTCCTACCATCAGCCAAACACCCAGCTTAATGTCCAGGAACACACAATATGGTGGCCTAGAAGGGGAATGATTACTTAACACAAGTGAACAAGAACTTGGACTGCATGTTAAGTACACACACACACCCCCTCCCCCCTACCTGTTCTGAGTTTCCAGGGCGTTCTTGCTGCGCTGAGCCTCCTCCAGCTCAGCCTGCACCTCCACTACTTTCTGCCTGTAGGTCTCCTCCTGGACACACAGCATCTTGTTTTCACTCTGTAGACGCACCACCGTCTCCCTGTCCGAGGGGAAAGAGCAAGAGAAGAGAGGGGGAATGGGAGGTGAAGGAAAGGGGGGGGAAAGAAAATGGAGTAGCGATGAAATGAGAGTGTGGCAGAGGCGAGAAAGGCCTGCCGAGTTGGCCGCGCCTTTATCCGACAACGCCCCGGCCAAATGTGCAGCACTGGCATGTGTCGCTATTTCAGGGGCCAGATTAGGAGAAGATGAATATAGGGCACGAGTGGGCTACTCATAGTGACACTAATGTATGTCTGTTACGGGTTTAGAAGGAAAATCTCATCTGTTACGCTTAAATGTGGTTGCTACGTACACATGAACCCCCACACCGCGGCTTATACACACAGATAGAGCATAACAGACGTACTTGAGCTCAGTAGGCATGATCTCTGCTGCGAGGTTTCCTACTGTGACACCATTGTCACACAGGCCTCCTGCAGAGAGAGAGAGAAAGAGAGAGAGATTAAGTGTCAGCAGGTAACTTAACTCGATTTCATTAAATAGCCAGATTTGCATATTTTTGTTTTAATCAGAAAAATAAATTTGTTTTCACATTCACAGAACATCTTTACATGTATATATCTGTACGAGGTTAATTAATGGTCAGCCACCAACACATACCGCTCCAAAATTGTGGATGGTGGTCCTTTAAAAAAGGGATGGTTCAGATTTTTTGTGGGGTGAAGTGGGGTTGTATGACGTACTTATCCATTGTCGGTGTATTACCTACGCTATATTTAGAATATTTTAATCGCTTCACCTTGTCGTCAGACAGCCCTTTCCGGCGGGGAACTGAAGCGGTTACATCCATCTGTGCTCTTTTCAAAGCCACCACAGTCTTTTGACAAAAACAGTAATTTTACCTCGCAGAACACAATAGTTCCTGGTCTACCGCTGCCTTGATCGGTGAGTTTGTTTGTGTTATTGTGTGACTTTGGTGTATCCAAATAACCCTTTAAAACACCAAAGTCACACAATAACAAACTAACCGATTGAGGCAGCAGTAGACCAGCAACTTCTGTGTTCTGGGAGGTAAAATTACTGTTTTTATCAAAGGACTCTGGTGGCTTTGAAGAGACCATAGATAAAGGTAAGGGCTGTCTGACAGCAAGATAAAGCAGTGAAAATATTCTAAATATAGCGTACACTTAAACTTTTTTTTTTTTTAGATGGCTAAAATACATTTTGCTTGTCCACAGCAGTACATTGCTTAGTGTATGTGCTGGTACTCCTGCATGGTTCTCCAAACTGTGAGTGTGCCGACCGCCATCTAAGTTACTGTAGGTAATACACTGAATATGGATATGTATTCTACCACAGGTGGAAATTTGATTTTGATTATTTTTACCATCTTGCAGTTCAGTCCTTTGTTTCTAAATTGTGTGCAATTACAACTCACCAGATCCACTGAGACACCTCTGTTGGACTTGCGCACACCTGAGCTCATCGTTTGTCTCCCGAAGTGTGTCTCTCTCCGAGATCAGACGCTGGGGAACGAAGACCAACATAATACAGACTTCAGCTTCATTTCATACTGCTTCAGTTTGTATGTTAAAAAAATCATTAGGCCAACAGCATCTATAAATTCAAGCGAGTATGAAACTGCCATGTGTGGAAGGAAAAATTCAAAACAAAACCAAGCAAGCGCGGCGCCCAGATAGTTTAATGGTTAAGGCGTGTACCACATAACCACAACGTCTATGGTTTGATTCCTGGTTGCGGGGTCTGTGTTGCAGGTCATACCCCTTCCTCTCCCAACATTTTCGGTCTCTATCTTAACCAACTGTCAAATAAAGGCTAAAATGCCAAATATATAAATTATATATACATAAACAAATCTGATATTTAAAGCTAGAATTACCGCCTCACAGTTGTATGCCTCCGTGAACCAGTCAAGTTGCAGTTTACATCCATGTCTGTCCAAAATGTCATCACTTCATCATTTTATACTGTTAGACATTTGTCTGAAATTGTCATAATTAGCATATGCAATCTTGAGTTATGGCCATAAACGTGTTTTGTGAGGTCACCGTGACCTTGACCTTTGACCACCAAAATCTAAATCAGTTCATCCTTGTGTCCAAGTGGATGTTTGTGCCTAATTTGAAGAAATTTGCTCCAGGCTTTCCCGAGGTATCGCGTTCACGAGAATGGTACGGACGTACGGAAGGACAACCCGAAAACCGGTCATGGCAGTCGCTGGCGCAGAGGCACACTCAAAACCCCCACGGAGCAATGAGTTGCTTTTATCTAGACTCACACACCACCTAGAAGTAGTACAAAATAAATGTACACTTCATGTCGGTACAGTATGTATTTCTTAATTACTCCCACGGGTAACCGAGGACATTAATCACTCCTGTCAGTTTGCAGAAGGTGTTAGAATTGACACACAACGTGGGAGTCCACTGAAGAATAGTACGATATTTGCCTGGCAAAAATTCCTCCTGCAGGGATGTGTGTCCTGTAATAGTCAGAACTAATGTTGATCTACTATATTACTGCATGTAACATTGTCTAGTAACAAGACGGGGCTTTAGTGTGCGAGTGTGATATAAGACAGATGCTCCACGCTGGTAAAACAGCATAATAAAAGCACTTTCTAAGCGGCATGTGCTCATTCTTTCCCCACCACAATTGAACCTTTGTTTCCTGACGATGTTCACCAACTCACTTCTTTCTCCTTCAGCAGTGCGTCATACTTGTCGTGAAGGTTCTTGTACTCAAACTGCCATTTCTCAGCTTTCATGGCCTCTGCCGAGTGCTTGGTGTGAAGCTCATGAGCCTGCAAGTAAGAGAGCATAGCAACAGTCTGCGTTGGCAATTGCTCTCTATAAAAACAAGCAAGGTTTATCTAAACACGTGCACAGACCAGTCTGTGTTTTACATCACTTGTACGTCAACACAGGGACAAGTATCACTCCCCCCTCCTCCTCCTCCTCCCTTGGACCCACAGCTTGCCTGTCTCTTGTAGGTGTCCAGCTGATTGCGGACAGCGTTGGCCCTGCGGAGCTCCTCCTCCAGCTCGCAGGTGCGTTGCATGTACACGGTGTTGCGCTCCTCCAGGAGGCGCACCTGTCTGCGCAGGTCCCCCAGATCCTCCAGCTTCCTCTTGTACGTCTCCACCAGCGCTTCGAGCTGGTTCACCCGGTCAGACGAGTGCCTGCGGGGGAGGAGAGGACCGCGTGGGAGCCGTTGAGTACCGGCTCAGAAACATGACTTTTAGTTAAACACAATACATCCGTGTGGATGTGTACTTAACTGCTGAACACCAACAACTCTGACGCAAGCCAGTGTCAATGCATGAAATTCATATTATCAACACAGATGTCAGAGAGGAGCTGAATGGACGTCTGTGTGTGGGCAGTGTGGGAGTTGTTTCTGTGAGTGTAAATTGATAATAGATGAACTACTGCTTAAAGGGAAAGGCTGGTGATGTTCTCCCTTGAAAAGATCCAAAAACAACAACATGTTAGTTTGTCTCTCAATACTTTACTTTCTGCTAGGGAGTATTTACAACACCAAAAAAATTTATGTGGGATTGACTGAAACTACAGTGCCCAGTTCATGGGAAAAAAAAGGAACATCTCACCCAGAGCAATGGTGAAGCTCACTGGTGTGTTTTTAATAGTTTTTAGACAACAATTGAGCTCTATTGCACATTGGAGTAAGCTACAGTAGAAAATAGGGTCAACCTGTACCCTATTTTTCCATGTTTTTGTGTCTAAAGCCAGGTTCACACTACTCGACTTTCAAAGTGGTCAGATCGCAGTACTGTTCACACTACACAACTTGCTGTCTTGTAATCGGGAGTCTTTAAGTCGTTGTGGTTTTTCACACTACATCACTGACCGGCGTCAGGGGGTCACACACAACAAGATCTTTTACCAGGAGGAATCCCTGATGAGGTCTCCAAACTACATTTTGTCACAAAAACACACGCGAGAAATACACGGTAAATGACGCGATACCATGCGCGAGACACATTGCTGATGTTGACGATGGCACATGTGCTCACAAAATAGCCAGTTTCCACACTCTTTTTTTACTATTTGTTCCTCTAGGTGCAACAACAACTTTGCTCCGTGTTGCAAATGCAACACATTCAGGCGACCCCTCCTCCCCCAGGTTTCCCCTCAACCCGTGTCATGCGCTCTCATTGGCTGTAGCGGCGAGCGTCGGCGAGGAGTTCACACATGACACCGATTTGCCTCTGATCTGGGGAAAATCAGGGCTAAAGTCGTGTAGTGTGAACTAGGCTTAAATGACTAATGGGGACAACAATTTTTGAAACTGCTTATTGTGACAAGTGTCTGACAACATTATAGAAAGGACCCTACAGAGAAATAAACCTTTTTCTTACCTTTCGCTTGATCTGGTCTGTTTGTTATTGTGTCTAAGTCCCACTGAAGGAGAAGTCTCGTTGTGAAATCTGAATATCCGTATACTCTGGCTCAAATAAATACGGGTCGCCATCGAATTCAAAGACCTCGTCCACATTGTTGAAATCATCTAAATATTCAGCCACGACATTGAAAATCTTTTAGATAACACTAAGCTACACTTTCTGTTCTCCAACAACAAACTCTGCCCGGCTGGCACTCACATTTCCACCATGTGGATGTATTCCACTATTCCACCGTTGTCTTCCGGCAACACGTCACCTCGCCAGATTTCACAGCGAGACTTCTCCTTGAACGAGACTCTTTCCATAATGTCAGACACTTATAATGACAATCAGAGCCTGTCATGGCAAAAACAAGCACTTTTAGTGGATGTAAATGACGGCGCCAGCTTGCCCCAATAGCACAATATTGCAGCCCGTGAGCAGCTGCCGTCTACAGCGCTCTCCCTCAGTACTGGACAAGTTTCACAAATTGTTGTCCCTTTTAGTCAGTTAGACACAAAAACATGGGAAATCAGGTTTAGGTTGATAAATCACCAGACTTATCCTTTAAAGACACAAGAGATACATTTTCAGCCAATATGAAGCCGACTCATTTAAGTTTTAGTTGTCTTATTTACAACAATTTCAGAAGTTGACCAACTATTGACTCAACAATAATTGTCAGCCAATATTTACAATATATATCACATTTTCACATAGGGGAAATCTTTGCATGGAAGGCACTGTTAATTCTGAATGAATTGCAGTTTCAATATATTGCGTCTTCCCTAGTTTGACATTACACAATCCCAAGATGCTCCGTTGGAAAGCATCAGAGCAGAGAACACAAAACCCTCAGTGTCCATGTGACTCGACGCCCACCAAGCGGGACTTTCTACAGTTGGGCTGAGTACAAACTTGTGTTAGCTCGTGAGAAGGCCTGTGCTGTTTTCCACAACAAATTCAACATTATTGGGTGGGATTTTTGTACGATTGCTAGTCTGGTCTCACCTGAGAATGTCCATCTCGTCTTTGAGGGCCTGGGCTTCGTGCGCCAGGCTGGTCAGCTCTTCGTTACGTTGCTGCAGCTCGCTCACCTCGCGGTCCAGTACCTCTCCCCGTACACGGACGTCATCTCTGCTGTTCTCCAGTCTGAGAGGGATATATATGATACCAGAGCAGTGGTTTGTGTGAACTGAGTAAACTGAATGGGCTCATTGTGAGATACTGAATGGAGCAATATGACTCGGCAATAGCATTTGATTTGCATCATGTGTACATGATGTTAATGAATGCTGAAAAATTTCCAGCTACATTTTCTAAAAGTCAAACAAATTATGTAAATGTCAAAATTAGGGCTGTCAAACGATTAAAATATTTAATCGCGATTAATCGCACGATTGTCCATATTTAATTGTGATTAATTGCACATTTTTTATCTGTTCAAAATGTACCTTAAAGGGAGATTTGTCAAGTACTTAATACTCTTATCAACATGGGAGTGGGCAAATATGGTTGCTTTATACAAATGTATGTATATATTTATTATTGGAAATCACAACAAAAAACAATGACAAATATTGGCCAGAAACCCTAACAGGTACTGCATTTAGCATGAAGTGGTCGTGTCTGTAAAGGGGAGACTCGTGGGTACCCATAGAACCCATTTTCATTCACATATCTTGAGGTCAGAGGTCAATGGCCCCCTTAAAAAATGGCCATGCCAGTTATTCCTCGCCAAAATGTACCGTAAATTTGGGGCGTTATTTAGCCTCCTTCGCAACGGGCTAGTATGACGCAGTTGGTACCAATGGATTCCTTAGGTTTTCTAGTTTCACATTTCAACTCAGCTTGCTATTTGCGTTAACTTTGGCAGCCCTAGTAAAAATGTCTATTATGTAAAGGACTGCTGAGTGTTTGCTTATGCATTAAATACTTTAGATAGAAACCCTGGACTGTCTTAATCAGCAGCTCTATGTGTGTGCTCTGCTTTTACCTGAAGTTCTCCTCCTGAAGCTGCTCCATCTGACTCTGCAGCAGCAGCAACTTCTTGCCGGTGATGGCAGTGGTGGAGGAGTCCAGAGAGTCAAAGCGGCTCAGCTTCTCCTTCAGAGAGCGCGTCTCCGCCTGTAGGGACGACTTCTCCTCCAGAGCCACCGACAACTGTATCGGAAGAGAGACGCCGACATTGTAAAAACAGGTGTAAAGACTGGGACACTAGGTCATGGACCGCTGAGAGAGAAGTGACGAAGACGCACAAAGTGACAAATCTACAGCAGTACAAAGGGAGGGGAAAAAGGGAAGTGACAGAAGATGCATCAGAAAAGTTCTCAACGCTGATTTAAGGAATAACATATCAAGAATGCCGACATGAGCAACTGACATCTTTCTGAAAATAAGCGATACACAGAAGAAAAACGCAGATGCACAGCAACAAACTCACCACTTTTCATGCTAACACATGCTTTGTTCTCATTTCACATGCTCGGTCGTCAATAGCTAGTTAGTCAGCTGGTTTGCGATGGTCTCAGGCAGATGGAACTTTGTCAATAGCGAAGTTGTTAGCATGACCCTCAGGGTTAAAACTAGATTCTCATGATATAAATAGAATATAGTGTAGAACTCATTGAGGACCATTAATATCATTGGTTATACTGTAGTAGGGGGGGAAATGTTCTACTTTTCAGGGAGTTCCAGTACAAAACGTTTGTTCAAGTCAGGCTGAACTGGAGTTACGGTTAGACAGGCTGGCATTCCAACATTAAAAAAGGGGAGCGTACACTTACCCGCTGGACATCTTTCCAGTTTGAATACAGCAAAACCCTACACTGAACTTTAAGGACAGATTGCATGCTTTAGCACAGGGCCAGCAACAGTAAATAGCTTTCAAAACAACACAAATGACTAATCCCTAACGCGTGGGCTAAGTAAGTAAACAAACAGGTGGGCTGAGAGCAGCACAAATTATTGTTGGCTACTGCTCCATCCCAAGGCAATGTGTCTATCTTGATGTTATGCAACTATTGACTAAAGTGTATCTTTAAAATACACAAAATTAGTCCACTCTCAGTCGGTGGTGCAAAAACAAGCCATTGGGAACACAAACAATGTCTCAGGCAGGCTGATCAATAAGGGCCAGAGCACAGAAGCTGCAGGCACACACACATTCAACAACCACAGCAGCACAGCAAAACTAGGCCTCAAAAGGATCTGAAAGTCAGGTATGTAAAAGGTGAAATGGTTTTATATTACTTCAACACCACAAAGTAGTTTTGAGATAATGCTTTGATAACAGCTTTGTTAGACAAATGGAAGATAAAACAAACCCAAGCACCAGAATGCCATCTTAAAGTTAGAATCCTTAAGATTTTCATGGAACCAAACCCTGTTTTTGATACCATTTATAGTCAGCAGTTTTACAGCAATAACCATTTAATGTATATATATCCAGTAACAACCTCTCTATATGGTAGTTTTAAATGTGAGTGGCGGAGCCCGCCATTCTCACGCTGGCCTGAAATTGCCTACTTTCACTAAAGGGATTCAAAGGAAATGATGCAGCATGTAATCCAGCGCTACTGTTTGTATTTCATTGATGTCAGCCTCACTGTTTGCTGTTCACTCTACTAACACTGTATCAGAGCTGTATTAAGTTACTGCTAATGCTAACTCAACATTTCTTACTGCTACTGTTTCACATTAAAGCAGCAGTAGGCAGAATATTTTTGGCATCATTGGACAAAAATTCCATAATAACCTTTCAGCATATTGTAATTCAAGTGTTCTGAGAGAAAAACATCTAGCCAATCACAGGTCATTTCAGAGAGACAGAGCGTTCCTATTGGCTGTTCATTCAACGGAGGCAGCTGTCAACCACTCGCGAACTCCGATAAAACGATCGAACTAGGCAGCGCTGATCAAATACGAATCAACATTCTGTTACCGTAATGCTAATTTCTCAGGTAAAATGTTTCAGCAACATCTTGTAGGGTACTGTTTAGCTGTAGAATGAGAAAGTTTGCTCCGGCTGGTGGGCGGTGCTTGGTATTTCCTCAACTGATCTCAACATCGCTGCCGGGTCTGTTTTCAGGCTTTAGAAAATCTAGCCCGTGACGTGAGACTTTGACCAATCACAGGTCATTTCATTGAGAGAGCGTTCCTATTGGCTGTGCTCCAATCATGTGACCGGAACTTGGCGTTCCTTCACCAGATTTCACAATGGCGGCGGTGTCACAAACTTTCTCATTTTACAGCTAAATCGTACACTACAAGATGATTCTGAAAACATTTGAGGCGAGAAATAGGCATTAACGTAACATAATATTGTTTCATATTTGATCAGCGCTGCCTAGTTTGACCGTTTGGTCAGAGTTTGCGAGTGATTGACAGCCGGCTCTCATGGACAGCAGACCTCAGGTCAGCTCTTACTGCTTGTTTTCCTCCGGTCTGTGAAATCTTGCAGATGCCGTTAGGAGCACCGGAGGACACAGAGGCACATGACTTTTTTCAGGATACCTGTCCCATGCACTACTACCAAGATATAGCGACTGTTTTATAAAAATAACTTTTTTTTTTAATCATATTTGCTCCAATCCTACAGCTTTAAAGAGTTCAACCTGCGAAGCACGAGACAGCTTTAATGGTGAGGCAATCACAGGAAGTGCAATGTAGTTGTCACAGAGGTTAGTATTGACAGGGACTCTTCAAAAATGTGTCTACAAACAAGACAACAGAAATTCTGGGCATTTTTTGGCAGGCGACAGACTCCAGCTTCTCAGCAAGGTCACCGACACTACTTTGCCCTGCTGTTGTTTGGAAAACTACAGCATGACATCAGACTGCGGTTACTCAAAGTATGATAGAAAAAGGACGACTATTGACTGATGTCTTAATTTAACCACTGTGAGTCTGTTTGGTTGCACTGTGAAACAGTTACACCAGTTGCTGCTCACTATTGTACTTCTGTTAAAGGAGTGTTTGCTGCTCCTAGAATTCTGGGTCCTGTTGTATTAAAATGCACTTGATGCCACCATCAGTAACCGCAGTGTTGTAGTAAAGACCACCTAAACCGAGACCAAGTCATGACCAAGACTTTGAGGGATTGAGACCAACGATAAAATGTGGAACATGCAAACCAGAGGCACTCCTCAAATTGATCTGAAAGATCCACATTCCCATAGAAACACCCACAAAAAACAAATGAAGATTCCTCTTCATTCACCTTTTTTATTGCCATATATACTGTATATGTGTGTATGTCTTGATAAAATAATCAAAAGGCATTGCAGAGGTGAATTTTATGTGTGGAAATATGTTTTTTATGAGTAATCACAGTAATGATGTTAACAAATAAATCAGACAATGCACAGACAATTCAGTGATATCCCCGCAGTTGTGGTCTTGACCGGTCTTGAAATAAAATCCTGAGTCCTCTTTGTCTGAGACCGAGATAAGACTCCGAGACTGAGACAAGGCTGAGTAAAATTGCAGTTGATTCCAAGACGAGGCCGAGACTTTCAAAAAGTTGTCTTGAGACCGGTCTCAAGACCAAGACCGACCTTGAGTACTACAACATTGAGTAACTGTGCGTCTCGCCAAATCAAACAGGACTAAAATCTCAAGGATTCTAACTTTAAGGTCTCAGGAAATGTTTGCCAAGTAATACGAAGACCCCGTTTGGTGTACCAACCTGATGTTCCAGGTCTCGACAGCGCTGGCTCAGGTCCAACTTCTCGTCTGCCTCCTCGCTTAGAAAATAATACTTCCTGGACTGCAAACACAGAACCAACAGAACACTGAGACAGAGGAGATGTCATACTAGTCCCAGTAGGAGGGAGTAAACATTAATGAAAGGGTGAGGCAAAATACAAAAGAGCGATGTAACAGATCTGCTGAGTGAAGAAAAAAATAGGGGGAGTGAAAATGTTGTGGGTTTCACCTGGTAGTCAAAGTCCCCATAGGTCTCTGGGCTTCCTGGTTCTGAAGAAGGCTCCTTTGATAAGAGCTAAAACAAAGCGGTCATAACAAAGTCAGTGAAAAGCTCAAAATATAGGAAAAATACCTGCTCTCGAAAGCATTTTTATTGTTTGTTTTTTTAATAACTGTTTAGTAAAACAGTTTCTTCCTCCCCACGTTCAACATTTCCAGCCCTATGGGTGCCAATAAAACACTAAACATATTCTTAAAATATCTCAGAGTGGCGCTTTCTGGGACTCTGTTCAGTCTTACGCTTATCCGGATTTCTTTGATTGTGAATTAACCATGACTAAGAGCTGGGATTAATGCAAAGTAGAGACAACCGAGAGGATAAGCGAGAGGCTCACTCACCTCCTGAATGGCTGTCATCACAACGTGCTGGACAGATTCCCCGAGTGTCATTATCTGCTGGATTTGCTCTGTTTAGAAGAAAACAACAAAGAGCCGTGAAGGTGCAGCCAAATGCAGATTAACACAAATACTCTCCTAAAAACCAAAACAGCACTGCATCTATGAGTATTTTCAGAGAACCAGTGCTCATCAAGCTGATGTTTGAATAACAAATGGTCCGTTTTTTCTTCTGAATTGTAAATTGTAAAATTTAGGGCTGTCAAAGTTAACTTGATAATGACACGTTAACGCAAATTCGTTTTAATGCCACTCTTTAACGCAACTTGCGATTTTTAGGGTGTAGTGGGCTCAGTTTTAAAGCTAGAAATAGGAATCCTAAGGAATCCATTGGCACCAACCATGTCTTACTATAGCCTGTCACAAAGGAGATAAAAACTGTCATGGCCACTTTCAAAGGGGTCCCTTGACCTCTGACCTCAAGATATGCGAACGAAAATGGGTTCTATGGGTACCAATGAGTCTCCCCTTTACGGACATGCCCACTTTATGATAATATAATAATAATATACATTGGTACCAACTCTGTCATACTAGCTTGTCGCGAAGGAAGCGAAATAACGCTGCAAATTTATGCTACATTTTGGCCACGAGTCTCCCCTTTACAGACATGCCCTTTTATGATAATCACATGCAGTTTTGGGCAAGTCATAGTCAAGTCAGCACACTGACAGCTGTTGCCATTTTATAATTTAAGCATATTTTTTTATGCTAAATGCAGTACCTGTGAGGGTTTCTGGACAATATTTGTCATTGTTTTGTGTTGATAATTCATTTCCAATAATAAATATATACATACATTTGCATAAAGCAACCATATTTGCCCACTCCCATGTTGATAAGAGTATTAAATACTTGACAAATCTCCCTTTAAGGTACATTTTGAACAGATAACACATTTGGAATTAATTTGCTATTAATCACGATTAACTATGGACAACCATTAATCACAATTAAATATTTAAATCGATTGACAGCCCTAGTAAAAGAGTCTCTAGTGTGGGGAAAAAGCATGTGGTCAGTTTATCAACTTGTGATCAGGCTGTGATATAAAGCAGGAATCATGTGATTTGACTTTGAGTTAATCCTGTGTGTTATTTTCACAGATGGCTGCATCTACTTTTGTTCTTCTTTCCCCCCCCCCCCTTTTACAGCACACACTTTACCTTGTTTCTTCTCACAACTGACAGCACAGCCCAATACGAGCTGTACCAGCTTGCCCAGTTCAGTGACATCTCCCATCTCTCCTATAAGGTTCACGTCTGGCATGTGCGCATCTGATACCTGATGACCGAGCACCTGTTAATGGAGAGTAAGGTGAGACATTAGGATCGAGGCTTGAGTGGATTTAAAAGTGTACTAAAAGTTAGTAAAAATAATACAATCCTCTTACATCATGGTAATATTCCAGCATGCTCTTAAGAATCTTTTTCAAGTTGCTGACCTGAAAGAACGAAACAAATCAGAGTTACAATCTTGATCCTCATTTTAATCAGGGAAAAGGATGAAAAAGAAAAGCCTGAGACATCTTGGTCATTCTAGGTTGCTGTAGGGTATCCTGTCATATCCTGCTGTTTCACAAATTACCTTGAGGCGCCAGTTGTCCCCGCTCTCCTCCTTGATCCTGCCCAGCCATGTCTCATTAAACCAAGAGGGATCTCTGTTAATGAGAGCACAAGAGAACTCCAGTGACGACAATGACGACACATCTCTGGACATCAAGATTCACAGAAGGCCACGGGGCAACGAGGCCTTGTGCTTCTGTTCTGCTAAGCACAATGACATTTGAGTAGAACAGTCACATGTCACTCTAATGCTCGCTTTGTGAAATAACTCAAGAAGCAATTGAGAATGTTCGTGTATAGAAGGTAACCCACAAGTTGCGAAACTCTCGCGAGATGTTGAGGTTAGGCATTGATCTTGAATACTTAAGGGACAGTGACTTTGGTTACTTCGGATTCACCAAAGTCACACAATAACACAAACTAACTAACCGATCGAGGCAGCGGTAGACCAGCAACCTCCCGTGTTCTGCAAGGTAAAATTACTGTTTTTTCCAATGGAGTCTGGTGACTTTGGCGAGAGCATAGATGGACACAACAGCTTCAGTTCCCTATTGGAAAGGGCTGTCTGACGGCAAGGTACAGCGGTCAAAATATTATAAATATAGCGTACACCTAAACTGATATTGATTTTTCCTTAGGTAGGCCTTTCTTTTAAGTGGCTAAAATACATTTTGCTGCCGCCCCCGTCCACAGCAGTATATTGCTTTGGTTCTGTGCGGTAACTCCTGTCTGCTTCTCCAAACTGGGGGCGTGACGACCGCCATTTACTGTTGGTAATACACTGACTATGGATAATTACCTCATATAATCCCACTTCAAAACACCCAAACTATCCCTTTAGGGTTAGGATAGATAGTCGGGCAGCGAGTCTGGCAAGAGTTTTTGCACATTTTCGCAACTTGTGGGTAACCATCTAGACACGACCGCTGAGCATTGGGTTCAAGTTAGTGACATTAAAATAAAAAGAACATTTGCTTTGATCAAAAAATATATTATATTTATCTGTGAATATGAACACAAATGTCCCACCACAAGCTACAAAGGTCATCAGGCCTGGACAGATAAGTTATTATCCACCAATGCTTTAAACCACTGTTTAAAAAAAAAAAAAGCTGACCTCACAAATCCAGACCGTTTTCTTTGATTGGTTTAAATTTTGCATAGATAATGGCCTTGTGCAATTCAAAGGGCAATTTAGTGCTAACCACACAGATAAGCAAATCTCTGTGAGAAGGCTCTGAATGAATTTCTACCAGCCGTTTCTACTGAATTCATGTTGTAAAGTTGTGCACTTAGATAATCAAAACAACTAGCCCTTACATTCTGTGCAGCACGTGTGCAATGGCCACTCCACTTGTTAGGTCCTGCTTGCTGCTGCATGACGGCACCTGAAATGTCTGTAACTGAGAATGAAGACATTAAGAATTAATGGAGTAACCTCTGATGAAGCTGGTTATACATTTGATGCACAACCCTATTTTATTAAACTTTTATCTAGGGATGCACCGATACCGGATCGGATATCGGGCCAATACTGACTCCAATAGCTGGATCTGGTATCGATGACAATGGGGCCGATCTATTCAATTCAATTCTATGTTTATATACTATATACATTATATACTGGAATCTGAATTCCTGTTTCTGTTTACCTGTAATTCCTATCGATTTTGAAGATTTTTTCCATGTATTTATTTATTAGGAAAGCAATGTTTAAGTCAAGTCTGATGTTGCCTTACACATAAAAGAATGATCCCAGTCTCTCCCACACAGTGAGGCATACATCTTATTAATCTAACACTGGTATCGGATCGGTACTCGGTATCGGCTGATACCCAAAGCCCAGGTATCGCTATCGGTATCTGGACTAAAAAATTTGGATCGGTGTATCCCTACTTTTAACCAAATCTAAACTAGACAGACGCATACATTTTGATGCATGTGTGAATGTGGGTTTAATCTGTTGATGTGTGTAAAAAAAAAACTCCACACGTGTAAACTCCTATGGGCCATTGTTGTAAATAATAATACCTGTAAGTTGCATACTTTTTTTTGACAAAAGAACACGTTTGAATAGAAACAGGCTTAATGTTACTAAAAAGCGACTTGGTACCTGCAGTAAAAAAACATTCAGTATTTATTTGCACTACTTAAATGATAGATGCTAAGCAGTTATAGGGAATCACAGTCCTACTTAGCAAGCTATTAATATTAGTTGGTGTCTTAGTTTAGCCAGCTAGTCCTGAAGTTACACTTGCCTCTGCGTGGCAAAGTGCCAAACAGGTGGGTTTCCCCTGGATTTGAGAAGTTACTATGTTGGATAACCTATCATTACTGCATAAGTCTCTCAGCTTACACTAAGCTATTTTTTTTCTCTGACAGTTAACTTTGCTGACAACGCAGTCAGCTTGATAGAGATAACAAGCTGAAAAATAGACCACCAGGAGCAAACTTCTCATGTGTTTACCTAGCTGGTTAGCTCGGCTGGCTAGCAACGGTTAGCTTCCAAACACACAACTTCTACTGGTGACAACTGCTTACACGTTAACCTACTCAGTCAACAATGCCGCTATTTATCGACTAACCTTACTAAAGTAACCATATATGTCCTCCTACATTGGCAACACCTGCTGTCACCTGTTAGCAGGCGGTTAGCCTCGCTCGCTAATATCAAACCTACCCAGGTTAGCAGTGAGTCACACAACTCTGCTTTATCCAGACTCATCGTGCCGTGTCCAGTGAAACCCGCAGCAGCTTACAGAGAGGCGAGGGATTTGGCTCTCAGGACTTTTTTTCTTCTCCCCTGAACTTTGTTACTCACTCCTTCACACTTTCCACGTCAGTCATTGTCCAGCCATGGCCTCCTCCTGCTGCTGCTCCTATTCCCCCTTCGCCTTTCAACTCCTATTAACCAAGCGAGCTTCCGTATTAAGAGCGTTCCCATGGAGACGGATTATGTTGCGGGTCAGCTTGTCTGGTCATGGTAAATTATAATTATAATTATAATAATGATGATGATAATAGCCTGCTGTCTTTTTTAAGCTCTCATAGTCACGTTAGCTTAAATGCTGGCGACCTAAAAAAGAATTTCATGAATTTGATTTCATTTATTTACATGTCTTCCATTTCTTTTCTGGTGAAGATAGGAAGCAATAACAATTAGTTACAGACAAACATGAAACAAGTAACACAAATAGCCTACGTTTATCCCTCAACACCACTATAAAATCAGGAATAACATTTATAATACAATAATATACAATATTATTTCACTCTAATATCCACATAAATGGCACCTTAAATCAGCCCCAGAGCCATCTAAAAAAATAAAAAATAGCCTAACTAAGACCAATACAAAACAATGCATTAAAAATACCCCCAAAAATAAACAGCAAGCAGAGAGAGCACCCAGCTTACTTTAGACAAAAATAAGTGAAAATATATCATAACTAGTGGAAAACACTTGGAAAAGGGAGAAATGTGTTTTGTGTTTTGATTAATAACTGTGATTATTTCCTACAAAAAAACACTGCCTAATGTGGGACACCTAAGCTCCAGTGGGTGTAGGTCTTCTTCAAACATATAATGGTCAATAAAACTATTGGTTATTGCAAACTGTGGTGTCAAGTGATCAAAATCACATGACATTTCAAATGTCCAATCATAGATTAGGGTGGAGCAATCTTCAAATTTTCCATTGTCCCACTTTAGGAAATATGGTTTCGAAAAGTGGGGCAAGCATGTGCAATAACAATGGTTATTTATAGGGTTTTAGTCTTCTAAGGCATTATTTAAGATATTTAAGATGAAGTGCAAATTATATTAAGTAATTGGGGGTGGCTGCATCTCTGTTAAAATTCTGTGAGTTTTTTTTTTTAATTTCTGCAGGTTGTTGTTTTTATGCCTATGTGTTACAGGTTATTCAATCATTATCCATAAAGCAGTGTGTGGTAAGCAATGGTTTTACACAGGTTCAGGTTTCATGTGTAGCCTCAAGTTTATGTATTGACTTCAAATAGGCCCTCTGCCTGTTACGGTTATGTGTGTTCCCTGTATATGTATATGTATATGTATATGTACAGGTACAGCTCAAAAAATTAGAATATCGTTAAAAAGTTCAATATTCTTCGTCAGTTATTTCAGAAGGTGAAAATTGTATATATTCTAGACTCATTACACATAAACTAAAAGGTTTAAAGCATTTTTTTAATTTTAATTTCGATAATTACAGCCTACAGCTCAAAAAAGAAAGAAAAAGGTATCTCAAAATATTAGAATATTTAATTTTGAGTTTGAGTAAATTACTATTCATACTGTATAAATACCGTGTATCTCTCGGTCTAGTTCAGTACACACAACCACAATCATGGGGAAGGCTGCTGACTTGACAGTTGTCCAGAAGACGATCATCGATACCCTCCACAAGAAGGGTAAGCCACAGAAGGTCATCGCTGAAATGGCTGGCTGTTCACAGAGTGCTGTATCGAGGAAGCATGTTCATTGAAAGTTGACTGGAAGGGAAAAGTGTGGTAGGAAAAGGTGCACAAGCAACAGGGATGACCGCAGCCTTGAGAAGATTGTCAAGCAAAGCCGATTCAAGAACTTGGGAGAGCTTCACAAGGAGTGGACTGAGGCTGGAGTCAGTGCATCAAGAGCCACCACTCACAGACGTCTTCAGGAGATGGACACAGCTGTCGCATCCCTAGTATCAAGCCACTCCTGAACCAGAGACAACGTCAGAGTCGTCTTATCTGGGCTAAGGAGAAGAAGAACTGGACCATTGCTCAGTGGTCCAAAGTCCTCTTTTCAGATGAAAGTCAATTTTGCTTTTCATTTGGAAATCAAGGTCCCAGAGTCTAGAGGAAGAGTGGAGAGGCACAGAATCCAAGTTGCTTGAAGTCCAGTGTGAAGTTTCCACAGTCGGTGATGATTTGGGGTGCCATGTCATCTGCTGGTGTTGGTCCACTGTGTTTTATCAAGTCCAAAGTCAACGCAGCCCTCTACCAGGAAATTTTAGAACACTTCATGCTTCTGTCTGGTGACAAGCTTCACGGAGATGCTGATTTCCTATTCCAGCAGGACTTGGCACCTGCCCACAGTACCAAAACTACTACTAACTGGTTTGCTGACCATGACATTACTGTGCTTGATTGGCCAGCAAACTCGCCTGACCTGAACCCCGTAGTGAATCTATGGGCTATTGTCAAGAGGAAGATGAGAAAGACCCGACCCGACAATACAGATGAGCTGAAGACCGCTATCAAAGCAACCTGGGCTTCAAAAACGCCTCAGCAGTGCCACAGGCTGATCGTCTCCATGCCACGCCGCATTGATGCAGTAATTTGTGCATTTTATTCACTCAATACCAAGTATTGAGTGAATAAATGCACAAACTTTTCAGAAGTTGGACATTTCTGTATTGTAAATCTTTTTTTTGATTGATCTTATGAAATATTCTAATATTTTGAGATACCTTTTTCTTTCTTTTTTGAGCTGTAGGCTGTAATTATCGAAATTAAAATGAAAAAATGCTTGAAACATTTGAGTTTATATGTAATGAGTCTAGAATATATTACATTTTCACTTTCTTAAATAACTGACGAAGAATATTGAACATTTTCGCAATATTCTAATTTTGTGAGCTGTACCCTGTATATGTATATGTATATGTATTATGCTTTCTTTGCACAACAGATATATTATGCTTTCTTTGCATAACAGATATGATAATATAGGATGTTTAATGTCTTTCTAATTTGAGTAAATGCTTCAAAATTATTATAGTCTTATTGTTGGTTTGATGTTGTTCGATTCTCCATGTAACATCCACACCTATAAGCCTAGGTTTTGTAACAGCAATGACATTGTAAGTGGAACATGGGATTGCACATTTAGCCTTGAGAGTTTCCTACATTGATTAAGGTGATTTAGAACTTTTAACAGATGGGTTTTAACAGACTTTTCAGTGTCCCAACTCAGCACTAAGAGTACTAATATGTCTACCATTTCTTTTATGAGTGTGATATCTGCATTTTCTCTTTTGGTTTCATTAGGACACATCCTGGGGATTTCGGAGTGGTGCTGGGTGTGGATTTAATGCTTTGGCTTCATATCGCAATATATTCCACAAGCCTGAAATGCAAAAAATGTCCCTCATTAGGTTAATTCACCCTATCTCTGTTGGAGGCCCCACCGTTTTCTTTTTGCTATATTCAAAGTTCCTTAAAGCACCACTGGATGGCTCTAGTTGACAAATAGCTATACAAAACAGCTTGATGCACAACTGGCTGCCCCAGAGCTGACACTGCCCATGACAGGTGTAAAATCTGTCTAATAAGACATGTTCTCTGAGTAGCCAAAAGAGTTTTAAAACAGCAGGGACAATATAAACCAATCACTTAGTGCTATTGGCATTTTAATCTATTTAATATGTGACACCTCCTGTGAATGTTTGTTGGCTGTCCTGAGTATTATCAAAAGGCCTCCAGGGTGGAAATATACTGACCAGGTCACACTGGTTTGTGATTTACAGCTTAGAAAATAACTTTAGCAGGTTTCTGTCAAAAGCCTCGCTCTCTTATTATCAACATGATGTCACACACGCACTCCCTTCCTTGGTAATCTGCACTGCTCCCTGCACACACGTCTCCTTCCTGCGTTCTTTGTCGCTGTCACAAATCAAACTCCAGTGACCAATCGGAGTGAAACGCTGCCCACATGCTTCCTGTTTACTTTGGCAATTAACCAACCAGTGTACTGTACCAAGTCCACTGTGCTTGTTGAACACCTGCCTGGAGATGAAAAATCTGCTGCATTTCTGGTTCTTTCCATTGAAAACCAGTTTGGTCACAACACCGCCTTACATCTGGATTTACCATATTTGTCTGGCCAGAGTTCCTGTTTGTCTAGATGGTTTTGGAGCCAGAGGAATGCACATGTTTACCCATTCCTCTCCACTGGCTATTATAACTCATACCTCAATTATCTGTCAGTTGATTATAGTTGAACTTTGATTATGGAATTTTATAATTCCCTTTAGTTTTTATCTGTTTACATGGCTGTTAAGGCTCACATGTCAGAGGGAACTGGTTTTTAATTGAGGTAAAATCACTATCTCCAGTTTCACAAGGGCAGTTGTTTGCTAACAAATGTAAATGTTTGCTTCAGGATGGGGGGTCTCAAGTTGAGTAACCCAGGACTGGATTAAGACACCTGGGAGGAAGTGAGGTTCATGACTTGTGGGGGGCTCAGCGGGGAAGTTAGTCACTCGCTGAGGGATAGGTCGGGGCTGACTAATGCTTGAGTGGCAGGAGGTGTGGTATAGGGGCTCTGGCGAGGCAAGGCTCGAGCGGAGGCTGACTATTTTTGGCCGGCTCCTCTTCCTCCACGCTAATTCCTCTTTTCACCCGTTCTCTCTTTCCTTATTCCCCAGATGTGTTTCCTTCCTGAAAGTCAAAAGGCTTTACTTCTCCTCTTTTCCAACCCCACACTGACGCACTTACATCCCTCTGGGGGGGAACTGGAAGGGTGGAGGTGGGAGGGCCAGCAGCTAAGATTGAGTAATTATTCCTTTTTTTGAAGCTTGCGGTTTTCTTGTTTGGAAAAAACGAGGATAGTTCCCTTTTTTAAAAAATTCTTTGAGTGCAAAGAGCAAACTATCTACTGAGTTCCACACCCTACGAGGTCACATAGTTTTGTGAAATTCTTCTGAAAAGTAGACAGAAACATGTTTTACATATTTGCTTTTATCCACTCAAAATGTCTCTTGCTTATTGTTACTTCACTTGGATGTTTGACCTTCACTCTGCATAATGATGCTCGTGCAGAGTTTGGCACTAGAAGGTTCTCACATTCGTCTGCTGAAGGAGGAAAGTTTCTCTGTGCTCACTTTAATTGCCAGTTTAACACGTTTATGTATGAACTTGATTTTTATGACATCACAACTACTGCATTCCTCATTTTTAAGCATTAAATATTAAGACTTAACACTAACAAACTCAGTTTGTCTGCTTCATTAGGACTGTGTGGTTGTGGCTGGATTCGATTTGATTGACAGCAACCACACAACCCACCAACTGTCATCGGTTTTTCCTTCAAATGTTGAATCAGAAGAGCACAGAGAAAAACAGAAATACAGAAAATCTCTCTCATGTGAAACAACTAAAACTGTTCAAACTTTGCCAGAAAATAGTGTGTTCTGTTTCTCCAAACTGGGGGCATGCCGCCCAAACTATCCCTTAAAGCTTCAGTATGCGATATTGGCGCAAATATGATTTAAAAAAGTTATTTTTAGAAAACGGCCACTATATCGTGACAGTAGTACATGAAACAGGTAACCTGAAAAAAATCATGTTCCTCTGTGTCCTACTGTGTCCTCCGGTGCTCCTAACGGCATCTGAAGGATTTCACTTACCGGAGGAAAACAAGGTCCGCTGTCCAGCTGCAGTCTATGAGAGCCGGCTGTCAATCACTCGCGATCTCCGACCAAACGGTCAAACTAGGCAGCGCTGATCAAATATGAATCAATATTCTGTTACTGTAATGCCTATTTCTCACCTCAAGTGTTTTCAGAATCATCTTGGAGTTACTGTTTAGCTGTAAAATGAGAAAGTTTGTGAGGCAACCGCCATTGTAAAATCTGTTGAAGGAAGCCAAGTTCTGGTCACATGACCGGAGCACAGCCAATAGGAACGCTCTCTCTCTCTGAAATGACCTGTGATTGATCAAAATCTGCCGTCACGGGCTAGATTTTTCTAAAGCCTGAAAACACAGCCATGAGGAGGAGCAGAAGTCTAGTTTTCTCTCAGACCAATTGAATTACAATATGCTGAAAGGTTATTATGGAATTTTTGCCAAATTATGCCCAAAAATTGTTGCCTACTGCCACTTTAAAGAATTTTAAATTGAACTTTTTGTGTAGTAAAAAAACAAACAAATCAGACACAACTTATTATTCCAAGCAGAGTATTTTTATACAGTATGTCTTAAAACATGTCTGGAGGGGGTTCTTTAAGTACCTTACTTTTGTCCCTTATGTCCTCTTTTTCAGGTCATAGTTCAGCTATGAAAGCCACCAACAAATAGTGAGAACCTAATGCGTAAAATGCTCCCCACATGCTTCCATGTGAATGAATGATGTGGTGTGGGAGAGACAAAGAAATGCTGCACCTTTAAATGAAAGAATGCCAACGATGTGCGGCTGTGCCCAGGCATTTGGAGCTGGAATGTATTGGAAAGCTGGCAGCGGTTTATTTTCCCCCACAGCTTTCCCAGGTGTTACAGGGAAAGGAAAACAACAAAACCGCGGAACAGAGATGGACAGGCCACGGATAAAAAAGAGGGCGTACGTGAAAAGCAGGAGGAGTATGATCAAAAAGCCCCTTTCTAGACATGAGGTCACCCATATAGGTTGTCAGGACATGTAAAATAGAGATTTATGACCCTCTCTGCCTTATCAGCTGTCTCCTCCCTCGCCCTCATACAGATTTATGTCTTTGGTAAGGGCAGGTAGTCAATAATAATCACCTCTGGAACCTGGCAGGGAGTGTTCATACATGCACGCGAATACAGACTGTTGTTGGGTTGGGTTGTTGACCCATAGAAAGGGTGTCTGCCTTTAAAAAACAGTTCTGAAATCTCAGTTGAATAGTAGTATAACAGCATGTGTTGAACACATTTCTCCGACACGACTGAATATACAGCCAGCTCTGACTCAGCGGTTGTTGTGTCTGTGCCACTTAAAAACAGCTAAGTTTTAGTCATGTTGTGTAACAGGCACTAAGCGACCCTCATATTTATTGATCTAAATCTTAACGTGACTCATGGCAACAGCCGAAAAGGCAGCAGTCAAACCCCACTCTGTTCTTTTCAGGTTTGACCCAATGTAACGTCAAACCAGAGGCCGAGGAGGAGGAGGAGGAGGGATCAGCTGTGATGTGGTGTCTGCTAAACAGGTGTGCTCTACTTGCTTTTACTTTCACTGCACAACTAAGTTTTGATTTACTTCTTGTTTGTGTTGCTGATAAGTCCCTATCTCTCTCTCTCTCTTTATGTCTCGCTTTCTGTTTCGATGCCTCACCCTCTCTCTCGCTCACACAAACAGGCAGCACATGGCCAGCACGAGTGAGTCACAGTGGTCTGGTAACAAGTGCCTCTTCTCAGGGAGAGTCCCTCCATGTGTCCTTGGGATTAGGGCCAATCCCCTCGAGTGTATCAGGTGCACTACTCCTCTGGGCAACGTGAGACTCGTCGGCTCCATTGTAGGCTGTCTGTCGGTTTAATGAAAACCAGCAGATAGTAGTTTCGTTGCCTTTTTGTTGTTTTGGCACAGTTTTGACATGACACTTGTGCATCTAAAAATAGAAATATTGAAGTGTATTCTATGAGACATCGGGACTCTGGAGGATGCGGCTACTTGGATCTCTCGCTGACACGGGCTCAGAGACAGTGTGCAGAGAGGGTCGACCTGCCCAGAGGCAACCGGCACTGTGCCTGCTACACATAATACACAATATGACTGCAGTATGATGGGATACACTGGCTACTGAAAAATTGATAATGATTTGTACTGTAGCCTACTTACTATTTTTCAAAACTATCAAAAAAGTCAAGGTGGTTTCCTACACAGATAATTCTAGGACACATTTAATGCATAAAACACAGTATATTGACCTTGGTCGTAGCTGTTTTACAACAAGACTAAGTACGTGTCTCAATTTGCGTACTTCTGTACTTACACTTGCTATTTTGAGTGCATAAGTGTGTTCAAACTGAGAAGTAGGCTATGGCAAAATTCAGGAATCCGGATGTTGTACTCAAAACGATCAAAACGTTGAAACGCTGGACACTTCTCACCCGCAACGGTTGCCATCGTTGCTACGTAGCGGAAGGGGAGGGTCCACCAACCTATTTCAAACTTGTGGAAATGGTGGCAAGGAAGTTGCAAGTCTTTTTTGATTTTGTCGAGTGTAAAGCCATCAAATTTGTGACTCGAGTCTGACTCGAGTCCAAGTCAAGTGACTCGAGTCCACACCTCTGCTAATTAGCACTTAACACAAAGTAGCCCACAGCTGAGGATGATGGGAATGCCATTAGTTTAGCAGGTATTTGGTCCTAAACCAAAATATTAGACAAATTACAGTTCATCCGGTGGGGAACATGACTATCTCTGTCAAATTTTATGGCAATCCATCTTGTAGTTGTTGAGCCATTTCACTCAAAGCCACAATGTGCCACCTCATGGAAGTGCTAGAAGAAAAGTCAGAGGATGACCAAATTAGAGCTCATCCTCTGGGAACCATGAATGTCTGTAGCAAATTTTGTGCCATACATGTCAAGGTATTTCACTAAAAGCCAAAAGTGTCAACCTGCTGCTGTTGGCGCTACAAGTAAAGTCAGGGGATCTCAAAAGTGAATGGGATTTATCCCCTGGGGACCATGAATGTCTACCAAATGTCATGGAAACTCATCCAGCAGTTGTTGAGATATTTCAGTCCGGATTGACTGAACGACAGATACATCGACTTTGCCATCTACTGTGTCACATACCGTAATGAAACATAATTTCTTTTAACACAGAAAAGGGTTACTGAGAATACATTTTTTTATGAAGTATTACATTTTCAAATTGCTGTGAGTCCCAGTCCTCGTCATGATTACCACATGGAAGTATTTGCTAAAAGCTAGACCCTTGATTTGGATAGGAAATTGAGGGTCTATATAAATAAAACTGACTTGCTTTACTTTATATGTTGTATTTTTCACCTTCAGAGGAACTGCTGTTTTGCTCACTTTTATACACCAGTTCTTTATACTGTACTCTACACTGTGTACAGGCACATCGAGGCCTGCTAATTCATGTTTGTTTATTTTATTGCCGTGTAACGGGAGCAGTTAATCGCTGTCATCAGCAGGGAGTACTATATAATATCTGCAAATATCACCTCTTGAAGTGTGGCTTAAAGGTGTATGAATACAGTGTTATTTAGTGGTCGTGAATGTAATAATTATCGTGCAGAACTAATAACAGGTTCGAGGCACAATACTTAAGCCGGCTCCTCCCAGCACATGTTCGCAAATACAATTCATACACCCACGGTCAACTGGAACAATAACGGAGCGTGCAGTACGCTCCACCTCGTCGTCACATGCCAGGTGTATCTTTCCTCCACCCCACCCTGTTTGCCTTTTCAGATACACTCCACACACCCTGTACGAGAATATTGTGTCCTACAGGGGTGCTGCATGTGTAACAGGATTTGGTGGCGTGGTAATGCTGGTGTTGGCTGGCAGGATTAACTGGGTCAGGGTGCGTGGTTAACAAGACTAGGCCTGCTAGAAGGCCTCTTATCCAAGTTAAGTGAGCCATCAATGTAAATATCTGCAGAGAATGAGTGAAGTTATTGCTAACTGTCAGGTTTGTGTCTAAATGTTGTTCCGTGGATCTGAGTACTGTAAAACAGTGGTTCCCAACCTGGGGTCCGGGCCCCCCTTAGGGGGTCGCCAAAGATCACAGAGGATGTGCCAGGATTCGTCTGCTCTGAGGTTGTCAAAATTAGATTTGCACATGTATAAGTGAAATCATAATGGAGTGCTCCAGGGATGACGTTGTGTAGGTCAACCAGGAAGTTAGCATCGCCTTGGTTCCTTTGACAAAAAGCCAAAGGGGATTTTTCCATTGGGTTTTGGATTATTGCAGAAAATCTGCTCTGTGGCAAACAAACGTTTATGATACTTACACGTTTTGTTCAGCAAGATAATCTTCACAAATGAACACCACTTTTATGATTTTTGAAGCGTGAATGCAATCGCCAGAAGTAAAAAAACTAACGTTAAGCTATAAACAAACTACACCACAGTCGCATGAGCGCGAGTATTCACAACGAGGCTGTAAAGGAGGACAAGTCGGCGTGATGACCTTTAGTAGTCTCATTTAGCCAGTTGTTAACAACCGCCTTTTTTTAAGACACGTAAAGGCTTCAAAATTCACGAGTGGGGTAAGACCTTATTTCAGGCATCTTCAAGGAAAATAGGTTGGGAACCACTGCTGTAAGGTATAGACATTAGGAATGATTAGAGTCACCAATAACTCTTTCAATGCACATATGAGTATTGTATTAAGATACATATGAAAAAATGTGAACCTATTCTTTAATAGCCACCGATAGCAGTGATCTCAGAAGCCACCATTCTTGACCGTTTGCTGGGTGTGAGACCAGATTCTAATGAATTGTCAACACATGCCAAAAAACAGTCAACCACACCTTCAACCTTGCACAACTTCCCTATTCTTTCGGTCCGCACACTCTCAGCAAAACACACCCAAGCAATCTTTCAGTCCCTCGTTCAGCCTTCTGCAGCCAGCCTAGCTTAATTGATGCCCTTCCCTGTAACTGCACTAAATTACACAGCCGGGCTTTGAGGGCAGAGAGTGGGTTGTCAACAAGTGTGGCCCGAGTGAAGCCGCGGCCCTTCACCCAGAGTGACACTCCACCTGACTCAGCACTACGCAGGCACTGTTTACTGGACCTGTCCACCGCAATCAACACGCCTGCATCTGGCCTGACTGTAATTCCACAGTTAACCTCGCCGCCGCTGAGAGATAGGGGACTGGGGGAAGGGGGAGGCTCATCTCCCTCCCTCTTTGTCCTGCCTCATCCAGATCAGAGTGCATCCAGTCGGGCACGCAGGGCGACACATTAGGCTGGCACGCTCAAATGCAAACACTTATTCATGCAAACACGGTGGATGCATTTGCATAAATTATCTTGCTAAATTGACTTGCTGTCTGTACGTAATGCACGGCAAATCAAATTAAAATTCAATATTTCAATTATAAACAAATGAAAATGAAAGATGTATTTAGGCCTGCATATATTTTACGATATTGCAATTAACCCTGCAGAAATATTAAACTGAGTGTTCAACTTTATATCAAATATGCATGTATGAGTTGTAATATCTCATATCTGGTTATTTGTTTTATTTAGAAAAACTGCTTTCTTGCTGATTTGGTCTATATGTTTATACTATATGTCTGCATTAGGCTTTCAAAGTTAACGCGATAATAACCCGTTAATGCAAAATCGTTTTAACGGCACTAATTTATTAAGTGCATTAACGCAGCTTGTGATTTTTAGGTTGTAGCTGGCTCAGTTTTAAAGCTAGAGTGAAAATACTGGCATCATATGAATCAATTGGTTCCAACCATGTCATACTAGCGTGTTGCGAAAGAGGCTAAATAACGCTCCAAACTTACGCTAAATTTTGGCAAGGAAAAACTGTCATGGCCATTTTCAAATGGGTCCCTTGACCTCTGACCTCAAGATATGTGAATGAAAATGGGTTCTATGGGTACCCACGAGTCTCCCCTTTACAGACATGCCCACTTTATGATAATTACATGCAGTTTGGGGCAAGTCATAGTCAAGTCAGCACACTGACACACCAACAGCTGTTGTTGCCTGTTGGGCTTGAGTTTGCCATGTTATGATTTAAGCATATTTTTTATGTTAAATGCAGTACCTGTGAGGGTTTCTGGACAATATTTGTGATTGTTTTGTGTTGTTAATTGATTTCCAATAATAAAGCAGCATATTTGTCCACTCCCATGTTGACAAGAGTATTAAATACTTGAAAAAATCTCCCTTTAAGGTACATTTTGAACGGATGAAAAATGTGCAATTAATTTTCAATTAATCGCGATTAACTACGGACAACCATGCGATTAATCGCGATTAAATATTTGAATCGATGGACCTGTCTGCATGCATGAACTGTGCTGGTTGCTCACTTGTTGCACCCATCTGCCTTTAGCACTGTCAGCACAAAGCTAGTGTGGACTGTCCAACTGAGACTGATCCATTCAGACAACCACCTATATAGTGACTGATCTGGACAGTGATGGAAGGGCCGCCCCGCTGACTGACACGCCATGAGACGCAGCCGGCCGATGACCTGAAAGAGTGAAAGCTGCTGACCCCACATGTTGTCTCATTTCTTAAGGATCCATCACCCAGGTTAAACTTGCGTTGAGCTTGTCATGTCTCTGATCTTCGTCTAGCAAACCTCAGTCGGTGATTGAGAAGCTGAGTCGAACTCTGAGCACAAACTCAAAGCCCTTTGAAGTTGCGATGGTTATCACAAGGTCAACACACAGTAAAAGGTAGGCCTATGTTATTGCTACAAAGACATACACAAAGAAGAAGTGATAGCACCTGTGGTATGAGAGATAATTACAGGAGAGGTTCAGTTTGAATGGTGTTTGAAAAGGGAGTTGTCATGCAGGATTAGGGCCTCGTTGAAGCGATAACTCCCACGACCTTTCAACTCCTGTCGTAAGGTCAGCCTGAATTCCTCCCAGCACAACGCCTGCAGCGCTGCTCACTCTAACCACAGAGAGCTGGATGATCTCACTCCCACTCCCTGCTCACAGTTACGCCACACGTGAGTCTGTAATCCTCCGGGACTTTATTGTCTTCACTGATGAAATTTTAAGGTGCTAAAAACATGAAAAATTTGGTGAAGTTCAAAAGTTCAATATAAGAGTCAAACATTTATTTCAGTTTGTAATTCAAATAACTTTAGAGGCCATAATATTCATATGCATAAAATAGAAAATAAAATAAAAATGTTCGCACTACATAGCTGTAACAGGTTTGTAAAATTGAGCATATTACAGAATATTATTGCATTTTTTTAAATAGCTGTTTTAATTGGAGTTTTACTGAATTATTAATGTGTATTTTCAGATTCTAGTTAAAAATGTGGTTTTATATGGAGCACCAAGTGTTCAATATTTAAACAATTCAACATTTCAAGAAATTATTAAAACTCAAAATATCATCATTAAATGTTATTTCATCATTTTTTTTTTTTATAATAGTAACAGAAATTTTGGCTACTGGAATTAACTTTCATTTAATTATAGTTATTTATATTTCATAATTCTATTTTCAAAAAGTCAGTTTTAATTCTAAAATTACTTTTTAGCCCCCTTTTCACTATTCATAATGGCCCATTTTATTTAATAATGTAAACAAGCTTACACATGCTAATTACCTAGCCAGCTTACTTTTTTATTTTCTTTTAAAATTATTTTTTGGGGCTTTTTGCCTTTATTTAAGAATGGAAATTTAAGTCATGAAAGAGGGATTCATTTTTGTTTTATTAAAAAAAAAAAAAAATTTTGGCTTTTTGCCTTTATTTAAGAGGTGAAAATGTAAGTCATGAAAGAGTTTTTTTTTTTATTTAAATTTTTTTTGGGGGGGTTTTGCCTTTATGTAATATTGAAAATGTTAGACATGAAAGAGGGATTTTAATTTTTTTTGGCTTTTTGGCTTTATTTGATAGTGAAAAAAATGTTAGTCACGAAAGAGGAAGAACAGCATAGCAAAGAGCCTCAGATCAGATTCGAAACCCAGGCTACTGCAGTAAGGACTCAGCCTTGATGCATAGCTGGATTTTGAGCTTTGAGCATAAAAGTGAAGACCCAGTTTTAGCATTGTAGATAGCTCCTGTTGGTTTGAGCAACCACAGAGAAAAAGTCTCTTTGCTCTTTACAGAGATATACAGTATGTCTTCCTCCATCCTTAGATTCAAAATGTTGATGGTAACTGAGTTAACCAGCCAATGTTAGCCTCTGCTGTTATCACAACCCTACCTAGTTAGTTAGCCAGCTAGGTAGGTAGCATGTGCTGCTTGGTTAAGCCACGCAAATTAAAGGAGAGGTTATTTACTTTCTTTGCACTGTTTATTTACATCAGCAGCCAGTTGTTCATTCATAATTACGTTGACATTGCTGTTGCTCTACCTAACAGGTGCTAACTGGCTAAATATTGTAGCAGTGCTACAATATTGAGCTTGCTTGCCTCAAAGGGCAACACCACTGTCACCAAAAGTGAAATAAAAAGTGACATGAAATGAAAGTGTCATTGAGAAAAAATGTCATAATGAGATGAAAAGAGACTTACCACATCACACACACCCTAAAGACAGGACCCTCCCTGACAGGAAGACCGGAGTGGTGTATGACATCATAATGACATCACATGAAATAGCTGTGGGGATACAAAACATCAGTTAAACAGAAAGTACCCTGGACAAGAGACTGAATGAACACCGGCAACATCAGCTGTCTGTGAGCACTAGACCAAATCTGCCAAGGGGTCAAAAGGTCAAAGGTCACCAGGAGTCAGTGGACAGCCAGAGGAAGATCAAGAAGGCATCCACGTCTGACGCCAAAGACCGTCTTCTTTTTTGGGCTATTATTGTTTGGATTACATTGCTGAGGTGTTTCTTTTATTGTGTACCACTCTTGCACACAACATAGCCTACACACTGGCTCCATGTAGGTTAAATGCCATGAAATCACCATTTAAGTACTTTGTAAATGCCCCTAGGCCCCCAGGAATGAAAAAGAAAAGAAAGAAAGCCAAAGAAAACAGCTTATGAAGTTCTTCAAGTGGCTTAAAACAGTGTGGTCTATTAAAATCTCTTTAGGAAACATAAAACTAAGCAGCTCATTTAGAATTGATCCTCTAATTCCTTTTAGATTAACAGTGAATTAATTTGGCAGTTGGTAAATCCTAGACCCCACCAGTATAAATCACTGGTATAAAAGGCCTGGTTATGATGCAGAACAAAGGCTTATCTGTCTCAAAAGCGACATCTATTCATGTCTTCCCCCCGCGCTGCTAACAAACTTTCAAATGTCCGCCTCACATAATTAGAGCCGTTCGCCGGGTTGGCCCCCACGGAGAGGGGATGAAACAATCCCACAGACAAACATTAACCCAGGCCCTGACCCTGCAGCTTGTCAAGAAGATGAACGTCTGAGACTGGAGAGAGAGAAAAAAAAAAAAACAGCATTCCATTTCCCGTAAACCAGGAAGGGGGGAGGGAGGGGGATTTTGGGAAGTTTAGTGAGTCATCACTTTTTCTTTTATACCGTCGCTCCCCCCTTTTGGCACTGCAACGGCAAGCTTGAATACCTCCACGGCAGATTGCCCCGTCATGCTTACAATGGGCCCTCTTGAGTTGTGACAAGCGCCTCACATTGAACTGCCAGAGTCGCAGCTGTCTGCGCGGCTGTCAGCACCATAAGCTCTTTTTGTTGGCGCGCACGGATCCCACACTTTGAATCCCGAGGAGATAACAAGTTAAGACTTAAACAGCATTAAAAAAAAAAAGAAAGAAGAAGAAGAAGCATGCAGTGACTTGAACCGCTGCTGGCTCAGATCCTCCGTTTGTCACTCAGGTTTGTTCTTGTGAGTGTGTTAAGCAGCTTCTGTGATCAGGTCAAATACAGTGGGTGAGATGAGTCAGTGGATATCTGCTACCACGCTGAGAATTTATTACTTGCTAACTCCATCTCGTGTGACAATAACATGCTGACGAATGCTCGTAAAATGATGACAGTGCTCTAATATAGGAGCTTTTACAGCAAGTTTTTAGGAGCACCTCATAATGGAAAGTGCTTCAATTCTCATCGGGAAAACCGCAGATTTTATTGCTTTACTTTCTTTTCCTATTTTTATGTCAGCTCTTTTGTGTGACGGCTCAAAGCACTCTGTTCCACTAACTGATCCTCAACATCATTTTGTGGTTAGGGACTCTCCCCAGCGGGCCCCCCTGCACGCCGCACAATAACACCCTCAAACCTTCTGTTAGGGGCCATTTAGCTCCAGGGACCCACTGTTTGGTGCTGCACACACACACACACACACAGGATATTTATCACTCTTTAATGACAGACTCCACAAGGGATGATGTCACTGGCCGCAACACAACAACACGCAACAAAAGGCCGGCTCGCTCTCCTCTCAGTTCGACCGCAGTGACCTCACTTGATTGATAGGCCTCAGTCTTAACTGGGTTCTTTGTGCCAGCGCGGCCGTCGCGGTATGTGGCACATGAGGCCTCCATGCTGCTGCTGCTGCTGCTGCTGCTGTTCATGACTAAGGGTGAGTAATGAAAACAGTTGCAGGCCCGCTTCACAAAGATGGCTGTTACCATTAAAACGTCGTCGGGCACTTGATATAAGGCAGTGTTTGCTCTTGCGGACGAGCGTCTCTCGCCCTCGTCGGCTGCGGTGGATGGTCAGTCTGCTTGCATTGTGTCTGTGCACAGTTAGTTAAAAGCGGTACATGCACACAGTCTAAATATGTGGCTTGGAATATGCATGTGTGTGTGCTCCATGTTGGCTACTAGTTTGGATGCGACATAGAGGCCTTGTCGGCTCTGTGTCATCTGTCGGGCCCCATTTGTAGACGTGCCAGTTGTTGTCGGGAGGCGTTTGTCCGTCAGCAGTCATAAACACACATTGTATTCATAACAACAGCAGCGTGGTGCCCCTGCGTTACCTCTCCCCTCTCCTTCCAGTGTATGTGCTTCATTGACTTTACAATAAGCAGACACAAAAATCCCCATTACTCACAAATCCAATCAAAAACACATCACTTTTCTCATCACTGAAAGTGAAAAATGACATTTATTTCAGTGGAAAATGCTTAAAAATAACTTTCCCTCTCTCTATATGTCTCACAGCCGGCTCATTAACACACACATGCACATACACACACTCTCATATGCACACATTAATAAGCCTGTATTCAGTTAAAAGCACGGATCCTGTCCCACGGCAATTACACACAAGCTTCTTTCCGTTTCCAGTAAAGGTAAATAACTTCAACAGCGTTTCTGTGAATGTGTTTCCTTGTGCATACACAGACACACATATTTAACTAATGCACTCATCAAAGGCCTTCCGTTTGAAATATATAAAAAAAAAAAAACCTCAACAACCTCTACCGTGATTTATGAAAAACAAAATCCATTACTTCTCCAAACCTCTGGTTGTGGTTTTCCTTCAAACGGGTGCTTTGCTAGCTGAGTCACTGGCTGAAGTACAGCGGATTTCCACTTCCACTTTGGCCCGTTCATCTGAAACGCTGCAGAAAAACAGAGAGACGGAGGAAGGGGAATGGAGGGAGGGAGAGAGATGTGGATCTGGAAGCCATTAGAAGCTGGCAGCTGCGGCCTGGAGTGGCTGATTCAGAGAAGGAGAGAGAGAGAAGGGAGGGTACGACACATGATTGCCATAATGAATTTAATATCTGTGCATGTGTAGGTCATTAATGCAGAGCCTTGTGATTTCGCAGCGGGGAAGATGAAGAACGTTAAAAGTAATTTCTGAAAGCGCTCTTTACAACTCCTACCGCTCTGCCTGCATTTCCCCTAGAGAGTCGTAAAGTCTTATCTGGCTGTTTATCCATCCTTTCTTATCTGTTATCTATTTCTTTCATACTTCCTTCCTCTCTTGGTAAGTGAGCGGATACCACCCACACCCACAGACACCCTCTCTCTCTGTCAACCACCCACCTCCACACCGTGAATCAACTTATAGAATAGTCCTAAAGAGAGGGCAAATTGAGACGTTCAAGCAGGTCCAACTATAGGTACAACTGACCGTTAACTAAACCACACCCCCAAGCAGCTATTGTCCAATCATAACAAATCAGCTGGAGGCATTCTGTAAAAAGTCAGCCAGTGACACATTTTTCCATTAGTTTATGTAAGCAAGCCACTGCCGATAAAATGGGGTCAGGCCTATGTTCCCTCAGCACCTATGAATTTTTTCCATCCAAATTAGGCCCTATGTTCCCTCAGGCCTATGTTCCTTTATGAACTTTTTGTCCATCCCAAATTAGGCCCGATGTTCCCTCAGCCCTATGTTCTCTCATGAACATTTTGTCCATCCCAAATTGAGTTCTATGTTCCCTTAGCACCTATGATTTTTTTTCTATCCAAATTAGGCCCTCTGTTCGCTCAGCCCTATGTTCCCTCAGCACCTATAATTTTCATCATCCAAATTAGGCCCTATGATCCCTTAGTCTTATGTTTCCTTATGAACTTTTTGTCCATCCCAAATTAGGCCCTATGTTCCCTTATGAACTTTTAGTCCATCCCAAATTAGGCCCTATGTTCCCTCAGCACCTATAATTGTTTTCCATCCAAATTAGGCTCTATGTTCCCCCTAGAACATTTTGCCATCCCAAATTAGTTGCTTCGTCCCTCGGTATCATCCTTGGCCCATGTTAAAATCTGCCTATAACTTTTTGAGATATCGCGCTAACAATATCCGGTTACAGAAAGTTTGGCAAGTACTCGTTGCCTTTGCTGGTTAGGTTTTGGTATGAGGAGTGAGATTAGTTAGGTTTAGGGTAAGAATATTAGCTTAAGCCAATCAGAGCTAGAGGAGGGCGGGTCATGCCTTCGCCATGGTAGGAAAAAAAGATTGCTACCGGGAAGGTCCAGTGACATCAGTCTGCATAATAACTAGCCACGTACTTCAGTTTGTTATATTTTCTGAGCAATGGGCCTTCGGAACAATGGTCATTTGTTGAGCTGTAGGAGAAATGGGCTTTTGGTCCAATGGGACTATTTCTGACAACTGGGATTTCGGAGTAATGAGCCCTCAGAACAAGGGGCGGCAGAGGCACTGATCTGAGGGAACATAGGGCTGAGGGAACATAGGACTAAGGGCACATAGGGCTGAGGGAACACAGGACTAAGGGCACATAGGGCTGAGGGAACATAGGACTAAGGGCACATAGGGCTGAGGGAACACAGGACTAAAGGAACATAGGGCTGAGGGAACATAGGACTAAGGGAACATAGGGCTGAGGGAACATAGGACTAAGGGAACATAGGGCTGAGGGAACATAGACACGCTCTCGATAAAATCTGCTAGTGAGAGTTGTCACAGTGACATCTTCTGATTAAAATCAGCTATATTCTGGGCAGAGACTGGTCTCTGGGTACAGAGTAAGCTTCCGGTGCATCCATGTGAGTCAGGTTTCGGGTTGGGGCCAGGCACAGGAAGTGAGACAGGTTTGCCATAAACAGAAAGCAGTCAGATTCCTCGGGAGCAATTCCAACTCTCCCATATCCTGTTCAAAAAAGTCCACAGAGAGGCCCCTCGTATGAGACGGGGACCACAGTGGGGCTCTGGGTTATTTTTTATTCACCCGTGACTCATCCACGCGACTCATAAGGATGCACGTCGCACGACTCATCCGAGTCTCAAGCACACACTCTGACTGACATATGCAAATGTGTGTAAGGTACTGATGCATGTCATAAACAGCCAGGTATGCAAACAGGAGGATACAAACACACACAAAATATGGATGTAAATATTCTGTTTTGAGTGATGGCGGCATTTGGAATCCAGGGCAGTGATTGACAACCATGTGAGGGAGAAAATATGACTTCCCTTAACGCTCCATGGGGGTTTTCTCCATCTGCAGGCCTGCCCTTAGAAATATGCACAAGCCAGACACATAAACACAAGTTTATTTGTCTTCATCACTAGCTCGACTTTAGCTACTGTATTATGTCTGCTTGGTTAACTACCTCAACTTTATGGTGAACCACATGCAGTGTATGCCTGAATATGAATAATTAACACTCTTTTTAACTCATTAACTGCTGTCAGAGGGGGGGGATAAAGGACCTGAAACAATCTTCTCTGGGGGCAAGTGAGCAGCATTGTTCAGTGATGTACAACATGAGAAGTCGGGTCTGTCCCTGTGCCTGTATCTAGATTTCATATGCTCCCTTCAAAATAACTGTACACCCTTTCTGCATGGTTGGTTTTCAGTTACATTCACCAATCGCATCAAGAGCTTCTCTCCCTCCTCACCTCCCTGCTCTTCTCTCCTCACCTCTCTTTTTCATGTTGTTGTTCTCTTCCTTCTCTTCAACTCTCTGGTGGTCTGACATTATCACTGCGGTGGTCTGACATCCGTGTGGTCCTCCAGGTCAACAAGGAGAACGCAGACATTAGCCGGGTCAGAGAAAACACACACAGAGAAAGAAGGGTTTTCACCTGGTATGAGTAACTTTGATGGCTAAGAATAGTCCTGCTTCAAGACTGCTTTAAGACCCCTCACAGATAATCCTAAGAGCCTACTGTTACTGGAACTAGTGGTTGTAGTAAAGATACAAATACTGAAAATGTCCTGAACATTACTGCTATCAAAGCAAGTTTCTATTTTGATCAAGGCTATTTTTGACTTCAGCTCATGCCAGTACAATGTAAAAATAATTTTGCAGACACTTACTTGAGATAGAAATTCTTGAACTGAAAGTAAGTTCTCTGTAAAGTAGGAAATCACCATTTGTAGGCAAGGGGCCAAAACATGAAAAATCATTCAAGTTTGAGGCGTGAATCGATCAATCAATAATCACCTTATTTGTACCCAGAAGGAAATGGGTTATACAGCCAGTTCTCCCAAAACACAAAGCACTTCAAAATCTGGAAAAGATGCAAAACAACAACAACAAAAAAACAATAAAAAGTGATCAAAATCAACAGATGCAAACAGAAACAACAAACTCAACACCACTGCTGCCGGTCTCTGAAGAAGAACTGGGGCAAAAGTATGAACAAGAACTGGATGTGAAATATAAGCATCCATTCAACTACAGTCCCTTATGAGGGTGATCTAAGGAGTAGAGGTGTAACACAAAGCTACCATCTGTTTATGTCGTATCTATATTCAGATATTAACCTATTCGTAACTTCACAAGTCAACCCTGTCTCCTACAAAATTATGTTTCCATACAACTAAACTGCATTCTCAATTACGTTTCAAGGAGAACATTTAACCATTTAACATTTATTTACATTTACATTATGATTTACGTTGTAAATTGAAACAAAACAAAACAAAAAACGCAACAAAATTAGTTTGTTAAGGTTAAGGCAGCAAAACTACTTTATAAGTTTAGGCAACAAAACTACTTTATAGGTTTAGGCAACAAAATTACTTTGTTAGGTTTAGGCAACAAAACTACTTTATAGGTTTAGGCAACAAAACTACTTTATAAGTTTAGGCAACAAAACTACTTTATAGGTTTAGGCAACAAAATTACTTTATAACTTTAGGCAACAAAACTACTTTATAGGTTTAGGCAACAAAACTACTTTATAGGTTTAGGCAACAAAACTACTTTGTTAGGTTTAGGCAACAAAACTACTTTATAAGTTTAGGCAACAAAACTACTTTATAGTTTAGGCAACAAAATTACTTTATAAGTTTAGGCAACAAAACTACTTGGATAGGTTTAGTAAAAAAAACATCATGGTTTGGCTTAAAATGACGAGGGTTAGGGTTAGAATTTGACCCATCCACCATCCCGACCTCCTCCCTACGTGGACAATAGAAATGTATTTTTGATACGTGAAAAACATAAGTAATCTGTGACAAAATATGTTTCCCTCAAAGCATAATTCACAATGCAGTTTCGTTGTATGGGAACGGAAATTTTAGGAGACAGGGCTAAGGAATTTGCTGTCATTTTCTATTATATGTAGAATAGCATAGTAAATTACTAAAAGTATAATATACAATAACTGGTTTTAACAGTGGAAAACTACAAATCAGAACTGTATGATTTTCTTTAAAAGTCGAGTACGCAATGGGAGAAGGTCCACAAGAAATAAATAAAGTTAGTCTGAAGTGTCCATGATAAAAATGAGAAAGCTATTGTCAAAAATCTGAAAATCTCCCTTGGCCATTTTGCGTGCACTTTTAATACGGTCCCTAGAAGTGCCACTAATGTCAGACAGGAACATGAAGAAGAAGATTGGGCGGACGTTCACCAAATAATAATTTCTTTACTTCAGGAGGATTCAGGCTTAAGGTAAAAGGTTTCTTCATTGCGTGCGTGACATCTATCTCATGTCACATTGACGTTGGAGCTTAAAACAGAATCACTTCCTTTTGGCATTATTTTTAGCAAACGTAGTCATGGAATTCAGCCAAAAATAACAGTGCTATGGTCAGATCCACCCATGATCTTTGCTTGTTGGGGAGGTGTGAGATGCAGTGTGTGTTGAAAAGAGGTGGTGCGCTAAGATGATAGAGTGGTTTATCATCATTTTATGTCATCACAGTTTGTTTTTTTTAACCAAGATTATTTTGAGACTGGTCAAAACGAGTTACTCACACATGTACTGTATCTACTAGAAAACAAACTGGAGTCATTTAATCATAAAATACGTTGAATGGAAAAATTCATGTGCAGGTTTTTACGTCTGTCAACAGATTTGATCAAGAAATGGGACAAAAAACCTACATGTCTAAAACCACCTTCTTCCAATGGAAAAAACACTAGTGGCAGCCTCATGACTCACATTAGGGGGATATTCTTATTCTATTTCTTGATGGAAAATGTTATATGTTGATCTAAACTTTGCACTAGTGTCTTACAGCTTTCTGCTGTGCTACTTTGCACAAACTTGAGTGCTGGTGAGGTCACAGCTTCCTCGATTTGTGGTTCGTGAAATGATTGAGCAACATCGTTCATTGACGTACACAAAGTTAAAACTTGATGACTCGACTTCTGAAAACGCCTGGTGTGTGTGTGTGTGTGTGTGTGTGTGTGTGTGTGTGTGTGTGTGTGTGTGTCAAGTCCGCCAGCGTCTTGGAAAGGAAAATTATTCCAGATAATCATAACACTGCCGCGGGCTCTGTGTTACATCAGCTCAACACCACAAACAGATACATACACCACAAAGTAAATGAGTAAGTGGACAAAATAATATGAACACCTTCACAGTATACTGATCTGCATTAACTACTGCCTTTGTGAAGGTGGTAAGCTTTTGATGAGACAGTGACTACATTTACATTTACATGCACAAAATATTCTGGTCGGCGTTGCGATATTTGTACATATCCAAAAACCTGTTGACATTCAAGTCTTTCATTATGTTTAAATGTAGGAATGTTTCTTTCTTCCGACCAGAAATATGGGCTTTTCTTTTGGGCATGCATCTCTGCAAACTGTTGGCTGGTTGGTTTGTGTACAACGAACAGAGCTGGCCGTAAACAGGTAAGAGGCCGTGTGTCGCAAACTGCCGTAAATAAAACAACTGAAACGCATATTCCGAATACACATACACGTTCAAAAAATGCTCCTAAAACCCGTAGACAGAACGAAACGGGGTGAAACAAAAACATATGATTGGTCGACGCTTCACCGCATCATTGGAGCGTTGAAAAACATTGAGACCAGCTCAACTTTACTTGTAGCGCGTCACGCCCGTCATGCAGCGACAAGTGTCGGGCAACAGCTTGTCGCTTCATGTCACCGGCTTCCATTGAAATTGACTTGTAACCGAGCCCCCAGGAAGAGCGCCGGTCGTTAATGCCAATATTTGTAGTGGCGATACTATAACTTCACTGTCCGTCACGTGATGGCATTGGCCTAAAAAGACTTTTGCCTATAGTCTTACATTGGGAAAGAGACGTCTGTAACTCAGTGGATCATTTTTTTTCTGAGGTGAATCAACTACCCAGTACGAACACTTAAATAGACCTTATTTAAATCATTAGGTCCTAAAAGTTGTAAAATGCACTAATAGCTGAATCCATAGTTATTTTCCTCCCTCCATTCATGTGGATGAGACCCAGACCGAGGGCTGGGAGGTGGAAATAGCAAGCCGTGACGACAGCGTGACGTTTGTGACCCCATGACCGAGCCATGTGACCGAGCGGACGCTACTGCGCCTGCTCCATGGGCCCAATGGACGCGGAAGATCGCCGGGAGATCCGGGTACTTTTCCACTCGGAAGTTGAGCCATTTTGGCTTCATGTGCCACTAAGCAGTTCATAGGAATGAACGGGACCCCGCCTCCAACGCTGTATCCAGTTCTCTTAAGACATCCATGCTTGTTACCTGTTGCTGTGTTGCTAATAGTATGAACACAGCATTAGGGTTGGGTTATGCTGGAAATAAGTAGTTCATATCCTGAAGGCATTCATGGCATTGGCTTTTCACATGAAAAATGATAGAAATAATTGTGTAACAAATGAAAAAAATAGAGGTGGAGAAGCTCAAACCCAGTTTATATTCTCACCAGCTGGCCAATAACGTTGTGAAGTCGGTGTGAATCCAACTTCAGAAAGGTGTGGGAGGAGGGCGTTTCCGAAGCTGTTTGACTGTCCGACAAACATTTCTGACGAACTATACTGGCGCCTTTGCTGTAACTTGTGCTGATATTGCATTATATTGCCAGGTGTTTCATTTATTTTGTCCAACCCTTGCACATCATTTAAATCTATTCACACAAAACTGCTTCTGCCTTGCAGCCACCTTTGCTGAGAGTGTATTGAACTCGGCATCCTGCCACAAGAGCTGCTGCTCTCAGGGCCTCTTCTGGTAAATCCATTGTGAAAGCATCGGGGTGCTGACCAGAACAAGCGGAGTGAAAATGAGAGTATGGTCCACTGCCTTTTGAGGGAAAGATGGAAAAATACAAAGACAGGAAAAGGCTATTTGCCAAAACAAGGGAAAAATCCAGGAGTTGTGTGCCCGTTTCGTTGGAAACACTGCATTGTGTTCACCTCCCAAGGGCAAGAAAAAACAAATGTACCAGATTGAAATATAACTGTTTTGTGAGACAATATTTTAAACACGGTATCGATGACGTGGTGAGATGAAGATCAGATGAAAAAGTATGTATTGTGTTTGGCATTCCATTCTGTGCTATCTGATTCCACACATCTATTGTTTGTTCTCCTTGAACGTGTGTGTGTGAGAACATGTGTGTGTACACTCAACCACGAAAAGCTTTAAAGTGTGTAGCTCTTGATAGATTCCTGTTTGTTTTCTCGGCACAAGATCAAAGTCAGGTGGCCTTAAAATTAGCTCGTAGGGGTTTGCATTGTATGACACCGCTGAGTAGAGGCCCAGAGGAGCGAGCGAGTTCTTTAATGTTGATCCAAAAACCAGACTATCAACTTCGTAACACCATTTCACAGGTGAAAGCCGCGTCAGCCTCAGTGAAACGAATTCCCACAGTGAGACTTTGCAGTGGCACAGTGAATACTAAGGTAATGATTCTGGGTCCAACCTGTTCATTTATGTGGATGAGTGATCCAAAGAGGCAAAGCTATTCTCAGTGACAGAATCGGATTATGTGACGATCCATATGCAATCACTTTATGCCAAGGAGGGAGAAGACGGACGTGGAGGAGAGATGGCAGAGAGGAGACGGAGGGATTTGAGAAGAGGAGGAGGTGTGGGGGTGTGCGAGGAGGAAGGACGAGAGGGAGAGTAGGGCGATGGGAGAGAGAAATAGCAGGGTTGCCAGGACTCCAAAGCTTGTCTGTCATTCCGTGCGTCAGTCAGCCTATTCCCAGGCTCAGACGCAGGTACAGTATCTGCGCAAATGAGAGTATATATACACACGCTCGCACACACAAAACACACATTTTCTCACTCCATCAACTCGAGCTGGAAATATCCCTTTTTATGCTCTGCCACATAGCCTAATTAGATTCCACCACCACAGCAATCCTTTTTCCCTCCACATTTTTCTCTCTTTTCTTACCTCACTCTCGCTCTCTGCCACACTGTAGCACTGCAGACCTTCTGGCTGTTTCCCTGGCAACAGCTGCTTCCTGTTTGTCTCTCTGTGTTGCCACGGAGGAAGGGTAGGGGTGGCTGTGGCAGCGGCGGCGGCTCACTAATGACAATAAAGTGGCCCTGAAGTGGACATCAGGTGTGTGTGTCGCTAGTAGATTGTGTCAGCTGTTGCTAAGCTAATGCTAACAGTAAAACTGTTGGTTGAAAACTTTGTCTTAAAGGAAACAGTGTGTAACATTTTGGAGGATCTATTTGCAGAAAAGGAATATTATATTCATAACTATGTTTTCATTAGTGTATAATCAGCTGAAACTAAGAATCATTGTGTTTTTGCTAGCTTAGAATGAGCCCTTCATATATACACAGAGATCAGGCAAAGAGTATAGAAGCAAAGAGATGAAACTGTGTTTTTTTTTAACAACAGCCGGTGCCGCCATTTTGGACTGACAACGCTTATCAAATTTATAATATTTTATTTTTCAACACAGACCATTTCGGTAGAATATGAGAATAGAATAGAAATAATTCTGTTTTACTTTTGTACGGCACTTTTTAGGCGGATGTTTTACTGGCGTCCGGTAGTAACTTTCAGTCCAAAATGGCGGGTGCGTAGCTTTGCTGCTAGGCACTGATGTTGCAATGGAACGAACAATTGACTTTCACTTCTTGGCAATATACTTCTTTGGATCAGGTCCTCTTCACGGAGTCCGCCATGTTGTTTCTACAGTAGCCCAGAACGGACAAACCAAACACTGGCTCTAGCGAAAGCCTTTCGCATTTTCACGTTTCCTGAACGCACCGTAGTTCTCCGACACACTTGTGAAACTGCGGTAACGTGAGCCACAGAGTGCAAAACCGTACACACTCTAACTTTAAAGTTAATACAAGGAGTTTCTAACTGGTAATGAAACAGGCTGTCAAAGCTTGACACATCATGATATCACATGAAAATCCATCTCGTCAGGCTTCAAGTAATGCGTCCAGACCACCAGTGTCCAGACCAATCAGCGTCCTGTGAGGAGCTACTGACAGCTACGGGCGCGGTTTAGCTGTATATGGCGACACGGAGAAACAACAGTTTGTTCTAAACAACTCTTGAAGCGGTTAGCATAGACGCTGCAATAGCATCAGTTATATCAGAACTGGAGTCCATTTCAGTGAAAGAAGAGCAAAGAACGGCACTTAAGGCTTTTCTCAATGAAAAGACGTTTCCGCTCTTCTCCTGACTGATTTCGGCAAGAATTTGATTGACAGATGGTTCATCCAATCACCTGCCAAGTATTTTTTGAAAGTGCCTGCCCTTTTCCAAACAGTTTCCAATGACTGCGTAACTGTGTAACAAACCATCTGGAGTGTCAGGTTACCCCAACTGACCCCGAGATTGGAAAACGTTGTTCTCTTAACTGAAGACTAATTACAGGATGGTGGTTTGAGATTTCTCCTCTCATTAACAAAAAAACAGAATCTCAGCAGTGCAGTTTTGATAAAGCAGCCTGTTTTCCAGCCTGCCACATGTGCTGTAATATTCCACAATGAGTTGTACAGACGTCCTGTTTCATCAAGCCTACGCAGATCACAAGCATAATTAATAATTCGCAGCATGGGCTCTGTAAACATTGATGTGGGCACCGCCGACCTGTGAAACGAAGGTCAGTGCAAGTCAGCCGGAGCAAATTAGACCCCAGAGTCCCTGTTAGTGCACAGGCTGTTTCTGTAATTACTAGGCTGCTGTTTTTTAGACCAGAGTACAGGATTACATGATATAGACTTGCATAATAGAGAAGCAAAGTCCTGCCCCTTCCAGTGGACCACCATGGGACCTTATTTTGGAAAAAATATGAACGGCGAGATCCCGTCAATTGAATTGTGCCATGAATCACACACGATGTTTGTCAATTTAAAACAAAATTTTGCATGTAAAGAAAGTTGCAGTTTGTTGTAAAACTCTTGAAGTATAAGACTGTGAAAATACCATGGATGTAATGAATAATTAAATGTAGATTTCTCAACCTGAACCCGGCTTGAACAGTTCACTCAGTTATTGCAGCTGTGTTGTCTTTAAGCAGCTGAGCTTTTGCAACCTAATTCAATGGAAACCTAGTGTTGCAACATCTGCATCACATGATGTATTTAATTTCTCATTAACCTCTCAAAGCAAAGCATGTGTTGTAATTTTCATCTGTGAAAAAGGGCACGTCAGCATTAGTGGGTCGTTTGTTCTTGCATGTTTGAAGAGACTTTTCCACTCTGTCTTATCACCTCCACTTGTGAGTGACTTTTATATGTGTGAGTGAGTGGAGCTCAGAGTCTTTAGCTACAGATGAATGCTTTGAAGTAACTGTGTCTTTGTAGAGCAAGAATCCACATTGACACCCGGCATATTTGTCAAAGCATACCAGACGTGGCTGAGCGCCGCTTCTGTCGCAAAAGGTGTTTGATAAATGGCAAGAATGACATGAAACTTTGATCCCGAGGCATTTGTTTAAAGAGGAGCTCTTTTGTCGAAAGCGACCTCAGTGTTTTGGCAAAGAAGTGGTGGTGTGGGGGGTGTACCCGTATCTTGGAGGAAACAATAGCTTCTGCTCGAGAAACTTCTCAATTTCACAGGTACAACACATGGTAAGTAGCGTTATGTGGGGCGAGTATCTTGTTCCATACCGGCTTGTTTCCCTCCCAACTGTCTGAAGATAAAAGAAGAAACACAGCAGAAAGACAGTGGGAAACACAGAGCGACTTCAAAGCCGGAGAAGAATTTCTTTAAACATGGTTCTCCAAAGACCACATCAAACACAGAGGGAGGCGAATGGGGGAGGGAGGGGAGCTGGGTTGGGTTCATGTGTGTGTATGTACGTGGACGTGTGTGTACGTGCATCATAACATGGCACAAAAGTTGCAGAGATGCATCTAGGCTATACGCCGCTCCAACCCAAGCGTGGAGAGGAAAAAGAGGCTGTCAGCTCGGATAAAGAGTTTGGAGTGTGTGTGCGTTTCTTCTCGTTCTGGGAGGCCTCTCCAGCACCCAGAGAGCACTTCAGCGCAGCGGCTGCCAAGGAGACGATCAGAGGGTGGCCCCGCAGCCCACACACACGCTCACGCATCCTCACCCTGCCGCATCAGGGCTCCCGTCACGCAAGTGCACAGCCGCACACATCAAACCACACACTTCATGCTCTTTTACTGCGTAGAAACCGGAGTGGATATTGATTGTTTTAAACAGAGCATTTACGACGCAAATGCTATTCCTAGGGCTTTAGAGTACACCCACACACGTTTTCCCCCATGACACACACAAGCAATACGGAACACACAGAAATGCACAAACAAACAGCGATACATTAAAACAGACATTCCTGACATTCCTGTGAAACCCTCGGGTATCATCTGCAGGCAACGCTACACAATCACCTCTGACTCAATGGCCCTTTGTCAGGAAAAAAACGTGACCTTTCTCCTGTTTTGACCGCGGCTGTCTGTGGAGGACTCGCTCTGTAACAATGGCACTGGTGGAAAAAGAAAGGCTGCTTTAATGGAAACTGTGTGAAGTATTCCAGTCTGAGGTTTGTGTACTGTCTGACCCCGTGGCTCCTGTTCTTCCTTTCTTTTCATGGCGTTCTTCCTATTTCGCCGTTTTTCTGGCACGCTGGCAAACGAGGCATTGTGGCCCTGCATCCTTCCTGTCGGCCTCCTCTCGTTGGGTCTCTGTCCCTGCCCGTCTGCCTGCATGTCTGCCTGAATTTCAGCCTGTCTGTCTGTCTGTCTGGCTTTGTGTTTGTTTCCTCCTGCTCTCCGTCAATAATTACGGAGTTGTCTCTTTATCCTGTCTGCATTATTACACAGCTGTGGGCTCATTTGATGTTTGTGAATAGGCGTAGAATGTACTTGGATTTTTAACAAGACTAAAGGCCTTTACACACCGGGGGCGTGATGAATAAACGACAAAAAAAATGTTAAATACTCGCCTGCGAATATTATATGTCTAGGGCTCCGAGTTTATATAAATATTATTATAGGCGTAACTCAACTTCTGCACAACGTGATTGGTTGATGCCTTTATTTGCTGTACGAAAGCTCTGAATAATCAACCTTGTTCTGAAAAAAAAAATTACGCCACATTTTCGCCGCGTAATGGCGTGTCCACACAGCCTGCGTGAGCAGCGCTGCTCATGCACTTTTTGGATGCGTGTCAGCTGTGTGTCAGCTGTGTCTCATCTAGAGATTCGAGGTCTGGCCTATATTTGCCGCGAGCCGCGCGCGGTTCACAGCAACAACAGACAGTGAAAGTGATCTATTGGCTGTATATTAACATCATACCAGCAACATTACTACAGTTTCAATGTCTAGACATCTGTAGAATATGTCACAGGCAGTGAAGGTGATCTTTTGACAGTATATTGTCATCATATGAGCAACATTACTACACTTTCAACGTCTGTATCTGTAGAATATGTCACGGACATGAAAAAGATTTATTTTTAAATCAACACTTCCTGCTTTCATTTCAAAATAAAAGCCCTCAAGCGTTTTTTTTCTGTGGACAGAATTCCTTCATTTGTTCACACGAGGCTTTTGTTCTGAAATATTTGCAGGACAGTGTTGTAGAACATGCAGTGACTTGCACGGCGCCATGAATGAATAAAGTACAGGGTTTTAATTATGGAATATTACTATTACTTACAAATTATCACACGTTTCTTAACCTTTTTCTGTCTAAAGTAAATATAAATGACATTTATAATGAAATGAAATGGCCATCATGAAAGGCAAACTCTCTGTAGAAAGAAAGGGCTGGCATCAGCAGCAGCAACAGCAGAAACGCTGCCGGTATGGACAACCCACGCGAGGGACATGCAGCAGTTCAGTGAGGCAGCCGCCAGTGTGTCCCCGCCGTACTATTCACGTTCTGTGTGAAAGTACTCATGACAAAAACAACAGTTTGAAAAAATATGGTGACATTTGAGTTAATTGCACGAAAAAAAAGAGTCACAGTCCTGCTAGCAGCTCTGTCAGGCTGTACTTCGGAACATTGGTGCTTTGAACTAAATGCTAATAACAACATGCTAACATGCTTACAATGAAAATGTTAATGCTGCAGTTATAATGCTGAATTCAGAGCAGAGCAGTGGTGAAGTGCGGCCTGCGGCGAGCTGCCATGCAATGTCTATGAAAACTGCGGCTTTAAACAAAAGGTTAAAGGGGAACTACGCCCATTTTCAAAATGAATTCATGTTATTCCCATGATCTAAGACAGTCCAAAAAATATTAGTAAACATGAACAACTCTCTCCCAAATCCAGAAACTAGAGTGCTAAAACTCAAACTTGTGATGTCATAGGGTATAAAGTGTGGAGCTGCTCCATAGACAATGAATGGGGAGAGATGTTCTAGATAACACTGAGAGCTCCCAGGGGGATGTTGTGAGTGTATGGGGAAATGTTCTGTTTCACAACTGACAACACTACAATAGAATAAAGCTCATTTGGATATAAAAAAGAAAAGAAACATCATGTGGATCTATAAAATCAGTCTCACATTCATTGTCTATGGAGCAGCTCCAGACTTTATACCCTGACATCATCAGTTTGAGACTTACTTCTCTGGTTTCTGGCTTTGAGAGAGAGTAGCTCATGTTCACAAATATTGATTGAACTTTCCTCGGCCAAGCAAATAACATATGGGAATTCTTAATTTAGGTGGTGTTCCCCTTAACTTTTAGCGGCGAAGTGCGGCAAGAAAGGACCCGCAGCCAATCAGTTAACAGATTCTGTGACTCCTGTTACATGTTGATCTATGTTAAAAAGAAATTCTTCCTGTCTGAAACACATGAATACGCCTCCCGGCCGCAGAGAAATGTAGTTATTGCGGCGAACAGCACTTTGCTGCTGCCTTGTGTGAATTCGGCATAATGTTCACCATGTTCATCATCTTAGTCTTGGTCATAAACCAAAATATTGAACACATTAAAACTTGACCTGATGATAAAAAGTCAGGGGATCACCACAAATTACAGTTCATCCTGAGGGGGACATGAATATCTGTACCAAATTTCATGGTAAACTACTTCAACAGTTGTTGAGACATTTCGCTAAAAAACGATCTCACCCAAATTCTGCACTTTTTCCTCCTTTTTTTGCCTTTTTAACACAAATGTCACTGCATATGAACAGTGAAAGCTACTGGTTGATGTCCATGTTTGCTTTGGTACAAGAACCCAATTGCCATTCTCACAGGATTTCTACCATCAGAACTCAAGTGGTTGTCTAATGTATTTACTCAGTTGTACGGTATATGCTCCTTCCCGACCATTAAAGTGGCAGTAGGCAGTATATTTTTGGCATCATTGGGCAAAAATCCCATAATAACCTTTCAGCATATTGTAATTCAAGTGTTCTGAGCGATAACTAGACTTCTGCTCCTCATCATGGCTCTGTTTTCAGGCTTTAGAAAATCTAGCCCCTGACGGGAGACTTTGACCAATCACAGGTAATTCCTTCATTGAGAAAACGTTCCTATTGGCTGCGCTCCGATCATGTGACCAGAACTTGGTGTTCCTTTACCAGATTTGACAATGGCGGCGGTGTCACAAACTTTCTCATTTTACAGCTAAACAGTATACTACAAGATGATTCTGAAAAAATTTGAGTCGAGAAATAGGCATTAACGTTACATAACATTGATTCATATTTGATCAGCGCTGCCTAGTTTGACCGTTTGGTCGGAGTTCGCGAGTGATTGACAGCTCTCATAGACGACAGCTGGACAGCGGACCTCAGATCAGCTCTTACTGGCTGTTTTCTTCGAGTAAGTGAAATCTTGCAGATGCCGTTAGGAGCACCGGAGGACACAGAGGCACATGATTTTCTTCAGGTTACCTGTTTCATGTACTACTGTCACAATATAGCGACCGTTTTATAAAAATAACTTTTTTAAATCATATTTGCTCCAATCTCGCCTACTTCAGCTTTAAAGGCTGAAAAAATCTGGTGGAAGTTGGTGGAAATAATTTTTATGAGTAATTTTTCTATTTTTTTCTTGGTTTCAGCTAATCTTCAGGTTTGTCCCCAAGCTTTAGGAAATCTGCGTACACCACTGAAGACTGCAGCTGATAAAGGCACACAGCTGTAAAACAAGTCTAATGAGGCTAGTCTGCTTTTTTTTCTGAGAAAATGTGATATAAGTGTTAAAACATTTAAATCATTGCCTCGGAAAAATGTCAGATATAACATACACCCACAAAAACACAACACCTCAGCTGTGTTAAACTGGTAGGAGTTGGAAAGGCTGACCTTGCTGTGGAAAATGAGACGTTATTAATCTGTACAGCTGTGTGTCCTTTGATGGCGGCGCGCTATCACAGGCACAATCAGTTCTCACATTAGAATTTACGTTTGTCACTTATCATTTGCGTCTTCCACTGAATTGAATAACAGACAGGAGTACACACAAACACACCCAACCACAGGATGCGATCAGAATTGGAACATCCTCTCTGCCCCCTCAACATCCTGTGTGAAAACCCAACTACCGCAGCAGCACAGGAAGTCACGTCTGCAGGGAAGGACACGGGGGTTAGTTTGGACATGATGGGGACAACCACAGCGATCTGAATGAATGAAAATTATTGCAGTCAATACTAATAGAGTTTAGGTTCAATACAACTTCCTTCTCGCTGCCATATGCAAGCTGGGAGTTGAATGCATTAGATAGCATCCATTCATTCCCGCAGAAGACACTCAGCCAGCAGATACGAACGTACCAACCTGTGTGAAAGAGTCAGTGCTAATGTGATGAGGTTTGATGCTGCAGATGATTTGCCCCAGGACATTGCTCTGCTCTCTGATCCTTCGTAATTGATACACGGATGTGGGTGGATGGCTAAGGATAGCTAGCACGGGGAGAGGGAGGACGATGAAGAAGTGGAGTAAAAAGAGGGGTTTTCGTATATGCAGAAAATAGGGTAGAAGAGGCACCTGCTGGGTCCACATGGCTTTGAATGGCCCAGTTTAAGTGGCTGCACTCACGCATGCATCAGTCTGAAGCGCTGCGCCTGCTGTGAGCAAATGTGGTTGCGAGCACATGGTGCCTCTGATCAAGGCTATTGGGAAGGTGGTTTGTGTTATCCGGGGGGCAGACCAGAGATGGTGGGATTGGGTTTTTTATTTTGAGGGAGTTGAAGCACAGGTGCATGTTGTAAAGAAGGATAGTTAAGGGTGAAATGGGGATAGAGAAGGGAGGGAAAAAAACAAGTACAGTAAACAACAGAAAGCGGAGCATAGATAGATGCCAATGCAAACGCTTTATTAAAAAATTCTCACTTTCTACAATATCTGTGCATGGCAACTAAAGTGTAGTTAGTGAAAGATCGTAGTAATGGTAAATAGGTTATGGTTAAGGTATGTTTAAAGGTGCTAAATTTTAAATTCAGAGCATATATATTGCCTCCACATGGCTCTCAACATGGCGACAGCTGAGCCGGCGGCTAGCAGCTAACAGTGCTAACATTGCTAACAGCGCAAACAACAGCAACAGTGCTGACAGAGCTAACAGTGTTAACCTGTTGGGGAACCGGAGGATGGGTGCTACTCTTCAGCGACGACGTCGTCGGTCTTCTGTAACTGGCGTACGAGCGCACTATGTCTTTACATTGCAAATAGTTGTTTGCTGCTGTATTAATGCTCTGAATATCGTATAGAGAACCTTTAAGGTAACAGATTTTTTGGTAGGTTGGGGGCAACCGAAGCAAGCTGTACACACATGTAATAAGTCCAATATTCACTCTCCTCTTAGCTCTGTTTCGGTCTCCACCAACTCCTGTGGGAAATATGTGGCTTTTTTGCTGCTAAATGCTACACTATGTTCACCAGCTAGTCGCTAACATTGCCAATCTGTCATTCCGTGCTCGGCAGGTAACATGCTATCGTTTTTTTAGAGGTTTTTCTCACAAAATTGTTTGCTGCAGTCAAAAACTCTGATGCTGGTGGTGAGAATGAACAAAAACGGCAAAGTTTTTGGCAGTAAAACCAAAACGACGAGCTAAAAGACGATATAAGGCTCCGTAGTGCTGAGGGGACCTGAAGAGTCGGGTGATAATTCTCTGTGAGTTCGGCACTACAAACAACCCCTTTTGCATACAAGTAGTCATGTGATACATTGTTAATATACTGTATATATAAATACAGTGTTTTCCCTTGTTTTCAGTCTTAATGCTAAGCTAACAGCTATAGCTATAATACAGCGATTGCTATATTCATCGTACAGATATGAGTGTGGTATCAATCTTCTCGTCTAACTCTCGGCAAGAAAGTGAAGAAGCATATTTCCCAAAATGTCAAACAATTGCTTTAAGGTGGTCACCTACAAGAGTCTCATCTGCTAGAGTCTTAACTCATCTGACCCATGGTGCCCCTCTGTTCGGTCCAGGTGTCCCTGACCAGTCCAAATGCTTAAATGCCAGTATGTTGTGACCGTAGGGCAAACATGAACCCTTACTATAATAGTAACCTTGCACACAGTGGTGGTGCCCCTTTTTCATATTGCCCCCTGACCCTTAGAGTGTCTGTGTATGCCACTGATAAATCTTAAGTCTCTTTACGTCCTGTTTCTGTGGCACACTTGTCATACTGTGACGTCTTTCTCCTTAGATTTTCTCAATGCATTCATCTGTTCCGTGCATTCATTAATAAGCATCACTTCCTGTGCCCTTGAGGATTTTTTCCAATACCTTCAGATTATAGCAGCTTTAATATCTAGTTTATGGTCAAGTCAATATTACTCAAGATTAGTTGATGAAACCACTCTTTCTTTCAACATTTCTACAGTAAACAGAATATGTGAGTGAATATATGTGTATGTGTGATGTGGAGAGAAGCAGATGGGGAGAGAAATCCACTGTGTGTGTGTGTGTGTGTTTCTGACCCACTCAGCGAGTGAGAGAAACATCTGTGTGGATCCACCTGCATGCAATCATCTACACACAACATCCGCGCTTATCTGTCAGTAAGCACAAAAGAAGCCAAATTTACTCATCCAACACCACAACTAAACACCAAAATTACTTTTCCATTTCAATTCTGAGCCAACATACACCCGTCCGTATATTCAGGATCAGATGTCAAGAGTGTTTGTGAGTCACAGATTTTGAATGCTTTGAATGTCTTGGCAGAGGTTACAGCCAGATAACATCAAATGAAAGTTGGACACACACACATACACACAGTTGGTACAGTCTTCTATGTGAGTAACGGCAAAGGCTGAGCTGAGAAGTCAGTTATGGAGCGCTTGTGGCTGGATAAAGACGAAGCCAACTGACTGCGCAGATGCCCGGCCAAGTTTGCACTTTAAAGTTTCTTTTACATCTGACACCGAAAGTCGTTTTCCTCTTTAGTGTCACAGGGTGTTGCAGCATTTCAAACACCTGAACGGAGACACTCTCAAACCGTCACCGCATCATCGTCTCTCACAACGTCAATGGGATGAGAGTACAACTCTAGTTATTACTCAGCAGAAGAGAAAGTTGACGGCTCCTTACAGCTGCTTTGTTTGGCGGAATCGTCCGACTGAGATGCGGGAACGTTTGTAAAATGTTGAATAAAATGAGAGGAACTGAGATACAAGTGCATTTAGAGTTGATGATAAGCATCAATATCTCAAGAAGGGATCAGGGCACTAAAATACCCATAAAAGCCATAGAGAGACCCAGAAATAGAATTATTTTTTCGCCACTCAGTGTGTGTAGGGGGTCCGGTAGCTAAAACTTGTGAGGGTATGAAAGGAACCAGTGAAATGAGTGAGTGTTAGAGAGTGAGGGAGTGAAAAACATCTATCAGCAGCACAAACACCAGCAGTGTGTGTGTGTGTGTTGTGGGGCAGCTGTGTGTGCATATGCAGCGTGAGGAGGAGAGTGCTGGGGGGAGACCACCTACACTTCCACCTGCTCTGCCTTTTAGAGGGGCCTCTTCAATCACAAGGCTGGGGTCATTATGGATGCGAGCCTCTAGCCGCCAGGCATTGTTTAGCTATTTCTGTCCTCGCGCTTTACAGTGAAACATCGAGCAAAAAGCCCCATTAAAAGCTGCGCTTCAAAACGCGAGCAGCCACGACAGGAAACATCAGGTCCTGTGCATCAGACTCTCTCTTTTTTCTCATGTGAAGAACACAATCCTGAATATAGCGCTTTCTGAGGCAACATCTGAACTTCTTTAAGATTGTTCCAACAACATGTGTTGCTTTATGTTTTTGTGGAAAACAGGGGAAAATATATGCAGAAACACAGCATAACAGACTTTTCTTTACCACGGAGGTGGATGCGATAATAAACGAGGACACCTCTGACTTTGCCCAGACTGACACGGTGATGAGGAATGACAAATCAGTGAACTGTTTGACAGGCACTGTGAAGATGACTAAGTCCAAACTTTCAGAGTGAGATATGAAGGGGGAACATGTTGTTTGTTCTTGACTTCAGGGAAAACTATCTGAAGGCTTCTGATGCTACGTACTGTAAGTTTTTTCCTGTTTTGGTAGCTATGTGAAGCTTAAAATCAACCACGTTATATTACGTGATAGGTAGACACATTACACATTATTGTAAGATTAAAGGAATAGATGGACATTTCAGGAAATATATGATTTGCTTTCTGGCTGAGTTAAGGCCTTTACATACCAGGGGGTGATGAATAAATGACACGAAAATGCAAAATACTCTCCTGCGAATATTATAAGTCTAGGGCTTTTATTGTGAAAGGTAAAAACAGAAGGAGTTGATCTGGTCTGTGCTGCCTTTGTCAAGGCTGAAAGGAAGAATAAAGTCTGCCGTCCTGGTTCGGACTACGGAGCCTCTGTGTTGTTGTTTCATAGGTGGTGGTCGTTGGTGCAACTCAACTGGTTCCGATGTGATTGGTTGATGCCTTTATTCGCGGTGCGAAAGCTCAGAAAATCGACCTCGTTTTGAAAAAACAATCACGTCGCTTGTTCACCTCGTAATATTTGCGTTCGGTGTGAAAGTACTCATGACAAAAACAACAGTTTGAATAAATATATTGATGTGTAAATTAATCGCACAATAAAAAACACCAACAGTGTGTAACGGCCTTTAGATGAGAAGATTGACATCACTTTCATGTTTGTACGCTAAATATGAAGCTACAGCCAGCAGCTGGTTAGCTTAGCTTAGCATTAAGACTGGAAACAGGGGGAAACAGTTCACATAATACACCTACCAGCATCAAAACAAGCTCACTAATTAACAAATTATATCTTGTTTGTTTAATCAGGACAAAAACATGTAAGTGGTACCAATCTTTTCATCTAACTCTTGGCAAGAAAGCAAATAAGGGTATTTCCAAAAAAAGTCAAACTATTCCTTTAAATCACGCAAATTCTTAGTGTTTTCTTAAAGGCGCTAAATGCGGGACTGGAAGCATTTCTATTGCATCTCAGTGGCTCTCAACATGGCTATGGCTGAGCCGGCGGCTAGCAGCTAACAGCACTAACAGTGCAACAACGGCACTACTGCTGACAGAGCTAACAGTGTTAACCTGGGGGGAACCGGAGGGTGGGTGCTTCGCTTACGCGACGACGCCATTAGTCGGGACGGAGTTATCAGCAGTAACCGCTGTAAGAGAGCAGTGCAGAGCGGCGGCTGTGAGTTAGCCTGTCGGGCACGCTCACATGCACGAACATGCAAGCACGCTATGTCAACAAAGCAAGGAGAAGCTCTAGACATTACGCCACAATATCTTTACAAAGCAAATAGTTGTTTGATGCTATATTAATCCTCTGGATAGAGCATCTTTAAATTATGCAAATTCTCAGTGTTTTCTTAAAGTTGTGACGGCCCTCAAACTTCTCAGATCGAGCCAGATATCTTCCGTTTGAAACCCTAGTAAACAACTCTGCCATGCGAACAATTAAAGAGCGATTTGTGACCAAATGAGACCATAGGGAGTCTATGTTTGGAGCCGAGCTTCCTAAATGCACTACTTAAGGTAAACTACATTAAATGCGAGGTAATTAGTGTGCCACATACCAGACCACAAACTGCTAATTGTGCTGCCTGTGGTTGTCTCTGGCTGCCTCCACCCAACGGGACCTGCAAACTGCTCTTAACGCTAACCCCGGCATCTATTCCGCACGAGATCATCGTCCGAGCGCAGAGCACGCAAACAGTAATTTTCAGCTGAGGTGAGATACAAAAACATGTCTGATAGCAGGCTGAGGGGGCCGCTATGAGGTGTGTGTTTGTCTGTTCACTTCAAGCTGTGCACAAGGTGCACCAGCAAAAGTTGAATTTACATATGTGAGTAAGAGTGTGACTGTGAGCGAGAGTGGAGTGTTTGTGTGAGGAGGGGTGAGCGGAGGAAATATGTGGGTGTTTGTGGGGGAGTCGGAGGATTTTTTTACAGGCACTGATTCACCCGAGGGCGTCCGTGTCCAGGCCTGTTTAAGACGTGCCGGGTCCCGGGCGTCGGGAACGGCGCTGCAGTTACAGGATCACGCAAAGGCTCCCCCGAGGCTTAGCAGGAGTTGCAGACGCAGACAAAGTCAGAGAATCTGTGGTCTTTTATGTTGACAGAAAAACTTGCATGTGAGCATTTGCCCCCAGAAACTGCTGGCGCTGCATATTTTCTCTGAACTATCCCTAACCTGAGAAAACCCCGGTGGATTTCTTTAAGCAGACTGAAAGCACATGTATGACTGATCGTGTTGCTGTTTGTTTATATTACTTTTGAGGTTTGAGGGTGTGTGTGTGTGTGTGACTTGAAACTTACTCACTCCGCTGTCATCGGCTCAAACTATGCACCTCTCCGCCTTTGCCGACCAGTGACGTCACTCCGGTCAAGGTCATGACCTTCATAATCATTAATACCCTCCCCTGAAGGGATTCCCTGGTCTGGCTTTATCTGTGACGTCCTGGTGTCTGGCACTAAAGTTTCCGCTGTATTTATTTGGACTCTGACTAGGAGGGGAAACCAGGAAGTGAACCAGACACCGAGGATGAGACTAAACACAGACGAGAAACAACTGCTGACAGGCGAAGAGGAAAAGGGGAGTTTTGCAGAGCACATATGATTGTTCACAGATCTCTGATAAAGAAGATTTTATTGCTTATCAAAGAGAGATGTGGGTTTGCAATGAGAGCAGCAGCTGCTTTCGAATCAGCCTGTGTCGGCAAAAAACCTCCAAAGAGGGGGAAACAACTGCTCGGGTTGATGATTTATATAAAAACCCCTGATCGTGAGCTCCGCGGAGGCTGACATAGCAATCCTCTAGAGGAATTTTTTGTTTTAATAAAAGCCAAAGCCATGTTTTGACCATGTGGCAGATAAAGAACCAAAAGCGGAGCGGCTGTGGCTGTGTGAGAGAGCCAAACCATAACTGAGAAGACCCGATCAAAGGGAATGTCAAAGTCAGCCGGCAAACACACTGGGATCAAATGTGGGCAGACTTTGGTGGAGAGGAGGAATTCACACAGTATTTTATTTTCCACTTCAAGACTGTGCGGATAAAGCTGGGCATACAGTACACCTTAGCTCGGATTTTAGCCCGTTTCTGGCCTGGATTTTGAGCCACACGACTCACTTTGAATCGGACCAAATTTCAGCTTAGTCAGATGTTGTTTGCCGTGCAGTGTACAGGGGGGACTGAGGACTGAGGTGGGTAGAAATGGAGCAAATATGATTTAAAAAAGTTATTTTTATAAAACGGTCATTATATCCTGAGAGTAGTGCATGAGACAGGTAATCTGAAAAAAATCATGTGTCTCTGTGTCCTCCGGTGCTCCTAATGGCATCTGCAAGATTTCACAGACCGGAGGAAAACAACCAAAATCAATATTCTGTTACTGGAATGCCTATTTCTCTCCTCAAATGTTTTCAGAAACATCTTGTAGTGTACTGTTTAGCTGTAAAATGAGAAAGTTTGTGACCCGGCAGCCATGTTGAGATCAGTTGAGGAAATACCAAGCACCGCCAACCACCCTGAGCAAACTTTCGGATGAATTTCTGAAATGTCAGAAATTTTGGCAGAGCCACAAGCCGAATCCCCAACGTCAGTGCCTTATTTTTACGTTTTATTACAGTAATCAGGGGCGTAGCTATCAAGATAACAATGTACAATAGATATAGTAAAACTTAGCTAGCTTAACGTTACCTTCAATTCTCTCTGCAAAATGGACAAGCCATAATGTCCACGTCGTCCTAGCCACCTGCGATTCCATATATACGCCGGCGCCTTTTTTTTTTTTAGACGTTTCAGCAGACAGAATGGCACAGATGATCGAGGCAGCACGTTTCTTCATTGTGACCCATACAGACCATGGATGTATAAAGAGAACTGGATACAGCGTAGGAGGCAGGCGCCCCCTCATTCCTATATGAGAGTTGCTCAGTGGCGCATGAAGCCAACATGACTCAACTGACGATTGATAAAGTACCCGGATCATCCGGCGATCTTCTGCATCCATTGGGCCGACGCAGTAGCGTTTCCTTTAACTCCGCCTCCTAGCTCTCGCTCCAGCCTCGGACTGGGTCTCATTCACATGAACGGAGGAAGAGAAATAACTCTGGATTCAGCTATTAGTGCATTTTACAACTTTTAGGACCTAATGATTTAAATAAGGGCTATCCAAGTGTTCGTACTGGGAAGTTGATTCACCTCAAAAAAAATTATCCGCTGAGTTACAGCCGTCTCGTTTCCCAATGTAAGTCTATGGGAAAAAGTATTTTTGGGCCCAATGGCATCACATGACTGACACGGAAGCTGTAGTACCGCCGTTTGGCCACTACGAAAATTTGCTTCAAAGCCTGGCGCTCTTCCTGGGGGCTTGGTACAGACCTCTGCTAGCAAACAAACTTTACCTGCCTCGGAGCTTTCAAACGAATCGTTATTGACAACTGTCAACAGCCAGAACGGCCCACTGGGGGCGACGGGCCGTGTTTTTTTTCTATTTTACACGTACAGCGTGAGGTCGTGGCTGATGATCAGACCGTACAGTGCGAGCACATAAATCTTGAGCTTTTTTGCTTTACATCGCAAACGATCAACTCGTATAGTTGAAGTAGGAATTACACAACAACAACGTGTCTTAAACCTTACAGTGTATGCCCAGCTTAAGATGTCTGCTGTATCAAATCCCTGCCTCTCTTTGCCCTCCTCCCCACACACACACACACACACACACACACACACGCTCACACATACTGTACACAGAGGAAAGATCTGGAGCCAATTGTTCTCTCATGCCACAACACCCTCACCCCCGCATTCCCCTCTGATACGTTAAATGTCCTCTTGTGCTACAGGCTTTTAACTTATAAGTCTGAATTGGGCAAGATAAATTAAGAGCACATTCTGCATCCATTACCATGATTGCATGTTCGTGCACTATTAGTCCAATAAACAGAGACAGAGCGAAGGAAGGAGGAGAGACGACGGAGCAAAACAGGGTTGAATGGAGACATGTTGACCTCTGGCGCTAACATCAGTGAACCAGACTTTTGACTGACTAATAGTTTTTCTATCACTTCTCCCCTCTCTCTCTCTCTCTCTCTCTCTCTCTCTCTCTCTCTCTCTGCAGAACATCTTTGGCCCACTGCCTGCAAGCGAGGCAGCCGCCCTGAAGCTCCGGTCAGCTACTCACAGCTCCTAAAGGGCAGTTTCAGGTTCACAGAGCAGGATGGACACGGGAGAGTCCCTTCAGTTAGCACTGTGCGTGAGACTGTGTGGCTGCCCAACAGGCTCTTTAACCCCACCTCCTTTTCTCATGAAGAAGTGAGCAAGAGGTTGTGACAAGGCTGATGCACACAGAGGTCACAAGTCTTCCATTCCAGGGAACTAAAAGACAAGTCGTCCTTTTTTCAATGATCAAAGGATTTGACAGCAAAAAGTACTTTGGTGTCAGCGCGGATTTCATGGCACGCAACAGCTCAGAGAAAAGATTAATGACAGAAAAATATCACTGACATAGCCTATAACATAAAATGTGTCTCCAAATGATGGATGTACAGATTTTCCACGACGTTGCGCACGTCCTCGGTACATTGCCACGGGCGTAGGCGCAGTCTTTTTCCCTCCAACTATCTCCTCATATAAGATCAGCAAGATCTTTTTTTAACTCGCTTTGGCAGCGTTTGGAGTCTCCTATGTGTCCATCACTGTGTCTAGTACATGTCTGCTGTTAAGGCTGACGTTGTTAATATGATTTCAGTCCAGCAAGCTTACGTTTAAATTATGTTAATATTTAAAAAGTAAAAAAAGTGATTATTTCACACGTCAATTTATTTTTTTGAACTGTTGATTTTGTCATGAGTACTTTCACACAGAACGCAAATATTATGTGCCGAAAAAGCAACTTTTTTTTCCGGAACGAGGTTGACTTTCTGAGTTTTCGCTTTTGCTAATGAGCACTGAAAACAAAGTACCGCTGAGGCTGATGGGAACGCCATTAGTTAATATTGCAGATATTTGGTAAAAAATTGTCAAATTAAAATACTGACCTGATGATGGCACAAAATGAAAAATTAAGGGATTATCCTGAGGGGAAGATGAACATACCAAATGTTATGGCAATTTATCCAACAGTTGTTAAACAATTCACTAACAACCACAAATGTGAACCTCATGGTGGCGCTAGAGGAAAAATCAGGGGATCAACAAAGTGAAAATTCATACTCTGTGGAACATGAATGTCTGTACAAAATGTCATGGCAATTGATCCAATAGTTGTTTAGATGTTTTATTCTGGACCAAAGCGGTGAACTGACAGACCAACAGCCTGACATTGCCATCCCTAGAGCTGTGCTACTCGTGTAGCTAAAAATAAATCCTATCACAATCAAACTAAATTGAAATTTTTGGGTATTATTTCGTCAAGATGCTTCCCATAAAACATAATTACTTCTATAATTATTCTATTACTGTAATTCTTTGAGAACAAGTCCCAGTACAGTTACAGGCATGTGGGCCCTTCAATGCAACACTAGACCTCAAAGATGCTCTCATATCAATGCTGTCATGCAATATTAGATTCACTGATGCATGTCAGGCTTGGAATCAATCAAGCATTTCTGATTAGACAGCTCATGAACTTTAGCCTTCAAATTATTGGCACACAAAAATTAAATGAGATTGAAGCTGTCAGTAACATCAGCAGGCTTAAAGGAACAGTGTGGTATGGTTTGAAATGGAATATAGCCTAATATTAATAAGTATGTTTTCTTTAGTGTATAATAATCACCTGAAAATAAGAATCATTGTGTTTTCGTCACCTTAGAATGAGCCGTTTATATCTACATACAGGTCCTCTTCACAGAGCCGGCCGCCATGTTTCTACAGTAGCCCAGATTGGACAAACCAAACACTGGCTCTATAGAGGGCCATCAAAGAACGTATATTGCCAAGAAGTGAAAGTCAATTGTTCATTCCATTGCAACATCAGCACCCAGCAGCAAAGCTACGCTTCCGCCATTTTGGACTGAAAGCGACAACCGAACGCCAGTAAAACGTTCGCCTACAAAGTGCCATACAAAAGTAAAATAATATTTTTTCTATTCTATTGTCATATTCTACCGAAATGGCCTGTGTTGAACAATAAAATATTATAAATAAAGTTAGCGTTTTCACTCGCAAATGGCAGCAGCGGCTGTTGTCAAAAAAACACTGGAGTTTCGTCTCTTTGCTTCTATACTCTTTGGGGCCATTCACGTTTTCACGTCGTCACGTTCGCGTCTGCCACTGTAGTTTTTCTACATGCTTGGTGTACGAGAGAAGTTTCAGCTGGTTGTAAGCTGCAACCTCACCGCTAGATGCCGCCAAATCCTACACACCGCACCTTTAAGTGTATATGTAATGTATGTAATAGTTTAACATCGTCCGTTTGGGATTAATAGAGTGGTGTTGAGGAAAACACCATCGGGCCATCATGTGATGTTGACGAGGATGCTGATGATGACGATGTAAACGATGATGGATCCATCTATTAATAGACCTGGCAATACAGTGACCACAGTCACAAAGGAGAACAGCAACGCTATGGATGAGAGGCCCCATTATGTCCAAACGAAGGAGTCATCCACTCTGTCAAGAGGGCACTTTACAAACAAACCTCATTTGACTGAGCCTGTCTTTCTCTTCCCCCTTGCCCACCCCGCTCTCCCCCGACTCTTTTCTGCTGAGTGGGTGTTTGGAGGAGTTGTGAAGGTCAGGGGAAAGACTCTGAAGTGAGGAGCGAGCTCGGGGCTTTGACCTCTGATTGGCCCCGGCCGCCCTATAGCTGCTCTGAGTCACAGATGGAGATGGAGCAACCGAAAGGGCCCGGCGTTGTGGAGAAGCAGACGACGAGTAGGCTGCTGCAGCCCCGGCTCTGACAAAAGGAGAGTTGTGCAGAGGTGGCGAGGCACAATGGGACGGTTTGAGAGGAGGAGGTATAAGCACCTTATTGTGAAAGCCTGCTTTGTCAAACGACAGAACCTATAGGGTGAAGAAATTAAGGGGATTTTCCTGCTGTAAAAAAAGTACTACTTAAAGCTGCAGTAGGCAGAATATTTTTGGCATTTGTGGGCAAAATTTCAATAATAACCTTTCAGTATATTTTAATTCAAGTGTTCTGAGAGAAAACTAGACTTCTGCACCTCCTCATGGCTCTGTTTTCAGACTTTAAAAAAACTACTTTGGCCAATCACATCATTTCAGAGAGAGAGTGTTTCTATTGGCTGTTGGCTAGCATTCAACAGAAGCAGCTGTCAATCCCTCGCAAACTCTGATCAAACGGTCAAACTAGGCAGCACTGATCAAATATGAATTAATATTGTTACTGTACAAACAGTAAACTACAAGATGTTTCTGACAAAATTTGAGGAGAGAAATAGGCATTACAGTAACAGAATATTGATTAATATTTGATCAGCGCTCCCTAGTTTGACCGTTTGATTGGAGTTTGAGTGATTGACAGCTGCTCAGAGACGGCAAGGCTCCAGCTCGGCTCCGATTGGTTGTTTTCCTCCGGTCTGTGAAATCTTGCAGATGCCATTAGGAGCACCGGAGGACACAGAGGCACATGATTTTTTTCAGATTACCTGTCTCATGCACTACTGTCAGGATACAGTGACCGTTTTATAAAAATAACTTTTTTTAATCATATTTGCTCCATTTCTACCCACTTCTGCTTTAATCTCTTTCACACACATCAATTATTTGTTTTGGGAATAAAGCCACAAAATGTCATTCTTCATTATTTATTATGGGCAGGGCCGGCTCTAGCCCTTTCGGTGCCCTAGATTAAATTCGGATTTGGAGCCCCCCCCCCCCCTCGCCGCCACCGCCAGCGGCACCGCCGCTTTAAGGTTAGGAACCCAAACCCTAGCCCCGCAAACTGCAACACACATCAGATATCACAATGGTTTTAATACAAAAATTGAGATTTTTATTTTCATAAATAACGGTATTTATTATAATATAAATTGTATTTATTATAATATGAATTGTATTTATTATAATATGAATTGGTCTCTGATATTGTTGGCTTGAAAGGGTTTAGTCAGTTTCACTACAACGAGAGTTACAGGGGTGAAAAGTGTTTTTTCTTTTTCTTTCTTTATATATTTATTTGTTAATTAGTTACCTCAATGCAGAACATGGGATAGGGCGCCCACCAGCATTTCTTTAAATTATATTTTTATATATATTTTTTTTTTTTTTAAGAGGGCGACCAGCGCCCCCCAGAAGGTGGCGCCCTAGGGGACTGCCTATATGGCCTATGCCTTAAGCTGGCCCTAATTATGGGGGTCAGAAAAAAAAGTCCCTTTAATTACAACTAAATACATTTTTCAGCACAGGAGATGTGGGAGACGATGAATACAAAATTTCCACTGAATCTTTCTTATCTCCTCCCTTCAAGCAGATGGTCAAAAAAAATCCTCCACTCATGAATACTCCACCCTTAGTGATATACGTGCTTGTCTACACACACACACAAAGACACACTCACACACACACACAGACACACTCACACACACACGCACACGCACACGCACACACTTTGCTTAATCTTACGGTAAACAGCTTCCTTCCACCCTCAGGCCTTGCCTTTCCCCAACTCACCCAGGAACAAGAGCAGGTAACACTCAGTTGGTTTTGGCACCCGTCCATGTGATCCCGACTGTTAAAAACCGAGTCGGTTGCCAAGCAGCTCGTCCTGCCCTGGAACTCTTTGAAAGTTTGCCCAAAAAAAAAATACATAAAAAACAATACAAAGGCCCGGTGCAGTTTTTGGGCTTCTTCTGTCAAAAAAAAAAAGCAGAACTCAGAGGAAGGAATTTCTGTACTTGAGTACACAGAACAACTCTAAATCTAAACAGACTAAACAGAGATGTGACTAATCAAGATGTGACTAAGACGGCGGACACATTTTTTTTTTTTTTTTGTTTTCGCAAAAACCTGATAACTGAACTAATCACCACATGTCGTTGTTTAGAGCCGAATCCACCCAATAATAATTAATGGGGTGAGATTGCTCAGGAGAAAAACAATATCACATATTAATCTACAACACATCTGCCTCAACGTTCACACATTCATCTCTCCCACTGGTTGGGTAACATGAGTGTTTTTTGACTAACATTTGGCAGGATGGCACGGTGCCACCTCACGAGTGTTCCCGTAAACACTCACCACTCGGGACCCTATACTGTTGTGCTTTGCCAAAATGTCACTGGGACTGCGGTCAACCTCCACCACAACGCTGAATAAAACTTAAAACCCAAGCAGAGCAAGGGCAGCGGCAGAAACAGGCAGCTGCACAGAGAATAGAATTTATAAGGGAGGTGGCAAAGTGGAGGCATAACACTGCCAGGAACTGTTGTTTTCCTCTGTTTATTCATATTCCCATGGATACTGACAGAAAGGAAATAGAATTAAAATAGTCGCTCCGAATACCAGAGAATTACCTGACATGAGGTCATTACGATCAGCCATGGAGACCCTAAAAGTGGCCATTTCAGACCAACTTTTCAAGTCATGTGGTAAACAGTTGTCTCCTTTCTGTGACGTGTAGAACAAGATGTTGAGTAACTTCTGTCCTAACAGGAGTATTCCCTTTAGGCCTAAACATGATAACAGGGTCTGTCTGAGCAAATATCTCCGTATGTGCTTTTTTACAGCAGGTACGTGTTGTTACAGGGTAGTTGTGAGTGTTAACTGCCAAAGGGAAAAGCTGTTGAAAGCTACAGTATATCCAGCCCCCCCTCCTCCTTCTCCAGCACAGTTTGGATACACACTGACTGGCATTTTGTGGATGAGAATGGCAAAGGTTAATTAGTCAAAGGTGGGGCTGCACTTGTTTTGTTATATTAAAATATAAAGATGTTCTTGTTCAGTTTTGTTATTTGGACAAGTGATTGACAAAGCAACGCGTGGCTGGCACGGCTTTCATAAATTTCCTTCGGGATCAAAAAAATATCTATCTATCTATCTATCTATCTATCTATCTATCTATGTCAACAAAGCACGGAGAAGCTCTTATTACAACACACACAGGGAGAGTGACTTCATTCTCTGCTCAGGTAGACATACTCCTCTATATCTTTACATAGCAAATAGTTATTTGATTCTATATTAAAGGTCTTATTGATAACATTTTTATGTAGAAGAATATTTAAAAAAAAAAAAAAAAAAAAAGAGAAAAAACATCCACAGAGCCTTTAGAAAGGTGCCAAATAGAAGTATGGCTTTTCCTGAAAAAAAATATTATGATTGTGAATTAATCATTTAAACAAATTTTGACGGGTCCAAAATGAATGTTTTGTTCACCTCTGTGGAAGATATCTGACCTTTGGTTCCCACTTATAACAACGATGTGAAACGACGTTGGTATTACGTGGGATCTCTGTGTCGTCAGTTATTGTGGAAAAAACAGATAGGCCTATATGGTTGAGATTGACAGTAAGTGCCTGGCAACAACTTGTTGTGAAGTGAATGCAATGGAACGGGGGAGGGAGAATGCAACATCTAGTGGCTGAACGTTATGCACCTTTAATGCTCTGGATATTGTAAAGAGCACCTTTAATTTGGCAGTTTGCTGGGTTGAAATTTGTTATTTAGACCAGTGATTCCCAACCAGAGGTAATCTGTGAGGAACTTTTAACTGGTTATGAAACAGTCTCAATTTAATACCGATGCTTCTATATGACCTACATAAGTAAACGAGACCAACAGCGAGAAGATTGACTATTTCTATATAGTTATTCTAAATGCCTATCATCGGTACCACCGGGTCGGATTCCGCGCGAAATCAGATGAAATCATGCAGATTCACCAGAAACTCCTTCAGCTCAGACTCCAGCGGGGCCTTCGGCAGCGACCAGCCCGCCGCGAACAGACCCAGGTCTGGCTACGCTGCCGCCTTCGACCTGCAGTCGGAGCTCTGGCGGGAGGAGGAGAGCTCCACGCCCGGCAGCATTGACGGCTCCTCCACCGGTCAGGAGCAGAGCTTCGCCTACGTGCTCCGCCGGTCAGCGATGGGAGCCAACATGAACACCACGCTGCTGGAGGCCCAGCCCGTATTGCAGTACCCGCTTGAGGGACGGGAGGCACTGGAGAACCAGAACCAGGACTTTCAGAACCTGCTACAGTAAAATGAGAGATTTTCTAAAGGGACTCTGGTGCTTGTAAACACTACTGCTTTTGTCCACAGGGGCCGCCAAAATCAACGCAAAATTAAAGTTCAACGTACCAAAGACAGATGAAATAGCTAAATGTTATAGATAAATGGTTGAAACATCCAGCTTCTGCCACTCCAAGTGGCATTGACAAAATATTATTGTACCAATATCCACTTTTGTATAATTAATAGTGTTAAATAACATCCAGGGATCCTTGAGGTCCTCTGATAGAGCTGCGGTGACACATCAGACAAAACCACTGATCCAGCCTGTTCCTATATTGTATTATTCACTTATACTGTACGTAATATATTCTGGCCTCGCCTCCAGCCGACATCTGTAAATAAAACATTTGTTATTGAGGCGGTTCCTGGTATAAACGACTGTTGAGCGTGATCATCCTTCAGGTGCAGCCAGAGGAGCAGGAGGATTAAAGTAAGCGCCTGCCGAAGCAAAGCATCCTACCTGACTTGTTTTGTCTGTGCAGGGATACGGGATACATCGGCGGAGGCATTTGTGTTTGTGTGGGCGTTGGAAGAATTACAAACAGGAGACAAAAGGTTCCCTTATCCACAACTGAAACAGGTGCACGATTGAGGAATCACATTTCCTTTCTCTGCGCACTGAGCTCTCTTAGAGAGCGGGAACCACAATACTTCTACTTGTTAGAGCAAATGAAGGGTCATTATTGTGAAACAGGCTTTATAGATCAGAAGGCTAAATTACTGAACATGAATCTTCCTGTTTTGAGATAATTGACTGGGTTTGGTACAAAGTTTTCTCTATTTCCCCACACATGATCACAACAGGGTTACTTCAAACATCAGCAGTACCTCACAAACCTGTCAGGATACTCAAGGAGGATGTTTGCTCTGTCACTGATCACTCACACACACACATACACACACACACACACACACACACACACAGTTTTCTGCTTCAGTAGTGTGTGTCACTAAAGTGGGTTTGGGGGCATCACAAAACAAAGAGGCATCCAGTTGCATAAATCAGTTTTAATGTTAATATTAGGGCTATCAAAGTTAACATGATAATAACGGGTTAACGCAAATTCGTTTTAACGCCACTGATTTCTTTAACGCATAAACGCAATCGATCTTTCGGAGGTCGTAGCGGGCTCAGACCTAAGGAATCCATTGGTACCAAACATGTCATACTAGCTTAGTCTTGAAGGAGGCTAAATAACGCTCCAAACTTACACTACATTTTGGCGAGGAAAAACTGGCATGGCCATTTTCGAAAGGGTCACTTGACCTCTGACCTCAAGATATGTGAATGAAAATGGGTTCTATGGGTACCCATGAGTCTCCCCTTTACAGACATGCCCACTTTATGATAATCACATGCAGTTTGGGGCAAGTCATAGTCAAGTCAGCACACTGACACACTGACAGCTGTTGTTGCCTGTTGGGCTTCAGTTTACCATGTTATGATTTGAGCTTATTTTTTATGCTAAATGCAGTACCTGTGAGGGTTTCTGGACAATAGTTGTCATTGTTTGTGTTGTTAATTGATTTCCAATAATAAATATATACATATATTGGCAAAAAGCAGCATATTTGTCCACTTCCATGTTGATAAGAGTATTAAATACTTAAAAAATTGTCCTTTACGGTACATATTAAACAGATAATAAATGCGTGATTAATTTGCGATGAATCGCAATTAACTATTTTAATCGATTGACAGCCCTAGTTAATATCAATGATAAAAAATAATCAAACAAAATAAAAAGATGATTTAAGACTGTATACGGGATATTTTCTGTCCTGATCAGTACATACAGATGGATGTATTTGAGATGTCTAAGCTCACACCCTGCTGAGACAGAAAGTCCTTAACTCACTCACTAACACATGGACTTATACAGGAGCTGGACTGCTGCTGGAATGAGGCCCGGGTGGGCGTGGCTTCCCGGTTCTCCCGGAGAGGAACCGGCACGTCATCATGCCCATATAAGGCCTCAGGACTTCCTCCACAGGATGGATCATAATAAACAGCGCAGTAGTCCGGCGTTTTATAGCCTATATATGTGGGTATAATTCATATCTAATGGGGCCAACATCAGGTTGCAGATGAGCTTTTACGTATTTGATGTAGCACTGGTTACATTTTTTTAACTTTTAACACATAATAACGCTTTTCTCTACAATGTAACAACACGGATGAATTAATTAAAAGCGCCGATTTGATCTAACAGAGTATTCTCACCTCTCCGCTTATCCAACAGCCACTTATCCAACCTATAAACGCGCGAAAAAAGCTGTATCTTCTATATTTGTGCCCCGCTGCTGAAGCCTCCCCGGAGCCGCTCTCATGCCTACAGGCTTGTTTACAGTCGCCTCTTCCCGGCATTGACGTCTCACTCGCTGGGCGTGGCGGGCCGAGCCGCTCGGCCAATCACGACGCCGCACTGCCTTGGCAGCAAGCGCGTGTGTATGCCTGTATATAAACTCATACGGGTACGAGTCTGAACACACCTCAACAAGCAACCCAAGACCAGCACATCAACTACTAGGAATTCTTATAACTTTTCCCTCACAGGATTGCGAAGACAAAGCAGCAATCAGACACTGGGACAGACTTTTACCTGCTGACACTGAGCTGCAGACACTCTGTGTTGGACATTGGACTTTCACTCTCTATTTGTGGAGTGATTTTAATTCCATTTTGGTGTTTGGGACACTGTTTGAGAGAGACGACGAGTTGCCTGAGTTGATGCATGGTCTCTGCAGACACTGACATTTGTTGAGAGTTTCTAAAAGCAGCTGGTAAGCTTCACTACTTTTCCTACGACTTTATGTCTACAAAGATGGAACAGCCTTTTTATCATGACGACTCTTTTCTGTCGGCTTACGGCCACTCAGATGCAGCAATGCACGACTACAAACTGCTAAAGCAGAATATGAATTTGAACTTGACAGAGCCCTATCGCAACCTGAAATCACAGCTGAGAGCCGAGTTGGACCCGTACCATGCGGGGCACCAGGACGTGGGGTCCCTAAAGCTCGCATCCCCGGAGCTGGAGAGGCTCATCATCCAAAACAGTAACGGTGTGCTCACCACCCCGACCCCGGGCCAGTACTTCTACAACCGGGGCATCACCGATGAGCAGGAGGGGTTCGCGGAGGGCTTTGTGAAAGCCCTGGACGAGCTGCACAAGATGAACCAGATGCCCCCTCCCAACGTGTCCATCGGAGCCGGTGGAGTTACCACCTGCTCGGCGGCGGCATCTAGTGTCTTCGGCGCCGCCTTGCAGCCGGAGCCTCCCATCTACACGACGCTGAACGCCTACTGCCCCAACACGAACCTCTCTTCCGCATCCAGCTACCCCACCGCCACCATCAGCTACCTGCCACCGCACCAGCAGAGCCATCCGCACACCTCGACGCACGGCGCGCACCCGTTCCAGCACGCTCACCCCGGCTCCGGGCTCCACCCGCAGCGGCTCGTCGCTCTGAAAGAGGAGCCCCAAACCGTGCCCGACCTCCTCAGCAGCGACGGCTCGCCCCCGATGTCTCCGATCAACTTGGAGACACAGGAGCGGATCAAGGCCGAGCGCAAGAGGCTGAGGAACCGGCTGGCGGCGACCAAATGCCGGAGGCGCAAGCTGGAGCGCATCGCCCGGCTGGAGGACAAGGTGAAGGGGCTGAAGAACGACAACGTGGGGCTCTCCAACACGGCGACGGTGCTCCGGGACCAGGTCGCACAGCTCAAACAGAAGGTCCTGACGCACGTGAGCAGCGGCTGTCAGCTGATGCTCACAAGCAAGTTGGAGGCGTTTTAAAACCACAGAGACTACTAACTGACTGAAAAGTAATAACACTGGAGTTCTGCATGCGCAGCACTAGGATACGATGTGTTGTCAGCATCACAGGGCTATGCGTAAACAACAACTCTTTAGGGTGAAAAGACTGATTGAAATGGTACTTCCGGGATGCTGGACATCTTTGCTCAAAGGCACCATTCAACCCTCGACACCGGGGCAGCATCCAGACTGAGCAGCACAGCGGGCACAGACAGGCCCAAGAGTCGGGTTTACTAATGGTAGAAAATGGGAATGATTATTGTATTTCTTTGTACTTTTTTGCAACTGATATTGTCATGCAATGCTGCATTTATTCATTGTATAAATTATTTTTGTTTGCCCGGTTGATCCGGACAGATTAATGATGTCCAATGTTTACACTGTCTTTTTTATTGTGATGTGTATTTAAGTAAAGTGTCTTCAAATGAAACAGAAATGGTGGATTTGAGTGTTTGTTTTATATATATATATATATACTTGAGACAGTATAACATGCAACACATAGAAACAGCAGGACAGAGTGGGGAGGTATCTATCCTACCATATTGTAATCATAACAGTTGCCATAGCTCCCAGTGAGGAGCCCTTACACAAGCACATTCTCTGGTTTCAGTGCCTTTTACGCACAGAGCGTAACCTGCGCACGTACGTAGGCCTTTCCTAATTACGCACGGGCTTGTCCATATAAGGGCATGTTGGTGAATGCTTCGTCACATGGGAGGATTTCTGGGAACCCCCGCCCAGGTAATGCAGACTGGTTTCATTTCACTCCCGCCTCATATTGTATCGATAAAGGTCTGCGAGCTTCGCGAGGGAGGGGGGCGGAATTTCCTTTTATTATTATGCGACTTTTAGACTTTAGAAGTCGTCACACACGCGAATGGAGCAAAGTGCAACGCAGTTATCAGGTAGATGGATGAACGTGGGTGTAAAGGACACCAGGAAGTAGATAAAAAATATCAGTAATGAGCCGTTTGTGATAATTTAAAACACATTTTCTTTATCGTGAAACCTGTGATATATAATTATTATCAATATAAAGCCATAATCGCATCCGTTGGGAGCGACCTGTCGGTGCCACTCACGCGTCCAAGTCGTGAATATACATATTGGAGGTGTCAGTATAATTAAAAGATGAATACACGAGGGGAAGTGACAGTGGCTTCAGGAATGTCGGGGGCGTCTCCGTGATGCCACGCCGCTTGGCAGAGCAGCGTGGCATCTAGGAGAGAGTGGGCGTCCGGGAGCATCTGCAGTGGATGGACAGACGGAGATGCTTGCTGCTGCTGCTGCTGCTGCCAAGGACAACATTCTTTAGGGACGCATCAGAGGCCAAATATGTGCGGCACTAGGGGCTCAAAAGATGGATACATGGGGGAAAGTCCCGCGTTAAGTAGATGTGAGTGAGTCATTAAGCACTCACGCTATTAGCCAGGGGTCACTAAGCGTTTTCATGGGCTCCCAGATGCACAAAACAATGATAATATGAGGTGGAGGGGAGGTGATGGGAGGGAGAGTTAATTGCGCACTATGGTGACTCTTAGGGGACCGTTTGGAGCTTAGTTAAACACTTTATTGATGCGTGTTTAATGCAAAGAGGACACCACAATCAATAGTGGAATGGTACACAACACCCAGGAATTTTAAGAATGACAAAGAAAGAGAAAGTACATTGACCCAATAGAACAACCCCCCCACCCATGAAAATAATAATAGCAATGAAAGACAGATTAAAAATGAGAAATTGTGTAAATAGCATAAAATAAGAAATAAATACATTAAAATAAATACATAAATAAAAATAAGTAAATTAAAAGAAAAATTAATGAAAAATAATACAAAATAAATGAAATATTAAATTAGATTTAAAAAATCTAATAAATAGATAAATAAACTAGGGCTGTCGATCAATTTAATCGCGATTAATCGCATGATTGTCCATAGTTAAACGCGATTAATCGCAAATTAATCACACTTTTTTATCTGATCAAAATGTACTTTAAAGAGAGATTTGTCAAGTATTTAATACTCTTATCAACATGGCAGTCGGCAAATATGCTTGCTTTATGCAAATGTATGTATATATTTATTATTGGAAATCAATTAAAAACACAAAATAATGACACATATTGTCCAGAAACCCTCACAGGTACTATATTTAGCATAAAAAATATGCTCAAATCATAACATTGCAAACTGAAGCCCAACAGGCAACAAGAGCTGTCAGTGTGTCAGTGTGCTGACTTGACTATGACTTGCACCAAACTGCATGTGATTATCATAAAGTGGGCATGTCTGTAAAGGGGAGACTCGTGGGTACCCATAGAACCCATTTTCATTCACATGTCTTGAGGTCAGAGGTCAAGGGACCCCTTTGAAAATGGACATGCCGGTTTTTCCTAGCCAAAATTTAGCCCACACGTTATTAAAGCGTTAATAACGCGTTATCGCGTTAACTTTGACAGCCCTAAAATAAGCCCAATTAACCATAAAGACATTGTAAAATCACCACAGAGCTTAAACAGAAAAATCTGTGAATTCAATAAAGTGTGTTAAAAACATCAATGCTTGTGTGACCGTTGGCCAAGAGAGAAGTTGTGCACAAGCTGGTCTGAGGAAAACTGAGGGGGATTTCTGTCCTTGTTAAAAGTAGTCTGTGACGTACAAGTAAACAAGACTCTGTAGACAAGACAAGAAAGATCTTTCTCTCTCTCTCTCTCAGTACTCACGAAAACCACTTCAAAAGAGTGAAGATGTGAGGGCTGCGGTTTTTGAGCGCACTCTCACCTCAAAGCTGTTTTGGAGAGGAAGGTTTTTAACCTCTTTTCATCGGACTAACACGTATTTAAATAGACTAATTTCCATCAATAACAACTCCCCTATTATTTTTTTGCCATAGCCGTGGAAACAGCACCAGGCACGCCCACACAACTTCTCCTTTTCTGTGACTTTTTATCACGAAACCTAGATTTCAGGGGATGTACAGTATTGTTTTTAGCTCAGTGCCTGTTTTTGCCTTCAACAGTTTCAATTATTGTTATTATTATTAATTTATTATTTTAAATTTTTTTGTCATTTATTATTATTATCACTATTATTATTATTATTATTATTATTATTAATAACAGTATCACAGGCTGTGGCACTGAAGTAGCAACATTTTTTATGTTTTATAAAATATTCATGAAATGGATGACTATTATTACTTTATAAATTAATTTTATTATTGTTATTTTGTTATTAATTATTCTTATTCTTCTCCTTCTTATTATTATTATTAATAACAGTATCACAGGCTGTGGCACTGAAGTACCAAAATGTTTTATGTTTTATAAAATATTCATGAACTGGATGAATATTATTATTTATTAAATTATTTTTTATTTTATTTTATTATTATTTATTATTATTTATTATTTATTATTATTATTTTTATTATTATTATTATTATTATTATTATTAATAATAATAATAATAATAATAATAATAAAACAGTATCACAGGCTGTGGCGCTGAAGTAGCAAAATGTTTTATTTTTATAAAATATTCATGAAATGGATGAATAATTATTTTTTAAATTAATTTTGTTATTTTTATTTTTGTTATTAATTATGATGATGATTATTATTATTATTATGATGATGATAATAATTATTATTATTAACAGTATCACAGGCTGTGGCACTGAAGTAGCAAAATGTTTTATTTTTTATAGATATTCATGAATATATGAAGTGTCATAAACTCAATAACACCTCTCCTGCGCTCACAAACATCACGCAGCTATTTAATTTACAGCTCAAAGGAATACTTTTAAATATCACCACAGCGTTCAAGTCTCCATTTACGCACGCAGCAGGCCCACATATTATAATTCACGCACACACACTCCAAAAACAAGCCAATCGAAGCCATACTGGCACTCCGCACGCCTCGGCCCACAACCCACACTGAGTGTCTGTGGGAACATCTGTGATGCGAACGGTGACGTATGAAGAGCTCTGGGTGGGTTTGATTTTTCCTCTCCACGAGCCCCCTTCCCCTCCCACAGACACGCACACACACAGGCCTGCACTGCTCTCTCTCTCTTTCTCTCACTCATCCTCCTCTCCCTCTCTCCGGTCTTCTGTTATCTTCTCGAGAACCATGAATATTCCTCCCACCTTGCTGCCGCGGCCATCTGAGGTTCTTACAGAAATTGGATCTCAAGTTGCATCACTAGTTTTAGACGGCTGATAGGGAAGGGGTTTGGGAGACCTATTTTAAAGGTATTCGTGATGATAACAGGGGTTCCTTATACATTCAACTTGACAAATAAGTATGAATCATTAATAATCTGTCTCATGAATTCAACACATTGTCATGCACTTACTGTTCCCATCACAACGCTGCCAGTAACAGCATTGTATCGGGGTCATTTATTTGGCTGTGAGGTAAGATAAAGCTGATTATACAGTAAATACATAGAATAAACAATAAGTTGGCATATATATATATGCCAACATATAGCTTATGTTGAAATATGGTCACATTCTAGTATATGTTGTTGGTGTATTAACACTACAGCAGAGTAGTGGCCTGTAAAGCAGGTCTACTTTCACACATACTGTACAGCATAAGAGTCACAGTGTAGTTTGAAGGGTTTTTGTAGGCGCACGTCGCCATCTAGTGGACTAACACCAGAACAGCAGCTAAAAATCATGAGCTGTAAACAAGAGAGATTTAGCACCAATTATAGCTGTCCTACTTTCAAAGATGGTCATTGCTATGATTATGAAAACACACACACTCAGCCGTGTACTTCTCTCTTTGTAAGGACGCTCACTGACATAATGCATTCCCTAGCCCCTTACCCTAACCTTAACCATCACAACTAAATGCCTGACCCCAACTCTTACCCTTACCCAAACCTAATCCTAACCTGAACAAAGTCTGAACCCTCAAACAGGCCTTTGAAGGTCTGTACGAAGGTGAAAAACTACCAAAAAGTCCTCACTTTCAAAAAATGTCCTCACTCTGAAGGTCTAAAACTCAAATAGGTCCTCACAAAGATAGCTGTACAAGCACACACACAGACACACACACACACACACACACACACACACACACACACACACACACACACACACACACACACACAGTTGTGTTTCCATCACTTTAGGTGACATTATATTGACTTCCATTCATTTCCTGGAGACTTACCCTTAAGGCCCAGACACAAGAAGCCGACATTAAAGAACTAGCGCCGATGAAGGCCTACTGTTGCATCGCCTCACGTCGCCTTTGTCTTAGTCGACAAGTTGCATTGAACACACCGCCACGACTACAGCCGACGGTCAGTTAGCACGTACGTTCTGCGCCTGCGTGAGATGAAATAACTCTCCACACCAGCAGGTGGCGGTAGTCTGTATTCGTCATTCAGAAAAGGAAACAGGAAGACCGAGGACAGCGGACATAGAATCTGTTTTTATGATACGTGCATGAAACAAAGCGGCGTTTGCCGACCATTTTCACACCGCTCTCACTCACCACTTAGCTTCATTCCAGACGGCCGTGTCATTGTGAAAATATCCGTGTATTGGAATGATCAGACGTGATGAAGATGAAAAATGAGATGAGCCTTCTGTGTTTGCCCTCTTGACTTTACTCGTTGGCTTGCTTTCCTCACGTCTGTTTCTCTTCTCGTGAACTGATTTGCTTAAGCTGAACAGCCAATCAGAGTGATTTCTCTCACCGACGGGCGCCGCCGCTGATTTAAAATGCTGAATCGGCCGAAAGACCTCAGTGTGTCGGAGCCTTACCAGAAACAGTGGGGGTTTGCATTTCACCCCCAACTTCCTGAACACCTACATCTTGTGGAGTGGGTCTGGGAACACAACACATAGTGTGGGCACCTTTAAGTTTTAGGGCTGCACATTCAGGCTTTATGTGGCCTTCATTTCCACAAAAGTAACTAACTGGTGGGCCTTAGGTTTTTTTTTTTACATGCTTTACTCTCAGGATATCTTACACCTACACCTCTGCTCTCCTCATTAGAACTGGAACCGCCCCCACCAAACCCCCCAGACTTACCCTTGGGCGTGGTCGGCCAGTGGTTACGGTCATGTCGGAAGACTTTTAGTCCCTGTCGGGCAGACAAGAAGGCCTCCACCTGTTGAGCAATTTCCTGGCGGTTCTGAGGATCGTGTTCTTTCACCCACACTCTCCCTTCAGATGCCAGAGTGCGGAGAAGCTGCTCCAGGATCAGGACATATCCCACTTCTTCCACTGTCTTTTGTGCTGGTTTCACCCATTTCTTGTAGAGATCTTTAAGACGATGGTAAAGCTCCCGAGGCGTCTCTCCCGGATGGATGTGGGGCTCCCGGAACCTCTGATGATAAATTTATCTCATATTTTGCTAGAATGGCCTCTTTAACATTATCATAGTCCATTGGCTCTTTCACATCCATAGCAACATAGGCACTTCAGGCCTTACCAGCCAGATAGGGAACCAGCTGAACTGCACACTCTGCTCTAGGCCATCCGTAGGCAGTGGCTATAAACACTTGAATGTTGTTGGGTATTGTTCAATGTCATCTCCAATTTTGGAACGGTGGCTCAGCTCCAGGTGGCTGGCACCACTGGGAGATGAGGATTGACGTCAGCTAGATGCTCCAATGATGCACCCCTCTCTACTGGGCCACCGGGCTCTGTACTCGCTCTGACCGCTCCCCGCCTGTCGGCCTCCATCTCATCCCGCACCTGGTTCAGCTGTACCTGGACACTTCGCCAACGCTGCTCCTGTTCGTATGCCTCTCTTTCCTGCTTCCGAATCAAGGTGTACAGCTGATCAAAGCCTCCTTGGTCAGACACCTGGGACCCCATCGTCTCCACCCGTGGCCTGATCTTCCATCTCCCTCATGGTCACTTAGAAGAGCCCTGGGTCATACTATAAGGCTTTGCCTTGGACACCTGGCATGGCCCTCTGTGCGTCTTGGCTTCTTCTGGTTCTCCAGCATCAGTGACGAAAAAAAAAAAATCCCACCACTGCCACCAAATATAGCATTACTAGGAGTAATAATACATAAAAAAAGGGATATTTGTGTGGCTGTCTGGCAGTGGAGGTGAATAGAACAGAAATTGGATTGAGGAACGGCTCAGGATGTAGAAGTTGGTGGTTTTATTAACCAAAATTCACAATGAACAAAGGAGAAGAACAAAAAGTCCCAGATAACTTAAGAAGAAGCAAATAAGCTGAAAAATAACTGCAACAACACAGCCTCACTGCAAGCGTTCCCCAACAGCAACTCTCCCACAGTTAATGCCTGCATGGCTTTATATACCCCCTCCTGGCCCCGCCCTAATTGGACTGAACCACTGCATGGGGGTCAGGAAAACCAGAAAGGGGAAATTCAACCAGTTTTATAACCTGAAACAGTGACATAGCAAACATTTGAACATACAACTATTTCAAGGTGAGCAATTGTTAATAAAACCTTCCCTCCTAGGATGAATTATTATGCTCCCCCACCCTTAATTAGTCAACAGTGTCTGGTCACCACTGGGACCTCCCCTTCATCTTCAACCCAGATTACCCATGACCACCATGACACTGCTAAAAAGAGAAAATCACAATAAGTGAACATTACCAAGGTGAATTACACACTGCACAGATCTGCACAGATCATTTCAAACATATTAGTGATTAGATTAGGAATATACCAACTATATAACTAATAAACCCCGTGTCTAACTAGGCACAGGTGGCCTGACTAAGCTTGATGACAGTTGATTGCTGCAGGAAATGTAGAGAATCTGGGCAAAGGAACCCTGGTACTATTGATCAACCTTTTAATTCAGAAGATTGTGTGGAAAATATTTATATTGGAGGTACTAATATGCTGAAAGAGAGGTGCTCTAACAAAAATATTAGGAACACACTCTGTTATGTTTCTGTCCCTTCATCTAGATGTTGTTGGTCTTCAATATTTGATGATATGCAGCGGGAGAAAGCTTGGAAAATGTGTCATAAATACTGTATCAATAACAAACTTAAGGAAGTGACTTTCAAAATATTACAATAGAATTTATCCAGTAAAATTTGTGTTAGAAAGATTCAAGCTGGATGTTGATTATAAATGTGATTTCTGTGGACTTGGAAAAGAGAGTATTTCCCATCTATTTTATCACTGTATAAATACAAGACTGTTCTGGATTGGTGTCGCCAATTTTCTACAAAAGAAACTTAAGATGAATGTTGAAATAAATATGTTTGATGTAATGCTATATTTTAGTCAAGATAAGATTGAAAATAACATGCTGTATATTGGTGCCTTCAAATGAAACTCTTGAGCTCGTGTTTACAACATGGGAAGTCGTGAACAGGATATGCTTGGTGTTCAAGTGGTTAAGTCGTAAGAACACCGCTGCTAAGCAACGGCAATATTAATGTTACTGTCTGCGTCTAGAAGCCACAGAGGCTAACAATTTAGCAAGCTAGCAAGTTGGTAACATAATGCAGGAAATGCAAAGGCATAATGACAGAGGAAAAAGATGAGGTCGTTGGGAATATCAACATTTTCCTCAGACATATTATACAATTACAAAAAATTACAATATATGACTAAAATTACAATATAATCACTTATTATGTACCAAAAAATGAACTTCCATGGCCTCCGTCATTTCTGACAACGTCGACAAACACGTCACAACTCGTGAACTCTGAGCTTTCAGAAACCTTCCACTTACGAGGTCGTGCATACCACAAGAGGAGGGGCGTTCATATGGACTCTTCTCGTGAACACGGTAAACACGACCCCATTTGAAGGCAACATATCATACAATTATTTATTATTTTTGGAAAATTCCATATTCATTAGAAAAAATGGTCGGAAACCAAGCCAACATTCCTGCACTTTATTAATGAATTCAAACAATATAGCACCATCTTACCCAATATTAAAAACAAAAAAGCCATTAAGACCTTAAGTTATTAAATTAATATAACATGATGCATATAACAAAAGGAACTAGAATTGCTCTCGGAGAGCGCAGGACCTCCGCCAACGCGTCACTTTAAAAACAGATCACAGCTCACAGATGGCGGTTACGTGAGGTGGTCGGCTTATTATTAACACGGTGTGTTTCCGTGTAACGTATCGGCGGATGCCTCTCTCATTCAACAGCCTTGTTATGTCTGTATAATGTTACACTACGCTGTCTCTCATCCCGTCAGCTACAGCTTTGTTCTTTCTCACCACAGACGGCCAGCAGCTTCCGCACACACATCCACACACGTATCTCTTTGCTCTCAGAAGGAGGCGGGGTCACTCGTCATCAACGCGTCATCAACGCGTCATCAGTTACACTGCGCATGTGTTATACCCTGTGGATTTAATGCTCAGGCTGATCGGAATCCTTAAAAATATTCCTTAATCCGGATCATGATCCGGATCGCCACCAGAATCTAATGGATTATTCATTGTGCCACACCCCATCCCTCCAAAAAATGTCATTCCAATCCATCACGGACTTTTGGAGTAACAAACCAACACCAGTGAAAATATATATTCCTTCCTAGGCCTTCGGCCTTAGCGGAGGTAATTATGAAATTTATATGTAATTATTTTAGTTTTGTCTTCTTTCCTATTTATTTAAAGGGACTATTTGTAACTTATCACGCGCATAAATCTTAACGGGTCGGTATCCCATGCGCGCTCGCGTGTGGGTACGCGAGCGCGCAGCAGCTCTGCTCCTGCCTGTTTGCACACCGCGCTCGTTCTCACACGCTCGGCTCGCTCCAGTGAACGCGCGCACACTACACACTGCAGAAGAGTTAGTTTAGCTCTGAGAATATCTGGTGAATGTGCAGTGGACGTTTTTGCAGAAATAACTGCTGCAGCTCCTCCAGACCAACAGAGGTTTCCCGTGTCTTGTGAAGTGACGGGGCTCTGCAGCGAGTTACGTTATCGTCCCGACCGGGTGTCGGTCTCCCCCTCCCCCCGTTCCCTCCGGATCGGGAGGAAAAGCCAACACTAGGATCAGCATTGATTCATGGAGAGACCTTCCTCTGGTCAGCTAACATTACTGCCAAGCAGGTGAAATACAGAGTGATATTGTGTGTTAGCTGACGTGTGTCGCCTCACTGTTTAGACCGGTGCTCGTTCATGTCAATGTAGCGCGAGCACAAGCGCGAGCGCGAGCAACAGGACGCTGACTTTCGTTGACATTGCGGCCACAGGTGTCGCTGTGAACAAGCAATTTCTGATTCTTACATATAGCCCCTTTAATTGTCTATGTATCTGTTTGTACCTCTGTAAATGAGCATGAGTTCAGGCATTGGAAAAGGTATGGAGGAAACCTTTTCACAGATTGTTGCAGATTACAGTAAGGAAAGGTTCCAAATAAGATATTTATAATGGCGTGCAGGATCATTTTTATACAGTCCCTGACGTTACTGTGTTTCCATAATGTATTGTGTTTAGTAGCCTATTGTATGAACTGTATTATCCATATGAATGTTTCCTCTTTCATGTGAGAGTAAGCCACAGATAGAAGATGGGAATGAAACCTGACGCAAACACACAGAGGCAACATTAGTCACCACTCAGATGTGCTATGTGTGTGTGAGAGAGAATAAGTGAGAAAGAGAACAACAAAGGCAGAGAGCGTTTTGGAGTATGAAGGTCAGATTTTGGCCCTGCGGCAACAAATTAAAACGATAACCTCATCCGTGTCACGATTAGTTTCAGACGTTGGCCTTGTAAAAAAACGTCCGGAATGATGCTGAAACAAATTAAAAAGATAACCTCATCTCTGCTATTTGTCTTATCACTGAAGCGCTCACACAGTCATCAGCTTAAATGTGTGCGTGCCGTGCAGAACGACGCTCATTAGTGACCCTCTCTGTCCGGCTCTGTCATTTGCTGTGATGATGACTTTGGTTCAGAGGACACGTTATTAGCTAACATCATCAAGTGGCACAAGTTCGCTACAGAAATAGATTCAAACAGCCACACACACACACACGCACTGTGCCTCATTGTCTGTCCTTTTAAAAAAAATGTCAAGTGGTGTGTGGCATTATCAGCATGACGCACAGCGTGTGTTCACTGCAATTTCAACTGCAGAGGGCACACACTGTTCCACTGAGAGACACATTACCAAGATGAATTATGAGCAAAATCCACACATTAGTCACTTTTAATGAGATTATTTTGAAGAGTATATATTGCTGGTTAATTTAAACAGTATTCACGGGTCCTGATTTATAGGGAGGGTCTATTTGCTGGATTCACATGATGTAGTTTTGCTGTCAGTTCAGTTGCTGCAAAGCTGAATCTCTGGAAGCACATAAATCCTTCCGAGCCCAAAATGCGTTTGTTTTCAAATGTGGCCCCTATAATGAAATCAGACTTTGACAGAGTTCAAATAAATTGTCCTGATACTTATTTAAATATAAGACCATTTGAATTTCTCGCTTGCAGCAGTGGTCAGGAGAGGGCGAGACTGAGTGACAGCTGTCTGGGCGGGAGGGTAAACACACTTGTCATGCTGTGACAGTAAATTTGACAGTGGTGAGCGGACGTGGCAAAGACACTGTCTGCTTCTATAATCAGAGGTGGAGGCCATGTTTTGAGACGCCAACACTGCAGTCAAGTGTTTCTCAGCATGACAACATGCAGTAGCCTAACAGCCCAACCCGTTATCACTCCCAACTTGTCAAATACCGCCGTTTGGTAAGGAGCCCTTTAGCAACAGTATGTGACGAACCAGGCTTTTCAATGTAAACCCACCCACGATGTTATTCGATTACGATGGTCGGAGCAAGTGACGTAATATTAATAGTGTGAGAGTCCGCTAAGGGTGGGCGGGTGAAACAAACACAAGACTTTCAACAAGGAGACCGGTTTTCGTGTCCTGTGTGAAACTAATAATAACGTTGACTTATTTTGTCACTTCAGTCTTTAGTCACGTGACTCGTCGGTATCGTCAGCCCCGTGAGTCCATTGAGTCATTAGTCAGTGAAGTTAAGTAGGTTAGTAGGTTTTATCATTGATTCATATGGTAGATCATCGAGAGAAGGAATAAATGAAGACGACAGCAACCTCTAGCGACCAAAATAATTATAACAGGAGCAAAAGCGGAAGCCGGTGCTGTTGTATATAGACGGCGTGAAACTTCATATATGTGGTGGAGGCCCGGATAGTTTTGTTGCCTAAACCTAAACAACCCAACTCGTCAAACACCGCCGCTTGGTCAGTGATCCCCGGCATCGGAGACCAACGCACGGGGTACCCCTCTTGCAATACTTTTGGACATGTCAGGGATGGCGTTTCAATATATGCTCGTTACATGCATAGTGTCCTTTCAAAATAAACTTCCGTTTTCACAGGAAGTTCGGTTTAAGCGACACAACCACTTAGTTAGGGTTAGGAAACGGTCGTGGTTGACATTAACTTCACTAACTAGCGATGCACGTGATTAGCGACTCACATGACTGACGATACTAATGACTCACAGTGACTAACGACTCACGTCACTGACGATACCGCTGAGTCACATGACTAAAGACTGACGTGACAACGTTGCTTTTAGTTTCACACGGGACACGAACACCAGTCTCCTGGTTGAAAGTCTTGTGTTTGTTTGACTCATCCACCACCCCTTCCGCCCACCCTTAGCGGACTCTATTAATACTACGTCCCTTGCTCAGACCGTCGAAAAACAGCGGGGATGTGTTTACATTGGAGTTAGTTGAAAGCCCGGTTCATCACATACTGTTGCTGAAGTGTGCATTCATGCGTCGGCTTCCGATGCCGAGGGCCACTTACCAAATGGCGGTATTTGACGAGTTGGGAGTGAGAACGGGTTGGTTTTGTTTGTGTTCAAAACGTAACATTTCATTCATTTTGACGTGTTGCTTTTAAGTTTCACTTTCACATTTACAACGTAGTAGGTGTAGGAGGCCCCTACTGACCCACATGTATGAGGCTTATAACAACTGATAACGCACATTTAAAGGGGAATACCACCCAAATTAAGAATTCAGAGATGTTATTACCATGGCCTAGTAAAGTTCAATCAATAGTTGTGAACATGAGCTACTCTCTCTCAAAGCCAGAAACCAGAGAAGTAAGTCTCAAACTTGTGATGTCATCAAGTATAAAGTTTGGAGCTGCTCCATAGACAATGAATGGGAGGCTGATTTTGTGATTTTTGTTTTCTTTTTTATACCCTAATGAGTTTTATTCTATTGTAGTGTTGTCAGCTGTGAAACAGAAAATGTATCTATATACTCAGAACATTCCCCTGGGTGCTCTCAGTGTCATCTATAACATCTTTCCTCATTCATTGTCTACGGAGCAGCTCCAGACTTTATGCCCTATGACATCACAAGTTTGAGTTTTAGCACAATAGCTTTTTGGATTTGGGAGAGTTGTTCATGTTTAATAATATTTTTTGGACTGTCTTCATAGGAATAATATGTATGAATTTTGAAAATGGATGTAGTGCCCCAATATACGAGAGGTAAATTTCAGTGCAACCACCAGTGGTATAGCAAGTAGAGAGAACACAGAGGAAGCAAGCCGGGTGTTGTTTCTATTTCCAGAACTTTGAGGTTTCTGATGCATGTACGTAGACATGAACGTAGCGTTACTCAGCAGGGGTTTTGGTATTTGAAGAAAGGAGTACAGCACCATTTCTAAACAAGGCTTCTCCTCTAATACAAGGTTGGGAACAAATGTATTACACTATGCTCTCTATTTCTACCTTACTGGTTCCAAACCTGGGGTCCCGACCCCCACTAGGGGTCGCCAAAGCTTCACGGTGGGTCAAGAGGCCTTCTTGATCTTAAAGGGTGTATGACAACTTTTTAAAAAACAAAATATACAGTTGACCCCTTATCTCAGCATTTTATTTATTTCTGTGAAGAGAACTAAATGAAATTGTTGTTTTTAAAGTTTTGATTATTATTTAAAATATTAACTTAAAAAATAGAAAAGTAAGCAGTTAAAACAACCAAAGAGCTAATAGAACAATGGCCGAGCGTCAGGGAAAACTGAATTTGTCGAAAAAGAAGCCTACTAAGTAGGTATGATTGTTAAAAATTCAAACGAGATTTGTATTAAAAGTTTCTAAAAATAACAAGAAAAATCATCTCTGATGCAATATTCACAGGAAACAATCTCATCAAAATACATCCAAATTGCTCATTTTACACTAAATTCCTGCAGTTATTCTGTTCACTATTCGAGTTAACATACTAGTTTGTTGCAAAGGAGGCTAAATAACGCTCCAAACTTACGCTAAATTTTGAACTGTCACGGCCATTTTCAAAGGGGTCCCTTGACCTCTAGATATGTGAAAGAAAATGGATTCTATGGGTACCCACAAATCTCCACTTTACAGACATGCCCACTTTATGATAATCACATGCAGTTTTGGGCACATTATTTCCAATAATAAATATATACATTAATTTGCATAAAACAGCATATTTGTCTACTCCCATGTTGATAAGAGTATTAAAAACTTAACAAATCTCCCTTTAAGGTACATTTTGAACAGATAAAAAAATGTGATTAATTTGTGATTAATCACGATTAAATATTTTAATCGATTGACAGCCCCAATAGAATATAATATGAAATATCCACAAAATGTCACTTAGTCAGGGGTCGCCAGTTTCCTCAATGATAGAAAAGGGATCCCTAAAGGAAAAAGATTGGGAACCACTGGTCTACCTGACTAGGATATACAAATTATTTTAGGGACTTCTTGATGAAAAAAGTGCAGCCAGAAGAACTGTGACAGGCTCAGTTTGGCATTTAGAAATATTGTCTTTATTGAGGACGTAAAGCACAGAAACACCCGTCTCAGCAAGCTTACCATACATCGGACAAATCAGTTTTTTTTTTACAAAACATTTACATCTAACAGTGCCTCGCTCTAGAAATACATGACGTAATTATAAAAGAACGTATTACAACGTGATCAAACTACCAGAACAACCTTCATGGTATGAATGCTGCCTCTGCGGATTTACTCTGGGAGGCAGATTTGTTTCTGAATATTAAACCCTCCCTCAGGTATTACTGTAAGCATGCCTCCCCATTGTGATTATCATACCAGATACCCCTTACGTCCAGGCCAGTAATCTCTGTTAGAAAGCTACATTCATTATTATCATTATACTCTGCGTGACCTTCTCCGCTATCATAAACCTCATGACACGTAGACTGCACAATACGGCATCACAACAGTAAGATCTGCGTTTAACAATTGACTAATGCACAGATTAAAGTCACCTAGAGATGATTGAAAAGAGAAGCAGGGTGGTGGAGTACTGGTTCAGGTACATCGTGTTTACAATACTGGTCATGAAAAGTCCTCTGGTTACTGATTCATGCAAAAAGCGCTAATACTGTAGACTTCATAATGTCAGTGATGTGTTTTACTGAGAAATACAAAGCAAATACCTGACTTTTGAGACAAAAAATCCTCACCTTTGTGCAGCCATTATGGGATATTATCAATATATTTATTATTGAAGTCAGAGCCCTTGCAGAATTGAGGATTTTGCCTTTTAAATCTTTCTATTTTCTTTAACCCTGGCTGTTTAGGTTGTTCAAATAACAGACCAGGTGTTTATTGGAAGTGTTACAAGCTTGTTTATCTTATAGTATTATTTAAAACCCTAGAGATTATATGTAGAATGTGATGATAATGATAATGACGGTTTAGGTCTGTGTGGTAAGGTTAGTTAGAGGAGCAAGGTTACAACTCCATCTCAAGAGAAGGATCTAGACAGTAATCTCTAAATATATCGCCGTCTTATCACCCCTCTCTCTACAAGCCGCTCCCGCTCCCCTCCACGTCGTCCACCACGATGGAGCGTTTACGCAGCACCGAGTTCCCCTTCCTGCCGCTCCTGGCCTGCGGGGGCAGCTTGGTCTGGCACGGTGCCCGGTACTGAGGCAGGCCGGTCTTGGTGGTGTCCAGCTCCTCGGGGTCGTCCTGCTGGGCCCTGAGGGCGGCGATCACGTCCTTGTCCGAGGGGCTGAGGGTGAGGCAGCCGCAGGGGCGACCGCCGTCGCCCTCCGCTCCGACCTCCCCGGCGTCTACCGCATCCTCCGGTTCGTCCTCCACCGTCATGAAGGCGTCGCCCCACAGGCTCTCGCAGAGATCCCTGCCATGCTGGTACATCTACGGACACACACACACACAAAATATTTATAGGAGGTGAAGAGATTTATACCTCCTTTGAAAGATGCTTTACTTTAAGAGGACCTATTATGCTTATTTTCAGGTGCATACCTGTATTTTGGGTTTCTACTAGAAACTTGTTTACATGCTTTAATGTTCAAAAAATGCTTGATTTTCTCATACCAGCTGTGCTGCAGAACAGATATATCATGAACGGATGACTCAGTCAGAGTCTCCTCCACGATGATGAATTCAGTCTTTGCCTGGTGGTTGATTATTTTCTGAACTGTAGCAAAAACTCATTCCTTCAACTCAATGTATCAAAGACAAAAGACATGAGCATAGACTTCAGACTCCATCATTGAGGGCGAAGAGGTGGAGTCTGTTGTCAGCTACAAATACCTTGGTTCAAACAATCTCACCTTTGAATGTAATACTGAATTGGTTTGCAGGAGAGGTCAACAACGACTTTTCTGCCTATGAAAACTCACTTCACGTTGACAGGACCCTGATGACTCTCTTCTACAAATCTTATATAGAATCTATTGTATCTTTTTCATTCATCTGTTGGTATCTAAATATTAAATTTAAAAAAATGCACCGACTAAAATAGTAAATACAAGCAGCAAAGTTACAGGTGTCCAGCAGAGTTCTTTATAACAGTCTGGTGTTGAAGAGAGCAAAATCCATCCCGTCTGATCGCACCCACCCTCTTCATCAGGAGTTTCAATCCCCACCCTCTGGCACCCGCTTCAGATTCCCCTCAGTCAAGACAAACAGATACAAACACTCATTCATCCCCATGCAAGGAAAAGGAGGTAGTTTACCCATCGCAAGTAAATGCCTTCTTGTGAGATGATGTTCAAGCGAACTTCTTATGATGTTGTTGTTGTTGTTGTTGTTCTTGTTACTGATTCTTATTTCTTGTTGTGTCGTTGTTACTGGACGATTTTGTTTGCTTGTTGGGTGTCTTGATTAGAATGCTATGCTGGTCATATTTAGTAGAGGGATGACAGGTAGTCATTGTGATGCTTATGCTCATTCATTGATGCAATGCTGTTGAGTCTGTGCTGCAGAGACTGTGTGATTTCATGTTGTCTTTATGTTTTATGTCACACTTTATGCTGCAAAAACAATTGCCCGGCGGGGACAAATAAAATTGAACTTGATCTCACAGCACCTCTTTTCACCCTCTTTCTGAAACACTCTGTTTTAAGCTCCTGCCCCCAGTCTGCTCTGATTGGTCAGCTGGCCCACTCTGTTGTGATTGGTCGACCGAGCCGAACTCTTCGGACTCCGCTCCAGCGCCGCTCTAACTAGCTTTGTTTGAGGGCGTGCCAAACTAGGCAGGTATTATGCAAATGTGTTACTTGGTGACATCACCACGTTACGGAAGAAAAGGCTGGACTTCAAGCGAGGCGTTTCAGGCAGATCAGGAGCAGTGTTTCTGTGGGGGAGAGGAACTCCCTTTGCTGTGGACTTTGGGCTTTGTAACTTTGCAGAACTTTTCCATGCACAAAAAACTATATAATACACTACAGGAAAGGGTAAAAGCACCAGAAAAATGTATTTAAAGTATCAACAGTGTGAGTACTCATTATGCAGAATAGTGTTAAATTATTGAGCCCCCACGGTCCCCAAAGAATGTATCTTTTTTAATCTTATATGCACAAGATAATAAAAGATGAAAAAATATAATATTCTTGTTAGTTTCGTTGCAGTACTTTATCATCCCTGATGGCACATGTTGACCTCACAGCCCACACAAACCCCAGAACAGCCTTGCATAACTCCAACCTGAGTATTTAAGGCCTTTCATCTATGATAACGCAACAGATTTTATAAGTTGATAATATGCCTTGAAATCCAAGTAACTGGCAACTATAGCTGTACAAAATTTCCCTCTGAAATGCACCGGAGTAGAAATATAAAGGACTCTAAATTGCCCGTAGGTGTGAATGTGAGCGTGAATGGTTGTCTGTCTCTATGTGTCAGCCCTGTGATAGTCTGGCGACCTGTCCAGGGTGTACCCCGCCTTCCCCCAATGTCAGCTGGGATCGGCTCCAGCCCCCCCTCCCCCCGCTACCTTGAATAGGATAAGCCGTTACAGATAATGGATGGATGGATCTATGGAAGTATAAAGTAGCATAATTAGGAAACAGTTACTTTCCACCACTGATAACTATTAGAGTTAGGAGAGCTCTTGGGGCGGCTCTGGCTCAGAGGGTAGAGCAGGTCCACCAATCGGAAGGTCGGTGGTTCGATCCCCGGCTGCTCCGGGTCACATGTCGATGTGTCCTTGAGCAAGACACTTAATTGCTCCTGAAGGCATAGCCATTGGTGTGCGAATGAGTATTTAGATTAGATCCTGATGGGAAAAGCTGGCACCTTGCATGGCAGCCTCTGCCATCAGTGTATGAATGTGTGTGAATGCTGACATGTAGTGTAAAGCGCTTTGAGTGGTCGGAAGACTAGAGAAGTGCTATATAAATGCAAGTCCATTTACCATTTACTCTGTAGTAACCGTTAATGACTGGTAAAAGTACGTTTTTGGCTGGAACTCAGAGGGCCAGTCCTAAACGCAAACGTCTGTCACTGAGTGAGTGATGAAGTTACACGATTGGTCAGCGGAGTTTCCTCATTGGCCGTTGCTCTTTCAAAGTGAAAAGGTGGGGATCAGTCCATTATGCAAATGAGCCCGTCCAGCGCAACGCATCCGGCTCACGAAACTTGGACCAAGCTGTCAAACTAGGCGATCTAGTTCTAAAATGAAAGGAGATTCAGCAGTGAGGCTATAGCCTATTTGTCGCTTAAAATGCTTTAGACAGAATAACAGAGAGTTTACGAGCAGGCCGTCGTGTTGTTTCCTGTTTGAAACGGCAAGCAGAAAACCAGGGACCAATCAGGTGCATTCCACGATAGGGTACGACCAGGGCTGGACTGGGACAAAAAATCGGCCCTGGCATTTTGGTCCAGACCGGCCCCATCACCGCCCGTTTGTGCTGTGTGTACCATGTTTTGTTGAAGGCTCTATTTGAGGAAATACCTTCAAATGTGGTTGTTTTGTATACTTGCCAACCTTGAGACCTCAAACCTCAAAAATAGGGAGGATTTCAAACCAAAGCGGGGGGTCTGGGGGTCCTCCCCCAGAAAAATTTGAGTTTCAGAGACTTTGTTTCCTGAATTCTGGTGACTTTAAAACAATGAAAATAACAAAATAATAAGTACACCGCAACAGCATTTTATGTTGAACTTCTAATTTTACCTTTAAATCTCAGGAAAGAAAACTGAATAATTTGCCCCTCTGGCATAAACTTTGCATGTGAATATCTAGCATAAACTAATATTCATAAATTCTAATTCATTTTTTTGCCACTGCTGTCCCTTTTTAGGATTATATTGCTTTACAGTTCAAGGAAACAGTGATGCTGAATTCCTTATTAAAATTTTTTGAGAGTTTCAGCTGGGTCTCATACAGTATATCAGTAATACATCAGATCATCATTAATGTTTGTTGAGTCTTATTGGACCTATCACATTCAGACTCTGATGGGGGGGCATTTAGATTCCAGGGGTGGCCCGTGCCAGCCCCGGCCCCCACTTTGGCCCCGCCCCTGGCAGACACACATAAGCAGACAGACAGAGAGAGAGATGGATAGTAAACAGCAGAGGATCAGAAGAAGCAGAGAAATGCGCTTCTGATGTAAACAGCCAGGCTTCAGCTCGAGCGGAGATTAATAACGCGGCGCTTCCGTTCCCTACGGGAAGCGACGCGGCGCAAATACGCTGGCTCTGCGCCGTTATGAATCTCCCAGAGAACCTGATATGGAGAGGGCAGAGGAGAGTACCGGCAGCTTGTGAGGAGCTCCGGTACGCATGAAAAAGTCACGGTACGCCAAGGAGTGAAATGATTAAAATACTGCGTACCGCTACGTACCGGCCCACTTCGAGCACTGCTCATCTCTCATGACATGTTGAGCTAGGCAGCGAGCACATAACTGCTTACTGCAAACTCTACACTCCCTCCCTCATCTCTCTCCCTCTCCTCCTCACTGTGGCCGCCGGGCACAGAGCGATTGGGCCAGCCCAGTGTCAATTAAGGAAAAGAAATGGGCCGATTTACTTGTTTTATAGGCCAAAAAAAAAAAGGACATACGTCGGCCCCAAGAGGACGTCGGCCCACCGGGAAAACGCCCGGTATGCCAGATGGCCAGTCCAGCACTGGGTACGACACCGCTTGAACGGCCAGTTGAGTGGAGCAGCATGTTCCCTTGCGTCCTCGCCGGACCTGATGGACATGTACCGCTGGATTTAACATTATAGACATGACCACATTTGTAGAACAATTTAGCCACAAATTCACAGACTGACCGAACACGGTCCAGACATATACTCGGTTTTGACCGAGTCTTGTTTCTACACTGGTATTGCATTTAGGAGTAAATGCACACTATCTGCATATCTTCTTTTTTTTAGCAACATTCACCGAGTATGGCCTTTCTTTGCTTGTAAACATTCATCGAAATAATTGATTTTGGCCTTTCAGGGCAGCGCCAGCCTTGAAAACAAACACCCTCTGCCAGGTGCTAAAGGGGGCTGCAGGCACCTGGCAGCTGCTCTCGCAAGCGGCTTTTGTCTGCCTCTCTCTCTCTCTCTCTCTCTCGCTCGCCTCACCTCGTCTCCGCCAGCCTCAAGAGCAAATTATAAGACATGATGACCTTGAAAAAGCTCACACCGGTATCTGAGAGGCTCCATCTCTGAACGCCTTCCTTACGGTAGAACGACGATTCTGTGGAGCCTCGCGGAGTCAACGGACAGATCTGAACTAATCGGGAAAAGGTCACTTTCAGCACCTTTTGTGTTTGTGCTATCTGACAGGGAATTCATTGCAGCAGCGCTCAGTCTTTATGAAGTTATACTTTGAGGGAAAAAACTTCCAATTACTGCTGACATTAGCTTTGTGGTTTCTGGAGCGTGAAAATTATACTCCTCTCTAATGCACGTATGGGGATTAAAAGGGATGGTGCATAACGCTGCAAAAAAACAAATCACAATTCAACATTTAAGCTGTTTAACTGTAAATGGCGTAGGCCTACAGGCTTAGAAATAGTTGGGGAGGCTAATTAGTGAAGTTTCAGTGACACACACACACACTGTGTTGTTTTTTTGTGTTTAAGCTCCCATTCTCTCTCTAGTGACATAACCAGTCATTAAGCTGCCAAGACTCCTACTATAGCTCATTTTGTCCCCTACCTAACTTCCACTATACCTCGTCTTATTTTCTTGCTGCACTCACTGCTTGTATATCTATCTCTCTTCTTCTCCCTGTTTTTTTTCTGTACGTAGCACCCCGACGTCTGCTTCCTTTCATCCTCCTGTCTGTTTGGGGGATTAAGACTGAGTCACACAGGGTGCTCGGAGAAGAAAAAGCCGTAATATATTTACCGTGTTCGAAGGACAAAGAGGATGACGGCAATTTCTCTTCACTACATATACTCGCTGTCTGACGCTTAGGTCTTATCGCGGCGACCTCACAATACACACGGGGCTGCACACACACACACACACACACACACACACACATTTCTGTCCTTCCCCAGGCAGACATGGTTTGCTGCCAAAGCTAATTCGGTACAAGCACAAGTAGCTTTGGACGACACGGCGTGATCGAATAAGTGAGATACTGAAATTTCCCGGGGCTCTATCCTGTCCTTCACATCCTTATCTTATTCAATTCTGCCCTTCTCTGTCTGAAAAGCTACGACATTACACCTGGAGTGAAAAGGAAACAGAAAAAGAGAAAAATAGAGGTGACACTGACAAAAGATACAGTTTTTCTTATAGCAGTCGTCTATTGCAATGATTCTTTTGGCCGGGGGTCAAGATCAGAGTTAGAAAAAGGTCAATTTCATCATGTAACGGAATAGAAATCATCCGGATTTGAGAACAACATCTTCACTGATACTCTTATCTATGGAAGCCAGAACAATAGTCAACAGATTTTTAAACAAAATGCAATTGGTAGAGTTGATTAAAGTGTAATTTTGAGTATATAGGGGGTATCAATGAAATATTTACTAACTATAGCAGGCCAAATATGGAAGTACAGGGAAGAAGATAGTTAGGTAATACAGGGGTTACAGCATTGTGTTTAAGGGGGACTTATAAATAAATCATTATAATTAATATAATGTACAGAATCATTGTGCTGGGGAACAAAACATTAGGCTATGCCTGGAAATATAGGGCGTACCTGTGTAGCTGAAGTGTGTAGAAAATAGGGATGTACCGATACCGATACCGGACCGGATATCGGGGCCGATACTGACTCAAATAGCTGGATCGGATATCGGTGACAAGTGAGCCGATCTATTCAATTCAATTCTATGTTTATATACTATATATATTATATACTGTAATTTTAATTCCCCTTTAAGTTTTGAATAATTTATTGCGGCATTAAAAAGGTTTACACCTGAATTATAATTCCTATTAATTTTGAAGATATTTTTTGCCAAGTTGTTGGTGTACGATATATTTTAAAAATAAATATCTATTCACTATATTTATATCTATGAATCTATTTGTTACATTTAGTTTTACAAAGTTAGTAAAGCAATGTTTAAGCCAAGCCTGATGTTGCCTTACACATAAAAGAATGATCCAAGTCACGTCCACACAGTGAGGCATACAGCTTATTAATTTAACACTGGTATCGGATCGGTACTCAATATCGGCCGATACCCAAAGCCAAGGTATCACTATCGGTATCGGGACTGAAAAAGTCGGACTGGTGCATCCCTGGTAGAAAAGTATGTTTGTTTTTAAATGTAAAATACTGGGGAACAGCAGTATACTTACTTCACTTTATTTTGGACAGCATGCAGTGTAAAGTTTACTGTAGCAAGCTGTTCATAAATTCAACAAATGACATGTCAGCGTAACGTGACGACGTAACGTAACAACGTAACGTGACAACGTAACGTGACAACGTAACGTGACAACGTAACGTGACAGAACAACGTTGCCTAACGTAACAACGTAACCTAACATAACAACGTAGCCTAACGTAAAAACGTAGCCTAACGTAACAACGTAACCTAACGTAACAACGTAGCCTAACGTAAAAACGTAGCCTAACGTAACAACGTAACCTAACGTAACAACGTAGCCTAACATAACAACGTAGCCTAACGTAACAACATAACGTAACAACTTAACATAACAACGTAACATAACAACGCAACATAACAGCGGGCTACATAACAACGTAACGTAACGTAACATACGTAAAGTCAGCGTTTACTTTTGGTTTCACGTGGGACACGAACAGCTGTCTCCTGGGTGAAAGTCGTGTGTTTGTTTTACCCATCAATCAAACCCATCCCATCCACCCTCCGTGGACTTTCTCGCTTGATACTCATTATTATACCATGTAACTTTCGATATATTACTGTACGATTACGCGATAGACTAATCACTTGTTCTGCGTGTCACTCTTTGTAGAGACATACAATGCCAAGATTTTTTCCTGGCGACCGGGCTGTTTATTTCTAGGTCACCCCTAAACGCAAATTTGCTACCCCCTCATTCTCTGTACTTTTTTCTTCTTTCTTCCCTTGTAACTACAGATAAGTATTTCATTGTACTCCATATGTACATGATAATGTTTCCCTTCCTCAGATCATTAATTCACTATATCTGATTCACAGATGCCGCTCTACATGTGTGTTGTGCAAGCGCCCGGCACAGACACTGCCACTCTTTGAAGATGTAACCTCATTCCCACAAAATCCGGAGCAGAAAGAGTGTCTAATGCTGAGATAAATCAGACCTTGGCTGGCAAATAATGTTACCAATGAGTACAAAGACAGAGTGAGACACAGTGTGCCAGAGGGATTTTTGCATGCAGTGGATGTGTGTGTGCCCCTGTGTGTGCCTTTTAAATGCATTAGCTTGTTTCTATGCAAATTGACACCTACTGCAGTCAGCGTTTACAAATCCTCACTGTATATGTGCATATTTATTCTAAAACATACACAGACACAGACACACACACCTGTTCCTATCTATCAGGTGAACTTTTCAGGAGCAGGGAGAAACACTGCCAAGGATTTTGAAAAGGTTTTCGTGAAGATTTTCTCAACTCACAGTGAATCTGTGGACTATAATATTTGAATGTAAAGCTTTAAAAAATCTCTAAATTCAGAGTTGTGGGAGGTTTTCATGACAGATGAATGTTTGCAGTTTTGCTTTCCTGTGCAGCACGTCTCGGCCCTGAGGTGGACTGAAGTACTGTGAGCTCAAACCACGAGGAGGCCCACTGTGAAATCTCGCATCTCTATCGAGACTGAAGAGAGAACAAAATGAAGCTCCGCCGCTGCTGTGACCTCCAAAAACGTTGCGAGAGGCAGGCACTTGTTTGCAGTCTCTCCAAGAGGGCTGATCCGTTGAATGCGCTGAATGCACCGGTGACTCATTTCTTTGTATTCAGGAGCTGTTTAAAACGCTGTTTTGAGAGCTACTTAAATTTATTGGAGAACAATTTTGTGCCATTAGTGGCGCCCTGCATGAAAATGGGCCAATGCAAACACAAAAAAGCACCAAAATACACACATAGACACTCACTCAAACACTCAGACTCACTTACTACAAATCGCTCATTTCCAGTAATCATCTAATATCCACCAGAGAGCCTCACTAATAGGTCTGGTGTCTGGGGGTGTGTGTTCATTTGTTGGTGTGTGTTTCTTTCTTTCCCTTTGTGTGTTTGTGTGTGTGTGTAACACAGAAAGAGACAGAAAGAGAGAGAGAGAAAAATAGATAAAGGAGGTCCCCTGTACATACCCTATACTTTATTATTATATACCTGGTCATTTAAAAAAATATGTTTCATAAATAGGTTTCATATCAGCCTCGTATCACGCTTGCAGAAACGCACAATGACACGTGGTTAACGTTGTGAAACGATTGGTTAGGTTTAGGCACAAAAAGTACTTGGTTAAGGTTAGAAAAAACATCATGGTTTGTGTTGAAATAATAACGTAACTATGTAACATAACAAGCGTAACAACGTGGCAACAACGTGGCAACAACGTGGCAACAACGTGGCAACAACGTAGCGTAACAACATAACGATGTTAACATAACTACCATAAATAGATAACAACCGCCCTTAGCGGACTTTCTTACATAACGTTGCGTAACAATCGTAAAGTAAGCGTTTATTTTTGGTTTCACACGAGACACGAACAGCAGTCTTCTGGGTGGAAGTCCTGTGTTTCTTTGACCCATCCACTAAACCCATCCCACCCATCCTTTGTGGACTTTCTCGCTTGATACTCATTATTATACCATGTAACTTTCGATATACTACAATCGCGCGATATACTCCGTCACTTGCTCTGCGTGTCGCTCTTTTTGTACTGTCACTTGCTCTGACCGAATCCAACAGCCAACAGCCAACATTTTTTCCTGGCGACTGGGCTGTTTATTTCTAGGTCACCCCTAAAGGCAAATTTGTTACCCCCTTATTCTCTGTACTTCTTCCCTTGTAACTACAGATAAAGACAGTTAGAAAGAGAGACAGAAAGAGAGAGAGAGAGAGAAACAGATAAAGTTGGTTAAGAAAGAGGGAAAACAGGGAGAAGGAGAGACAAAAGGGACAGTTACATAGATAGATAGATAGATAGATAGATAGATAGAGTGTCATGGCATGTGGTGTGTGTGTGTTGACAGTTAGTTTGCTCCAGCAGCACACCAGCCCCTCGGTAACACTGCCTCTTTTTAAATCACCCAGCTGGCCTCTGCCCACTGAAGCAGGACCGAATCTTTTCATGCTCCAGCCCACAGCGCCCGTCCTGCGCTCTTAACCCTTTGCTTACTGCACACACTCACTTGACTACCAACAAACAGACTGTCACTGTACTGTGACACAGTATCTGACCCTCAAATGACAAGCTTCGAGGTTCGTCAATGGGATTCAAACCTCTGACACCACCTCCTCCGCTGGTCAGAAAATCTCAGCTAAGGCGTGACTGTACTCTGCTCACATAATGCATCAGTTTATGTTGTTTAATAATGCTACAAGAGCTTTTTACAGTTTAACGCTGCACCATAGACTGTATAGTGGACGTAGTCACCGTGACGTCACCCATTGGTTTGTGGACTACAGTTCTGAAGCCTGGAGTTCAGCATTTTGGCCGTCGCCATCTTGGTATTTTGCAACCAGACGTGACACGATAGGGTGGAGCCAAGTACACCCGAATGCTGAATAAGACATTTGTAGGCGACCCAAAATGTTACAATTAACTTTCATGAACTGAAAACACACAGTTAAAGTTAAAGGGTTAAAGTTCTAAGACGAAAACACGGACAACTCACAGACCGGACAACGCCATGGTAGCGACCTGTCAATCATAAGCAAGCCACGCCCTAAAGCATACCCTGCTTTATGGTCTATTTTACTAAATGAACATCATGCTGTATTGAAGAAGACTTGAAACTAGCGATTGAGATCATAAACTCATGTTTACAATGTTTACTGAGGTAATAAATCAAGTGAGAAGTAGGGTCATTTTCTCATTGAGTTCTATACAATCAGACTTCTTTTTGCAACCAGAGGAGTCGCCCCCTGCTGGCTATTAGAAAGAATGCAAGTTGGAGGCACTTCCGCATTGGCTTCACTTTTCAGACCCAGAGGTTGCCACCTGCGCTGCACCCATTATATTGGAATATGAGTGTGTGACAAGACTACCCGCATGCTAACACCAGCATGGCAACATGCTCACAATGACAATGATAACACCCTGATGCTTAGCAGGTATAATATTGATCAAGTTTACCATCTAAAGGCCAGTTCATGGTTTCCATGGCTGCTGTTTGCGTTCGTCCTGCAGTATGATCAAGACTTTAGTTGATCTTAGTTTACTATGCTAACTTTGCTAATTAGCACTAAACACAAAGTACAGCTGAGGTAGGAAGTATTTGACCAATTAAAATTTTGACCTGATGATAGAACTAGATAAAAAGTTGAGGGATCACCAAAGTTATTACAATTCATCCTCAGGGGAACATGAATATCTGAACCAAATTTAATGACGATCCATCCAAAAGTTAAGATATTTCTGTCTGGAGAAAGACATGCTGCTAGCGTGGCTAAAACACTAAAAATGTCTGATTTCTACTGATGGAAAAAAAAAAAAAAAAACACATGGTCCCAGGCTATGTAAGCAGCCAATCACAGATCACAGCCTACCTGCTGATACTGAACACAGGTTCCAGTGCAGTTCTGTCCCCTGGGGTCTTTGGCCCAGTTGCGAGCACACGTCATGTCCATCCTGCAGGCATCAAACCTGAAGAAAGGTATGCAAATTCTCAAAATAAACATTAAGCTGTAATCCTCTCGTTCGAAAATGTTCTCCAAAGATGCATGTTGTATACCAGAGAACTGAGGTGCACCATCTCATCATCAAGGAATAGTTCAACATTTTGGGAAATATTAACATTTTGGGAAATATCCTTTTTCACTTACTTCCTGAGAGTAAGTTGATAACATCGATACCGCTCTCATGTCTGTACGCTAAATATAAAGCTACAGCCAGCAGCCGGTTAGCTTAGCTTAGCATAAAGACTGAAAACAGGGGGATACAGCAGCTAGCTTAGCTCTGTCCAAAGGTAACAAAAAACACCTACCAGCACCTCTGAAGCTCACTAATTAACAAGTCATGGTTATTCTTAGCAGGACACAGTAATTTCCTGGAGCTCTGCCATAAACATAACTCTCCGTAAAACCATATCGTGTTGTTTTTACAGTTCGGTATTTGTACGTATTAACAAAGTATGTTAATTAATGAGTTAGGTTCATATTTACTGTACAGACATAACAGTGATGGTATCAAATCATCTCATCAAACTCTTGGCAAGAAAGTATCCAAAATGTTGAACCACTCCTTCATCACACTTTAAATACGAATATATGCTCCTAAAAATGCCATTATAGAAAAGTATATTAAGCAAACAACCACTGCTAGCAACAAAATACCCCGGCCTCATTGATGAGATAGACTTTTCTCCTTTCCTGTGAATTATCATTTCAGGAATAATATAAAAATTGTATTTTAATTTATTGAACTATTGAAAGTTAAGGTGATTTGAAGATAATGTGTTTGTAGCCATGAACAGAAATATTTAAGAAATATCACTTCAGGAATAATAGAAAATTGTATTTTAATATATTGAACTATTGAAGGGTAAGGTCATTTTGTAGTCAATATGTGTTTGTAGGCAGAGAAATGTGGATCAGACTATAGTTATAGATTGTGGAATTCATCATGTGTAGACCTACATAAGAAAGTATTAGGTTCACCTTGACTTAGTAGTCACATTGTATCATATTTGTGATTGTTTTAACCATTATGTTTACCTCTCATCTGCTCTTTCCTTCACTTCCTTTTAATTCCCCTTCCCTCCCTTTTTTTTTTCCCCCTCCCCTTTTCCTTTTTTCTCCTCTCTATTGATGATGTCATTAACTGATTTTCCATCAGTAGGCTTGCACATTGATGGAGAACCACCCTCCCACTCTACTGATTAGTGCAACACAATATAGGTGTGCAAGCTCCTGCTGAATGCTCACAGTGACCTATGTTGGTCATTTAAAACAATTATTGCCATGTAAAATAAAGGCATTTTAATTTTGTTCAAACACTACAGTGTGCCTCGGATTATTTTTGAGGGAGACTTGCATTTTGTACTTTTTTGAGACCATATTCCACCCATGCAATGAGCCCTTCACAAGATTGAATGAACCACTGCTAGTGTTTTTAACAAAGCAACCATGACATGAAGCCGTTTCTCATTTTGTTGGGAATCCCCTGGCTGTTACGCGTTTATAAGAGAGGATTAATATATGTAACCTTGGTCTTCCCTGTGCCATAAATGCTGTTTATTGGACACTCTGTCTTGGCATGGATGGCACAGTACGCTGTTGTTACACAGGCTGGTAATCTCTCTCTCTTGACAGCCTTATAGGTGAAGGGGGACAGATACTGATTTTGATTTAGATGTGATTGCCAATGTGTTTGGCAGCCTCACCAATCACGGCAGAAGCTGTGGCAGAGCGGCACGGCCTGGATGTATGAGCGGCGGTGGGGGTGAGGCCAGCGTGCGGCATCAGGGGAGCAGCGGTAAAAACACGACACGCGCTTCAGGAAGCCTTCGCACCTGAGGAGAGAGAGGGGACCAGTTAGTACTAACATGGAGACATCTGTATTTAAACCTTTATTGACCCTGGGAGGGCTGACTCAGCATAGTTGGTCACAAGGCTGGTAAAGATGACATGACATAGTAGTTGATATTGGTATTGTTATGCTGTTTAATATCTATAATCCCTTGTGTGAGTGTCTCTCAAAGTGTTTTCATCGGAACCACTATCCACTGTGCATTGTTCATTCAACAGAACTATATAAAATCTCAAAGTTATTTTCTGTCAATACAGCTATGGGGGAAAATATCTTACACTGAACCTACTCAAACCTGCAATAACTAAATTTTTGGCCTCTTGGGGGAAATGGAAACAAGCTGCAACTCTAAACGCTGACATAAACAGTTGCCTATTTAGACATCTAGCAGTTAGAGAGCATCATTAGCATTAATTTTGTGTAGTTTGTCTGGCCACCTAACAAATGTAAGTCCACTATTCACTCTTCTGTTTTTGGTCTCCACTAAGTCCTGAGGGAAATATCTGGTAACTGTGTCTGTTAGCTGCTAACTGTGTCTGTTAGCTGCTAACTGTGTCTGTTAGCTGCTAACTGTGTCTGTTAACTGCTAACTGTGTCTATTAGCAGCTAACTGTGTCTATTGGCTGCTAACTGTGTCTGTTAGCTGCTAACTGTGTCTGTTAGCTGCTAACTGTGTCTATTGGCTGCTAACTGTGTCTGTTAGCTGCTAACTGTGTCTATTAGCAGCTAACTGTGTCTATTGGCTGCTAACTGTGTCTGTTAGCTGCTAACTGTGTCTGTTAGCTCCTAACTGTGTCTGTTAGCAGCTAACTGTGTCTATTGGCTGCTAACTGTGTCTGTTAGCTACTAACTGTGTCTATTAGCAGCTAACTGTGTCTATTGGCTGCTAACTGTGTCTGTTAGCTGCTAACTGTGTCTGTTAGCAGCTAACTGTGTCTATTGGCTGCTAACTGTGTCTGTTAGCTGCTAACTGTGTCTGTTAGCTGCTAACTGTGTCTGTTAGCTGCTAACTGTATCTGTTAGCTGCTAACTGTGTCTATTTGCTGCTAACTGTGTCTGTTAGCTGCTAACTGTGTCTATTTGCTGCTAACTGTGTCTGTTAGCTGCTAACTGTGTCTATTTGCTGCTAACTGTGTCTGTTAGCTGCTAACTGTGTCTGTTAGCTGCTAACTGTGTCTGTTAGCTGCTAACTGTGTCTATTGGCTGCTAACTGTGTCTGTTAGCGTAGGCTCAGAGTAGAAAGAGCACAGTCGATTTTTAGAACGTTTTTCCTGAAAAAGATGAGACTGTAAAAATAAAGTTGCTGGCCATAAAACGAAAACAATGAGCTGAAAGACACTAAAATTCTCCATAGAGCTGAGGTGAAAGTGCTAATCCTCTGTGGGTTCATCACCTTTCACAAACTAAGTAACGTTAGTCATGTGATCCATTGTTAATATAAACATATATCGGTTACAGGCGTTACAGGTGTCCAGATATCTCCTGGGTGAGACTTACTCAGAGCTCAGAGGCCCACACTTGTCCCAGGGATCATTCTTATTGCTGGCAGTGGGAACATGGGAGATATCCTGGATGTCCTCTTCTGTGCAGCAGCTATCTGTCAGCGGCAAGGACAGGAAATGATTCAGTTTGATATATTTCCATCACAGGTTGTATTTACACCATTAAACACGCAGCGTTTTCAAGACAAACACGGTCACTCACTGTCAGAGTACAGCCCGCACTCCGCCAGGTGTGGCTCTGGTCCGGGCGCGGCCTTGTGCTTGCCATCTTGAAGACACACCCCCTCCGAGCGGGTTCCACCAATCAGCGCAGCCGCCACATATGCGCAGACCAATAGCAGAGGGCGAGAGGTGACACCCATCTCTGCAGCCACAAACAGGTCTGGGAAAGAGTTCAGCACATTGGACAGCGGCAAAAGGACATTTTCTCACCTGAATCACCAGCAAGCAAAGACAATGTACACACACAATCTAGTGTAACATAATGTAATGCATATATATTGATGGAAAGTATGTAAAACCCTTTAATCACAGTTATTCTCACGCCTCTTAGTTTCAATCATCATAGTGAGTTATAGTGTGAGTGAGACATCCAGCACAGGCTGTTTAGCGCCGTGTGTGCTCTGCATGTGGTGACCTAGTAGACAGGGTGAGCCTAATTAGGTGAGACTGAGGCACCGTGCTGAGATGGATGACATGCGTAGTTGTTTAATCTGACAAGCGGCTGGCCAATGTGTGGCCTACATAACACGAATTAGACAAATCTGTTGGACACGGCAGCATGGCCCCGGACAGGTCCGGTGTGGTCCTGATTTTACACAACAGATATACAGTAAAAAAAATAAATAAATAAAAAAAATCAGAAAATATGGAAAACTTTGGTGCATTAGTTTACTCTCACCTTCCATTTTTATTTTTATTTTTTTTATTTGATCTATTACTAACTACTTATCTATTACTTACTACTTAATAATTATTAATTATAAAAAAATAATACAAATGAATAATAATTACTAATTAAAATGGATATGTTTGTAGCAGTTTTTTTCCAACAATATTGTACCAATAAAACGACGTATTAAATGTTAAGCATTTGAATTGAAAATGAAAAATAATAAAGCAATAAAATGAAATAATAATTATAATAATAATAAAGCAACGTAATCATCAAAATGTATCCTATCACTCGACACCAGCTCTGTCCAAAACATATCAAAAGTAGCCTAAGGCTCAGACTGTGTATATAATTTTCAACACGTTAAGAACATCTTAACAAAAGCTGCTCTATAAACAGCTACAAATCACAGTTGTCTAAACAAACCTTGGAGAAAAACACATTTTAAAATTCCAGTTTTTTTTTCCAATGGAGTCTGGTGGAGCTCATTAGGAGTTTAGACTGACCTCAGGGCACTTTATGGTATTTTTGTTTCTGCTGTAGCAGAACGTGTTTTTAATGTAATGTTCTCATATAAACCTTTATTTTGCTGTGATGATGATCCTTCTTTTACTATAAGATTACGATGACCTGTCGAGTTAGGTGTTGCTTCATCTAAAAACAGATCGTCGTGTTTATTTTTACCTGTCGGTGGGATGAAGGATGCTCCGTCCGGATTAGTTTCTTCTGTTTTGATGCTCTTCTGTTGGTGAGTGTTTTCTCCGTGTCTCTCCGGTGTGTTGCTGTACGCGGTGCTCGGTGCTCCGGTCTCCTCCTCTTCCTCTCTCTCTCGCTGTGTGTCTGTCTCTCTCTGTGCTGGCTGTGATCTCTGCTTCCCGGGGGCCGCTGCTCGCCACTTTGTCACCGGTTTATATGAAGGACATTTCAGTCCCTTCCACAAGGCAACTCACCCCCTCCCTCTGCCCCATGCTGGGAAGTCCTCTCTCTCTCTCTCTCTCTCTCTCTCTCTCTCTCTCTCTCCTCCCTCCCCCTCTTGCACGCACACACTCAGAGAAAAGACTCCCTCCTTCTTAATCTCCCAATGAGATGTTTACCAAATCCTCCTTGTTGACAGCTTTCCTCCCATCAGAGTTAGTCCAAGCAACGCTTTAGATGGAAACACTGAAAAAAACCCTGATTTTTCAAAGCAAACCCTCTCCTATTAGTACCTTATCCTATAATATAAGGTATGTGTTGCCCTTGATGTCGAGAGGATCCTTCATAGGTGGTGCTGAGTCACACCTGTCCTCCCCCAGCCCTCTCTGTACCCACACACACACACACACACACAGACTGAGGTCAGGGCTTTTTCCAGATGACAGGGTTAGAGGAGGGTATAGCTGAGATTTAATACTGCATAATATGCTGAGGACAGGGAACACAAATCTCTGCAGAACAAAACACCGTGAACTCGCAGGGAAGCTGCTGCGTGCTGCAAAACCCTTCCCGTTGTCACAATTTTTTTGCCACCTGCGTCAATGGACGAAAACTAGGAGCTGGTGACCTTGCCAGCAATGCTACCAAAAGGTGTAATCCCTAAAAGCACGATGGTAATTCTTTCCATCGGGCGGCAAACATTTGTTCAAAGGCAGCACCAAAGTAGGCTGGTCTGAATGTATGGAAACATGAGTGTGGCCAGCCTGTGTGTTTTTCCACCACGTGTGTATTATTGCTCCTGGCTTTTAATCTCACCTCCCCTTGGACCCGGTGTACCAGCCTAATCCCTGGCTGGGTGCATCTCTCTCTCTCTCTCCCTCTCTCTCTCTCTCTCTCTCCCTGAGTGACCTCCCAAGGCTTTGGCCACAGAATAGCAGATGGAGAGTGTCTTGTGGCCTAGATACCTCCGCCTTACACCGAGGCTGTGAATTTGGTGACATGCCTTCGACATGATTGGGTTTGGCAACGAAACCACGCAGGGACAGGAAGGAACCAGACAGATTGGCCATCACATGAACACACAGATTGAGTGCAGATGAAATGGTCTCGGTGGAGATTTAACTCAGATTCAATATAGCCTAGGCTCGCTCAGGCCCTGTTGTCCACCAGACTGTTTCATAACTGCTGAGGGTCGTCACCGCGGAGCACTTTATTTCTGGGGGTGAGGGCAGAGGAGCGAGAGGCAGAAAAACAGCTCTCCATCTGGTAATTAGAGGAGGAATAACGATATCCTTTGTGTGAGAGCTATTCAGGGATTACAGAGAGGGAGGACAAAGCAGGCCATCGCTGCTCTCTGTGTACCCTCGTTGTCGTTCTCATTTGACAGGGTTGGGTCACTGCCTGTGCTCGGGCCTTAGGCTGGCCCTCAGCTGGCAAACAGTGTCACCCCTCCTCGTCGACTCACTAACTGACAGACATTCATTTCCGCCAGTTAGAGTTCCACTGACCTATTTCTCCAGGGTGGCAGACACTTAGACCATCTTCATGAAGTTTGGAAATAACAATCTGTCAGAAAGCTCTTGATGACAGCAGGAGTACAAGAGAGGTTTTGTAGGCCTACTGCAGTGATTCCCAACCAAGAGTTGCACCCCAGGGGCACTTTTGAAGTTACCAGTACTTGGACAGCTCGACCGGTTAACTCAACTAACTTTTTAATTGTGACCTATAGCCAGCGGGGCATGCTCACATGCACTAACATGCACTAAAAGGCAAGTGCGGCAGGCCCGGCTATGCCAACAAAGCAAATGTAACGGATAAACCGAAGAACGTATATTGATAAGAAGTGAAGGTCATTTGTTCGTTCCATTACAACGTCAGCGCCCAGCAGCAGAGCTAGGCGTCCGCCATTTTGGACTGAAAAGCGACTACCGGACGCCGGTAAAACCTACAAAAGTAAAACAAAATAATTTCTGTTCTATTGTCATATTTAATGTCTCTACCGAAATGGCCTGTGTTGAACAATTTTGATACTAGAAATATTCATACTATAATAACTATTTACTTACTTATATATTTATTGAACTTTTTGCCCGGCTGCTTCCCAGAGGAGCATAAAGTGAGCGATGGACATAAATGGAATCCAGCCAGGGTCTGAAATTAGCGGGTAAAATCATCAGGCCATCCGTCACTTTGGCAGACAGGGAAAACGCTAGGGATGGGAATAGAGAATCGGTTCTCAGTTGTCCAATTCCTTGGAATCTCATGCCTCTGTGACAATCGATTCCTCTGTATTGATGCTTTCCCACAGTTACACATGCACAATGACTCATATGCAAGCTGTATCATGTTTCTGTTTGTTTGGGACCGGAGGCATGGCGGAGAGAAAAAAAAACGCTGGCGCTACTGAACTTGTTTTTTTACCTGATAAAGCTTCACTGTGAACAACAAACCTGTGTTGAAATCAGCAGGAGGAGAGTTAGTAACGTTAGCTGTTAGCAGCTGATGGGCAGCACAGTCCTGCTTGGCTAAATAATGGAGCTACTAACGCTAACAGAGGTGACATTGAGTTATTATTATGAGGCGTTCAAATTCTGCTCAGGAAAAATGACTATTGGGTGAAGGTAAATTACAACGTTATCATGACGTGTTCAAATGTAATCTCGTAAAATTACGTTTTTGGCGAGAAACTTGAATAAAAACAGTTGTTTGAAGGAGATGTTTTCACATCAATATAAAATAGATATTAGAGAGAGAATTATGACCTGTTTAACTTCCTAACACTAGCTCTAAGCAGCTTGCCAAGATTTTTTCAATCAAAGGAAATATTTAAATAATCATAATCATTTGAATTGTGTGTTTTTATGAAAACAACCACTATAGATGATAATAACAAAGTACAGTACAGTACTGTGTACAGTACCCTCCCTGCCCCGAAAAATAGGGCTCCCCGGAAGCTACGGTGTAATTCGAACACTGTAATGTACCATATAATGTTTTCTTGTGTAAAATATATTGAACATTGAACGACATCAGATCTAAAATGTTATTCCTTCATTTAGCGCAGAGATTTCAAAAGTGGCAGATAAAATTTCTGAGTGGCAGCAAAAAAAATACTTGTCTGCCACAGTGGCAGGAAGTGAAAAAAGTTAATTTCAGACCCTGAATCCAGCACACAGATTTTGAGAGGAATCTCAATCTTTTTCATGTCAAGGACCTCAAAAATAGATGTCCAATAGACCACAGACCACGAATGTATAAGAGGTTGTGTCCTGTGCTTTTGCCTTGCGTGTTAGTAAATGGGGGAGTAAAAGGGGGCGGAAGTAGCTCAGTCCACAGGGACTTGGCTTGGGAACCGGAGGATCAGGGGCAGCCCCCTCGCTCTGCCATCTCTCCATTAATGCATGTATATAGGTCCTGTTTGTGCATGTGTGTGCATATTTTGGGCCTGTGTGTACTATGTACTGTGTAAAATAACAGAGTGAAAAAAATAGAATTTCCCCTCGGGGATCAATAAAGTGCCTTTCTTCTTCTCTCTTCTTCTAAATAGCCTACAACTACATTAAATTCTGTTGATGTCATGCTACTAGGACTACTAGCTACGTCTATACATTCATGGCATGGACTCATTGGCGTTTTTAGTCCAAAATGGCGACAGCGCTACCGCAGCGCCAAAGTAACAGATAAATAGTTGAAATAGTTAGCTAAAAGTAATGGATAAACAGTTGAAATAGTTGGCTAAAAGTAATGGATAAATAGTTCTAATAGTCAGCTAACAGTAACGGATAAACAGATAAAATAGCTAGCTAAAAGTAATGGATAATAGTTCTAATAGTTAGCTAAAAGTAACAGATAAACAGATAAAATAGTTAGCTAAAAGTAACAGATAAATTGTTGAAATAGTTAGCTAAAAGTAACGGATAAACAGATAAATAGTTAGCTAAAAGTAACAGGTAAGCAGATAAAATAGTTAGCTAAAAGTAACGGATAAATAGTTGAAATAGTTAGCAAAAAGTAACGGATAAACAGTTGAAATAGTTAGCTAAAAGTAACGGGTAAACCTTTAAAATAAACTTTTAGATATTCAACATTAAATTGTTAAATAACATGTGGTTTATAATTTATTAATAACATATTTTGAACATGACAGGTGGAACTGGGGGAACTTGAACACATCTGATAAGTTGGGGACCACTGGTGTTTTGCATGTTGAACATATTGAATAAAGTCAGAGAGACTTCCCAATCCTCTTCTATTTCCTCATCACGAGGAAACACAATACAGAGGATATCTGACATTATCCTATACATGGAAACATGGGCAAGCCCTTCAGCTCATTATATGCTATACGGTCATTTTGAAAATGATCCTGCATCTTATCTCAGCCAGCCGTAGCTGATATTAGGCCACTTTGGGAAGGAACCACTTCTGCGAGTGTAGAAGCTACTTTCAAAGGAAGGTCAAATTCATTGACCTTTCAGTTGACAGAAATGTCACCGGTCAAATATCAAATTGTTGGTGTTGCTAATTAGGGTTTTTGCTAAGAAAAATGTTTTTTAAAATGTCACCAGGAGTCTGAGGTTTGCAGAAGGAACAATGACTCAGATTTATGTGTTTCTATGAAAAATAATTCATTAAAGCCAAAGTTAGTAGCTAGTGTACAGTATGTCTACCTGGACTGGACTGCTCTTCCTCTTTAAATCTTTATTTTGTATCTAAAACCTACTACTGTGACCTTTTTGTGCAAATGCTTGAGTATCCGACGGAGGTGTGAGATGAAAAAACATCATATCAAATGAGAAATCGGCACATTGGAATATATTTCACCATTTATTCAAAGACAGTGTTCGATCCAACATGGATTTTTTGAAAGTCATTTTTCTGTACAAACAGACATTCAATAAACACAACATTATATTTAGGAGATAGACACCTACAACACACTGTCACACAGGCATTTAAAAAAAAGAAGAAAGATTAAAAGAACATTTTATGACAAAGATAAAAAAAACAACAACATTCAAGCACATAGACAAATATTAAAAATTCCAGTTGTTAGTCATATATCACATATCAGTCACATATCTTTAATTTCCATTCTGTCTACTGCATTAGGTTGTGTTCAATAATTTCTTGTTGAGATGGCAGACACATCCGATCTCCGGTGATCCTGTGATTTGTTGCTGGAAATCAAAAAAGTAGTGAGGAAGTCCCAGTTCTCCACCCTGTGGTCACATGGCAGCACTGCATTGAAAGTATTTAGGCCCATTCATTATCTATCATCTCAGGCCAGGACTCCCATTTCATGTGAAACATTTACGTTGAAACCAGATTATATGGCCTAATTCTTAAAAAAGATGAGTCTCTACAGGAGTTCTGTCTGACAGCAGTTGATTTTCCTTTTATTCCACATCCTCGCAGCATAAAGATGAGTTGAAGTGACCCATCTGAGGCAAAAAAGTTCCATTCGTTTCAGTTCTTGGCAGCCATTTATGACATTATTGGAGAGAAGAGGTTCAGGTCTTCGATGAGGTTGTCTTTGCTAGTTGCCGTTTGGTCTCAATCTTCGTTCCTGCATGTTTTTCCCAAAGTTCATAGCCAGGGAAGCAACAGCATAAGTGGACAAGACCATGATGGTGCTCCCCACAAACTGCGACGAGGCTCCCCGCCTCACCACGAACCTCCAGCTTCGGCTCTGCAAGTGAGCATCTGCTGCCTCCACTGTCTTGACGCTGGGCTCCATACCTGCTGCTGGGACGGACTGCTCCTTTAACTCCTGGAGGTGTTGATGAATTGAAATGTCTGCGCTCCTTGTCTGTCTCTCTGGTTAAATGGTGTACTTCTCGTCGAAGCTCAGAACACCTGGTTGCCTCCACCCCACATGCTTCTTTATCTACTCGGCCTCGTTTGCACACGTCAAATCCTCAGACGCAGCTGGGTGCCAGAGTACGTCAACAACACCTGTGGGAGATTGACAGAACGAACAAGGACTCCTGCCTGCAGTGCAGACAGTGCTCAATAATAGAAGGAACAGAGGTCATTCAGTCTGAGCTTCCTTGTATTTCAGGACCAAGGTCAGCACCAAGCAGGGAATAAAACCCTATCAAGAAGAAGAACCTATCAACACCTAATCCTGTCAGCTATCTAGCCAAGTATTAAAGTTATATAATGTACTCTATTGTGTATTGGCACATTTTAAGTTCTAATATGTTGTTGAAACATTTGTTGTAATTAACTCAAACCTGACTGAGCCATCTCTAGGATTGTGTTGAAGTATGTTAGGCCCCCCAAAAAATAGTGTGCCCTTCAGTTTTAAGAACCAGACCTGTTCTGTTGGGGTTTTCAAAGGGACCCATTTCTCAAAGGGGTCCCTTGACCTCTGACCTCAAGATATGTGGATGAAAATCGGTTGTATGGGTACCCACGAGTCTCCCCTTTACAGACATGCCCACTTTATGATAATCACATGCAGTTTGGGGCAAGTCATAGTCAAGTCAGCACACTGACACACTAACAGCTGTTGTTGCCTGTTGGGCTTGAGTTTGCCATGTTATGATTAATATGTATATATATACATATATATATATATGTGTGTATATATATATATATATATATATATATATATATATATATATATATAGATATATAATATATATACATAAATATACGTGAAAATATGTAGATGAAAATCAGTTTCTGGGAGAAAACCGACTTCGCAGCATCTGCCTCTGTACATAGTTGTCTTCCTCATCATCTCTCTCATATCCAGATTATTGCTTTCTGGGATGCAGTCTGTTGTTCATCGTTTCTCATTTCCTCTGCTCACATAACAAGGAAATCACCTGCTACAAAAATGAAACGCCACACATACAGGAAGAATCACTGAGTCATGATCAGACTGAATTTTGACATTAAGGAGGGGATAAAGAAACACACACAAGAGAGGAATCTTAATGCTGGAGCTTCACCTTTGGGAAGATATATTTCACGACAGGCACCCAGACAGATTCATGTTTGTATTACAGGCTCAGGCTCTGCGGCTGTAGATGGATGGCAGAAGAATGTCCCGACAAACAGCTGTGTTTGTCCCATAACTCTGCTACTGAAATGACACCTTAGTGGGAGCAGATCAATAGACAAACTGTGCTTCTCTGCAACACTCCTGTTCTCAGGTCTGTCTGCAAATGATGTTTTCAAATTATTAAACCTGCAGCAGGCAGAATTTTTTTGGCATAATTGGGCAAAAATTCCATTATAACCTTTCAGCATATTTTAATTCAAGTGTTCTGAGAGAAAACTAGACTTCTGCACCTCCTCATGGCTCTGTTTTCAGGCTTTAGAAAATCTAGCCCATGACAGGAGACTTTGGCCAATCACAGGTCATTTCAGAGACGGAGCATTCCTATTAGCTGTTCATTCAACAGAGGCAGCTGTCAATCACTCGCAAACTCCGATCAAACGGTCAAACTAGCCAGCGCTGATCAAATATGAATTAATATTCTGTTACTGTAATGCCTATTTCTCTCCTCAAATGTTTTCAGAAACATCTTGTAGTGTACTGTTTAGCTGTAAAATGAGAAAGTTTGCTCCGGCTGGTGGGCGGTGCTTGGTATTTCTTCAACTGATCTCAACATTTCCTCCGGTCTGTGAAATCTTGCATATGGCATTAGGAGCACCGGAGGACACAGAGGAACATGATTTTTTTGCAGATTACCTGTCTACACTACTGTCTACACTACTGTCAGGATATAATGACCGTTTTATAAAAATAACTTTTTTTTAAATCATATTTGTTCCAATCCTACCTACTGCTGCTTTAATATTCCAAACTTTCACATTCAAATCAAATAGGACTGGTTGGTTGTTTTTAAAGACTCAAATGTAAAAAACCACATGAGCATTTCATCCACATGTAAGAGGTCAGTGTCGGTTGCATCAGTCTGGGCACAAAGCCGCAGCCCTGTGCTATTTTTTGGATGTTGTTGTGTGCTCTTGCGGGACTCTTTACGTCACCGTAATAGGCTTAGCTGTGTGTGTGTGTGTGTGTGTGTGTGTGTGTGTGTTTGTGTGTGTGTGTGTGTGTGTGCGTGCGTGCGTGCGTGCGTGCGTGCGTGCGTGCGTGCGTGCGTGTGTGTGTGTGTGTTTGTGTTTGTGTGTGTGTGTGTGTGTGTAGGTAGGTCTTTTCATCAACTGTCTGAGGGACTAAAACACAGGTTGGACCTTTGCTGCTTTGAAGCTGCTGCTGCACTCAATCACCATTCATATCAAACACTAAAACACACATGTAAAAAATATGCCTTAAATCATTTCATCAGCTTGCTCTCTAAAAGCCCTTTACTCCGCTAGCATCTGCCTTTGCTCTTCTCTTCTCTGTCTCTTTGTTGACTGGGCTGTCTCCCTGTTGCTTTAAATAATGAATAACACAACACAGTTCCTGTCATTTCTTCTGTCTCCTTTCTTCTCTCCCCGGTTTGACTTTCTGTTCCTCCGCAGATCAACAAAGGAAACAGCTCAAGCTCTCTCAGTGTCAGTGTTGTTTACATTGCCCTAAACCAAGAAGACTCACTTTAAAAACACTCGTAAATCAGACTGCAAAAGAAATGAAGTCTCTCAACTGTAGCATCCTTGAAAAGATAGTTTTTCTATCAGCATAATAATGATCTAGTTATCAATGGCCTTTATGACATCTTCCAGTTTGGATTGTGTCAGAATCACTCTGCTGAGACAGCTCTTTTTAAAGTTAAATGTTAAATGATGTTTGTATGAGCTTAGATGCAGACAAGACTTTTGTTCCTCTGGACTTCAGTGCAGCATTTGATAAAGTGGATGACAAACTCTTGCTGGATTGACTAGAAACTTTTGTGGGACTTATCATATTTACAGAAGAGGAACTTATTTTGTTTGTATTGGAGGTATAAACTATTCAAGATTTTATACGGGGTTCCACAGGGTTCAACTCTTGGTCCTGTTTTATTTCATCTCTACATGCGTTCACTAGGCCATACTATTCACAATAATAATGTTTTCTATCAAAGTTATGCAGACGATACTCAACTTTACGTATCACTTTCTCATAGCGACTTCCATCCAGTTAAGAAATTGGTTCATTGCATTGACCAGATTAAAGCGGGGTTGGTAATTTTCAAAAACATTTTTGGGTTATATTTGTGCAAATTCTCATTACATCCCGACAGCAATCAATAAATCAAATGCTCTGACGATCCGATATCTATGGCTGTCGCAGGACTGTAATAAGCGGGCTACCTGCCTGTCTACCTGTGTGCACTCTGCCCGTGCACTCATTGCACGTCACCGGAGTCTTCAACAAGCTACTAGCTTGACCGCTATTAGTACTAACAATATCCATGTTCGTTGTTCAGGTTCATTATGATATGTTTACGCTCATAATGAGAATTTTGGGGGAGTGGCTTTGCGGGGGAGGCCTGAAGGGATGGGCTGTCAGTGTTGCTGATTTGGCGACTTTTTGCGCTCGATTTAGCGACGTTTGGAGCTAGTGCTGCTAGCTACATTCATGGGAAAAGAGTTGACAACGCTGGGTTGGGTTTTTCGGTTAGCAGACACTTTGTACGTGTTCTGTTTGGGATGCCGACCGATTAATGATGTTTACTTTGTGGTCATTAGGGTGCCCTGGTTAGAGCAACTAACATTATATTTCACAATAACGCCACAGTTAGTTGATTGAGTTAATTTTTTTTATGGGACCACCGCAGCCCCTACCTTTAGCCACTAACGTTCGCTACGGTAGCTAAGCAGTGTTAACTTAGCTGACGTTACTTGTTTCACCATATCAGGCTAACGTTAGGCAGAGAATTACTCTTCCCAAACTACTAGATATCATTGTCAAAAGTAATGTTACTTAGTAAAGGTAAAAGTAGAAAATTGTGTACTTCTTAGGACAGCTTGCATTCAAATGCGCACGTATTGTAGGGAAGCGCCACCGCAGTAATGGTGACATGTTTACTTCCGATACTTCCCCGGATTCGTTTAAATAAATAAATGCGCCTTGCCTAAAAGACCAGTGCCTCCTCCCATTGCACTATTTCCTAATAATATTTCCTCATTACATGTCCGGATGTGCTGACCTTGTGTGCGTGGCTTTGTGACTATGGCATATGTGTGTGTGTGTGTGTGTGTGTCTGTCTGTTGATGTGCATTATGTCATTTGTGTGTCTTGGCCAGAGTGAATGGAGCAATCCTCTTACGGCGTCCATTTGTCAGGAGCAGCAGTGTGTGATGCAGTGCTGAGGAGGGTTTACGGATGTCCTGCTGGGCCGGGCCTTTTGGCTGCCAGCGGGAGAGGAGCCTCTTGATTCAGAATCAGACACGGTGGCCACCAGGATTACCCAATATGCCCGCTGCTGCTGTCTGGCCTTCTAATTGGTGACGTCAGTCCGAGTGGGTGAAATTAAAGATTGGGTAAGGAAGGAGGCATGGGAACATACAGCGGAAATGAAGAACGAGACAACAACACTTTTCATCCACTTCTGTTCTCCCTATAAACTGTATTAGAGAAAGAAAGGCAGACAATAGAAAGGAATGACAACACGAACACTAAGCACGCCTGATTTAAGATTGTTAGCCACAAAGTCCAACACCTTGACTTAATTTGCACTAATTTGTGTCTGTTTAATTCTGACCTCTGATCGTTTAACAGATTAAGTGGCTGCAGATTAAGTCCAGTGCTCATCCTAATTGATCTCACACAGGGAGTGACATGTACTTTTGAATGAGTGTGAAAATAGACTGAACCTTTGCTTTAACATCCTCTTAGCCTTAGGACTTAGACAAGGAGACAAGGATTTTCCCAAGGAATCAATCAAGCATGAATGAAATCAACCAGGAAGAAAAATACCCTACATAGATTTGTAATTCAGACGATTAGACTAAACCTAAAGAAGTTGTAGTTTTTGTTGCCTAAACCTAAAGAAGTTGTAGTTTTTTTGCCTAAACCTTAAAAGTTGTAGTTTTTTGTCTAAACCTAAAGAAGTTGTAGTTTTTTTGCCTAAACCTAAAAAGGTGTAGTTTTTTTGTCTAAACCTAAAGAAGTTGTAGTTTTTTTGCCTAAACCTACAGAAGTTGTAGTTTTTTTGCCTTAACCTAAAGAACCCTTCCCGTGTTCAAAATGTGACGTTTCAATCAGTTTTACAACATGTTAGAACGTGTTGCTTTTCCTTTTCACTTTAACTTTTACAACGTTGTATGCCCCTAATGCCCCACATCTATGGTGCTTATAGCGACTGATAACGCCTATTAAATGGCCTGATAACAGTCCAGTCGGGTACGTGATTCCAGATTATTGTCTTGTACAGTTCAACAGAAAAGTTCCACAGAGATAAACAAAACATTAATTTTGGACCCGTCAAAATCTTTAAAATGATTAATTCATAATCATAATATTTTTTTTTTAGGAAAAGCCATACTTTTCACCTTTCTAAAAGCTCTGTGGATGTATTATTATTTACAAATTATTCGTCTACATAAAAATGTTATCAATAAGACCTTTAATCTTTCTTTTGCGGGCACACAAAGCAAAATACAATACTGTGCAGGGTCATGCAATGTATCTGCTGCACTGCCATCTTTCACCACAAGGAGTCACAGTGGTGATTTATTGGAGGTGAAAGGAGTAGTTACCTTCAGGGAATCATAGAGCTTCACACTAATGTGTATTAATATGGTAAGACAGCGGGAAACCAAACAACGGCAGCCAAATACAGACTGTGCAGGGGATGGTAAAAGAGAAAAAAAACTTATAATAATTTCACCTAATCCACCATAATAGCGATAATAGTGACAAACACCACACATACACACACTCATTGTTTTAAATTGTTACAATCCTGATTCCTTGCATGACATCAGGCGCCCTGTTTGCTCTCGCTGTGTCTGTTTCCTGGTAATGGTGATCCTCTAGAGGTCTCTCTCAACACAGGCAGCTTTGTTTACATGTACGCCAGTCCGCACACACACTCTCATTGGCAAGCTCACATTATGAAAAGAGGTTTGTCTGTGCTGTGTGTTTGGTGTGGAGCAGATGACTCAGTTGGTGTTGCTGATGCTGTAAAATAATGGAAACAGAAGCTTTTGGATATTTTCTCTTTCACACTCCCCTTCATAGATTGTCTGTGACCATTGAGCCCAAGTGGACTGACAGAGGCTTGAAAAGGCAAATCAACTGATGTTGAACTTAGTGTTTGAAGATCACACCTGGTTATAATAGTGCACATTAACCTTGATATGGTGTTATTCAGAGTCTATGTTAGGGGTAACAGTGTTTGTCATTGTGTCTGTAGCATAGGGCTCAGAGATAAGACTATATTGGGATGGCAAGGAGGTGTACAATTAATGAATTGTGAAGGTTAAAGAGGACGTATTATGCTTTTGTGCTTTTTCCCTTTCCTTTAGTTTGTTATACAGTTTTTTGTGCATGTAAAAGCTCTGCAAAGTAACAAAGAGCAAAGTCCACACCAAAGGGAGTTACTCTCTCCCACAGAAACACTGCTCCTGAGATGCCTGAAACGCCTTGCTTAAAGTCCCGCCTTTTCTTCCGTAACGTGGTGATGTCACCAAGTAACACATTTACATAATACCGGCCTAGCAGCTAGTATGGCACGCCCTCAAACAAAGCTAGTTAGAGCGGAGCTGGAACTGAGTCAGAAGAGTTTGGTTCGGTTGACCAATTACAACAGAGTGGGCCAGCTGACCAATCAGAGCAGACTGGGCTTTTCGGGAGAGGGTGGGGCAGGAGCTCGAACTAGGCTTTTCAGACAGAGGGTGAAAAGAGCTGTCGAAGCACAGCCGGTATGAAAAATATAAAGTGTTTTTTTAATAATTAGGCCCCGATTATTCGGAGACGCGATGCGCATACTAGCTTGTCGTGAAGGAGACTAAATAACACTCCAAACTAAACTGGCATGGCCATTTTCAAAGGGGTCCCTTGACCTCTGACTTCAAAGTATGTGAATGAAAACAGTTTCTATGGGTACCCACGAGTCTCCCCTTTACAGACATGCCCACTTTTTGATAATCACATGCAGTTTGGGGCAAGTCATAGTCAAGTCAGCACACTGACACACTGACAGCTGTTGTTGCCTGTTGGGCTTGAGTTTGCCATGTTATGATTTGAGCATATTTTTTATGCTAAATTCAGTACCTGTGAGGGTTTCTGGACAATATTTGTCATTGCTTTGTGTTGGTAATTGATTTCCAATAATAAATATATGCATATATATATATAGAATATTTGCCCACTCCCATGTTGAAAAAAGTATTAAATACTGGACAAATCTCCCTTTAAGGTACATTTTGAATAGATAAAAATGTGTAATTAATTTGTGATTAATCATGATTAACTATGGAAAATCATACGATTAATCGCGATTAAATATTTTAATCACTTGACAGCCCTAGTCATAAGTTTTGAAAAAAGTTGTTTTATTTTATATATGTTTTTTATTCTGTAGTATTTTTTATGCTATTGTCGCTCATTGTAGATAAGAATTAACAAAAGTTTGAGATTGTGATTAAACAGTGATGACTGAAGGTCATTTGTATACTGTTCCAGACATGGGCGTAGGAAGCATTTAAAATTTTTAACAGAGTAGAACTCATTTCCTGTATTCTGGTGCCTTTTAACCGGTGGTTCGATACTTTTTTCTGGCTATACTAGCATGAGAAAAATTGTAGATACATTTGGTAATTTCATCCAGAGGAAGTGGGTGGCCCCAGCTCACATATTTGAAGATATTAAAAAGTTAAAAGGTGCCTACAAAAATTGATTTAATGACTAATTCAGAGCCATCTTTAATAATAACCACTCAATGTTTATTTAAACTTGAGGATCTCTTTATGCTTGAATGCAATTGAATTTTTTTTGTTATAGTAGATTATTAAAGTGGAGAGGATAACTGTAGTCATAATGCCCCTATGTAACACTATACAGAACAGAATGAGGTATAAAGAAACTGTATTTATTAAATAGAACATAATTCCTGACTCTGGAGGAGTATAAGTCCTGGATGGAGGGCAGGCTGGTCCTGACTGTCCGTGGTGGCTGATCCAAACCACACAGTGATGGACGGACAGAGAACAGACTGGATTATTGCAGTGTAGAACTGGATCAGCAGCTCCTGAGGCAGGTTGAACGTCCTGATCTGGAGCAGCAAGATGGTGGATCCCAGAAACCTGAAGACTTCCACAGCAGACACAGTGTTGTTCAGACTGGTGATGGAGGGCTCCTCCTGAAGTCACCTCCACTGTCACCTCCACCAACTGCTCTCCTCTCCTCTCCTCTCCTCTCCAGCCAGACGAGGAGCCACTCCCAGAGGTCAATGCTTTGATCCTCCGCAGGATGTGCCTAGGGACGCCAGGCCGGTTGGGGTCTGGAACGAGGACGCTTATCCACGTGTGGCGTTTGTCCATCTGAAGGTAAAAACAAATACAACCCTAAGACCACTGCTCCACATCCTGTTAACATACCATGGACTGTTATACCATAATGACTTCCTCGCATCACATATTGAATTAAAAGGATCAGTGCCACAAAGAAAAATGAATGAATGAAAATCTCATGCAAGCAAAAGTATAAGAGTGTTTGCAGTAAAAAAAAAAAAAAAAAGTAATGTGCCAAATGCATTTCTTTCACCGTGTTATTATTGCAGGAGGCCTTCCATATGTCAACATATGTATCTGGTACAATGTGCACACATTGACCCTGTTATTCTCTTATAATCATTTGACATATATTCAAGTTCAAGTTCAAGCTCAAGACCTTTATTTGTCCCCGAGGGGCAATTGGTTTTGCAGTAGTAGCAGCAACAACAACGACAACAACAACAACACCTCATCACAATAAGACAACAAACACATACTGTACATCCCCACATACTAGAACACTAAAGTAAGGTAAAACCTTGAAGTACAAAAATGTTAAAAGAGTTACAATAATTACCATAATATGGTAATTATTGTAACTCTTTTCATTATCTTATATTATAAGATAATGAAAAGAACAGAACAGGCATGGGTGGATGTGCTGATACTACCTGTACTTTACAGAGTTGAGCAGTAAAATGTCCGAGGGTATGAAAGAGAATTTATATCGGTTAGTTTTGACTAATGGTTGTCTGAGGCGGGAGCCAGAGGGCAGAAAATTAAATTCTGAATGCAGGGGGTGGGTACTGTCCGAAATTATAGATTCTGCTTTCTTTATTAGCTGTTTGTTGTACAGTTCAGACAGACATTTCTGCTGAGTGCTGCTGATTTTGCTGCTGATTTTTATCACCCTTGTTAATGAGTTTTTCTGTTTGAGGTTGAGGGATGCATACCAGCAAATAAAAGCAAAAGTGTAATCTGACTCAATAAAAGATTTATTAAACAGTGTCATCAGGGATTTATCAACCTGGAACTTCGCTAGCTTCCTCAGACAAAAGAGACGCTGCTGGCTTTTCTTACACAGCATATCTGTGTTCCTCTCAAAGGTCAACTTATTGTCAATTATGATGCCCAAATACTTTTAAAATTCAACAATCTCAACATCTTGTCCATTTATAGTAGTGTTTGCAGGAGTTTGTTGTTGACGTCTGAAATCAACGCACATGTCCTTAGTTTTTGTCACATTCAGGTCTAAAAAGGCGTCATTACACCAGTTTAAAAAATAGTTAACAACAGGACCATGAGACACTTCAGCGTTGTTCAGCAGGCTCAAAATAACTGTGTCATCAGCAAACTTAAAAACGTGCTGGTTATCAAACTCACTGCGACAGTCATTGGTGTACATAATGTACAGGAGAGGAGAAAGGACGCAGCCTTGGGGGGAGCCAGTTGAGGTTCTGGACAGTCCAGATAGATGTTCATTCACTCTCACTCTCTGAGTCCGGTTAGTGAGAAAGTCCAAAATCCATCCCACAGTGTTTGCGTCCAACCCAAAGTGCTCTGTCAGTTTCTGCACCAGCAGGTGGGGCTGTATGGTGTTGAAGGCAGATGAAAAGTCTGCAAACAACAGTCTAGCATGGTTTTTACTACCCTCCAAGTGCTTGTAAATGAAATTAAGTAGAGTAGTAGTAGCGTCCTGCACCCCCCTGTTGGTCCAATATGCAAACTGAAGAGGGTCAAGGAGATGTTCAATCCTGCCCAGTAGATCTTTTTTTATCAGTTTTTCGAATGCGTTCATAACTAATGACGTCAGGGCCACTGGTCTATAGTCGTTCAGCGTTTTTGGGTGACTATTTTTTGCAATGGGAACTATTGTAGATTGGCACACTCTGATGACAAAATGAAAAATGAAAAATATAATGAAAAATAGGGCCTAGTTGATCAGCACAGTGAATCAACATGCGGCTGCCAATGTTTTCACTGCCAGGGCTTGTGTTAGTCTTGCAATGTTTAAAAATTTTCACAACACTATGTACAGAAAAGGGGGCGATTAAATGACTGGAGTTCAGCAGACTGCCTTTTAAAGCAGCAGTTTCTCTGCTGAAGACGTGGACATCAAATCTTCCCATTTTAAAAGCACTTTATTTATATATATATATATATATATATAAATATATATATATATATATATATATATATATATATATATATACATACATACATATATACATATATTTATGTTAATACTTGTATTCTTTTACATAATTAAGTCATAATAATAATAATAATAATACATTCAGTCAGAATCTACCTGTGAAAACTAATTAAAATTACACCTGACCTTGACTTATATTCAAAATATCATTTTTTATTCATAATAAATGAGCATATTAATGATTAGGCCTAATTTATTCATGTATATATATTATTATGACTTAATTATAGTAAAAGAATACAAGTATTCAAGAGCATCAAAACACATATATATATATACAGTACAGAGTGATATATACAGTATATATATATATATATATATATATACAGTATGATATTACATAGTATAGTATACAGTATATAGTATATGATGATGCTAATACTACAGTAGGCCTTGTCTGATACCTTGTACAGATTGAAATTTACGCCAGCCTTCATCCAACAATATGTCAATTATAATCTCTCTTGCTGATTGACATAATGTCGGCACCATATCGCTTTTTCTAGAAACTTCTCTCCTTGCAGCTGTTTCAAACCTGTGTGTCACCGTGTGTATTGTTCGGGACACCATGACATAAAACGGACACATTTTCAAACAACGTTTTATGTAAAATAGCCTCCTCATATACGAAAAATATTCCACATATTTTGAAAACGTAACGTTATGAATCATGAACATATTCAAATAATAAGGATTGTTGTCACTGCTTGTATCACTTATGGTCTATATCGCCATGATGTTTTAAAACAACATGTTTATTAGTAGGAGCTAGCATGCTTATTTGTTCAACATAAAACAAACCAAAAGCAGCTTTGCTTGAGGCTTAACGTTACTTATTCACACTTGGTCACAACAGTCAAACGTCAGTTCTATTGGATTAATTTACACTAGAAATTGAAAATATTGCCAATATTGGTAATTATATCAGCGCATTTTGGGGGGTTCGTAAAGTCTAAATGATAAAATACATAGAAAACAACAGGGGTTTAAAAAGTGTATAAATCTCACATGTTCCTCGGGAACAGTCCGTCAGTCAGTGAAAGTCTTTAGTTGAAGTCCAGATGGTCCAGATGCCAAAATGTCGCTGGTTGATGTTTTCTTCTCCGAGAAATCGTCGACTGAAAGTAGCTAGAAATCTTCCGTTTTTCTGCCGTTAGAAAGTTCGTTTTTGTTTAAATTCTGTTCATGTGGAAAAGATGCACCTGAAGACCAACCATAGCAACCGTGGAATCCTCATGTCAATCCTAACAACATGTCCGACCTCAAAGTTCACATAAGTCCAGATCAACCGCTCCTCTGCTGCTGCAGGATCAATGTTAGTGTGTGGCAATTAAATACAACTTTATCAGGAATATGCAGCATGTGAGCAGACATAACCTAAAATAATAAAGCTCTTAAAGGTACAGTGTGTGTGTCAAAATTACAACCAATCTGTAACTTTAATCCATAGAGGCCACGTGCATAACAACATTTAAAAAAACAAAAAACATTTTCTCCCATAATCAGGACATTGTAATTATATATGAGAGCACTATACAATAAGGCTGCCATCCCTATGAAAATATTCATATCTAAGTTAAAATCATTAGCCCTACCAACCTTCCACCAATCTTGTCCATTAGCAATAAACTTAAAGGAACAGTGTGTAACATTTCGGGGGATCGATTTGCAGAAATGGAATACAATATTCATAACTATGTTTTCATTAGTGTATCAACTGAAACTATGAATCATTGTTTTCATTAGCTTAGAATGAGCCCTTCATATCCACATAGAGAGGAGTGAGCAGAGGGATACTCAGTTGGTTGCAATTTGCAACCACACCACTAGATGCTGCCAAATCTTACACACTGTCCCCTAAAAACTAGATTTTGACTCACAGTCTCATGACATGTTAATAAAATTAGCTAATCATTTTATAGATGTGCACACCTGCAAAGTTTAACGAGTCCCATACAGAATTATTTTCAGAAACATGTGACCCTGCCCAGGGGTCAACCACTACAAATACATTTTCCAATTATTGTAAAAACCTGTCCTAGATAATGTGAAATAATATAGAGCAATGAGTCATCCGGTGCATAAGCTAGCCAGTTTTATGGATTCCCTTATGCCTATTAATTATACTTTATGTACTCGTAACACATATAACACACACTGCAGTTAGTTTCATGTTTTGTGCTGATGCTCGGTGCACTGAGGATCGGCAGCTGTACAGTTGTTTTTCAGTGATCTGGAAAGCATCACTGCTCCCATCTGCTCCCATTCTGTGTGTGTGTGTGTGTGTGTGTGTGTGTGTGTGTGTGTGTGTGTGTGTGTGTGTGTGTGTGTGTGTGTGTGTGTGTGTGTGTGTGTGTGTGTGTGTGTGTGTGTGGAACATATACAACACCATGTGTGTTATTTAATTCCTCAGGGTCATGGGATTGGAAAAAAAAATCTGCCATAACCCACAAAATAAAAATCAGAAAATCAAATGATCATCATTTTTGAGTGAAAACCTTGTATCTCCATCATGTCAACTTTACCAGAATCAAGGACAATTGTTTTCAACTTTGTTCATCTGATGGAATTTGAAAGTGTTTCATCATCTTAAAGACCATATAATCCCTCAAATGACTCAGTTGAGGTTTTCAGATAACATTGGGGTGGGGGGGGGGACTTCTGTCCAATCGTCTGTCTTTAGGAAAGTCGGACAATGATGTGAGTGCGTAGGTGTTTCAGTTGTGTAATGGGTCATGAATGGGAAATGAATGTCAATGTGTGCCTGAACACTAATCCTTACATTTAGGAGGCACGTTGTCGTTGAAAATGAGCAGGAGAAAGTGTAATATTTTATTAGTACATTGGACATCTACCATTCCATAACTTTATCATGCTAAATGCCTTTGATACCTTTTAAAGGGTTACTTAACACCTCCTGAACAGGCGTCTTGTCTTTGTTGACCCCTAGTGGTTTAACTTCTCAGCATGCTTCAGTGATGTACATATGTACTCCAGGACCTTGTGACATCACTGTTGGGTGTGCTTAAAGATGCAACAGAGCACTCTTCGAACAGGCTGTCCTAATACAACCGTTCGTAGCTATACCTGCGAAAAGTAATGCACTGTCATTCGTATATATCTAACAAAATCATTTAATATGTAATCCTCGTAATCATGAACCAGGAAGCATAACGAGGGAGGAGGCTGGGGTGGAGGTGTTGGTCAAATAACATCGGACTTTCGCCCAGGAGACTGTGATCATATCCTATGTGACACCAGAAAGTTTATTTATTTGTCACATAACTTCCGTACTTATGCAATGCCACTTCCATAGTTATTTGAACCCAAACGTTGACTTATTTGTCACGTAACTTCCGTACTTAAGCAACGCCACTTCCGTAGTTATTTGAACCCAAACGTTGACTCATTTGTCACGTAACTTCCGTACTTAAGTAACGTCACTTCCGTAGTTTTTTTAACCCAGACGCTGACTTATTTGTCACGTAACTTCCGTACTACAGCAACGCCACTTCTGTAGTTATTTTAACCCAAACGCTGACTTATTTGTCACGTAACTTCCGTACTTAAGTAACGCCACTTCCGTAGTTATTTTAACCCAGACGCTGACTTATTTGTCATGTAACTTTCGTACTTAAGTAACGTCACTTCCGTAGTTATTTTAACCCAAAAACTGACTTATTTGTCACTTAACTTCCGTACAGCCATACCATGATCTTTTCCTAAACCTAAGCAAGTAGTTTTGTTGCCTAAACCTAACTAAGTTGTTTCCTGTGAAAACGGAAGTTTATTCTGAAAAGACTGTATGCATGTAACAAGTTGAAATTGACACGTGTTGCTGGGCATTCGTAGGAAAACGCACAAAAAATTAGGAATAACTTTTCTTAAGATATCACAAAACGTTTTATGAGGATACGCTGCCTCGGACCACACTCAGTGGTAGGTGAAACATTCTTGAAACTGTCAACCAAAGAGGGCAGTTCTACATTGTTTTTCAGCCTGGTTTTAAGTTACTCTTAATGTTGATAAGACAAACTAGTTAGCAAACAGTAGCCTATTCACACAAGCAGTAGATACGGTGCAACATTAGCTTTCATTTGGAGTCATGTCTCTGGCCACCTGGTGAATATAAGTCCAATATTCTCTCTCTTTTAGCTCTGTTTTTGGTCTCCACCAACTCCTGAGGGAAATATCTGACTTTTTAGCTGCTAAATGCTCCCCTATGTTTACCAGCTAGTCTCTAACTGTGTATCTCTGCTGTTTTCAGTGCTGAGCAGGTGGTGTCAAGTGTTTCTTTCGGCCAGCTGCAGCTGCTAACACAGATGAGAGCCGTGAGACTGAACCAAAACAGTAAAGTTGCGGGCCATAAAACCAAAGCAATGAGCTAAAAGACGCTATAAAGCCCCGTAGAGGTTAGAGGAACTGCAGAGTCTGTGTTAATTCTCTGTCACCCTTTCACATAAAAGTAGTCATGTGATCCATTGATCCGTTAAATGTGAAAATATTGGTTTTAGCCACTTTAAAGATAGATGCGAGCATTCCTTTTTAATATAACCACAGGGGCAGTTAGGATGGTTTGTCCTTGAGTTTTGCAGTGATGAACAGAATCAAGTCCAAAAAAAACTGAGCAGCTGTTAGTCTCCCTAAACTCACAGGGATTACAAAATGTTTATAAAAGAGGATATGAAAGCAGCATCACTTCTGTGTTCTGCAGCCGCTGCTGAGCACCAGCAGTTTATTCTACAGCGGCCATAATGACGACATATTGAAACTCAATAAAGTGTGTCTCCCCGGCCAGACTTCCACCTGCACTGGGCTTTTTGCAGTAAGCTCAGTTTTTGCCGGTGCCGGAGCAGAAATCAATACTGCCTGCTAGGTGTCCACCAGCTCCACTGCGGCACAAGCGACGCTCCAGACTTTGACAGCTTAGAGGATGAGAAAAGGCAACACGGCTTTGTTTGTGTGCATGAAAGGGGGTTGACAGTGCTGAGAGAGTTTGGTCTGTTTGTCAGGGTTTACACAGCGTACAGACTACAGAACAAAGTACTGCCATCAGCACTGAGACGATGTGGCTCTCTGACTGCCAGCCAGACGGCCCTGACAGCTCCATTTAATCTAACAAACAACCACCTGCTTACTGGGGCTTTTTTTGTGACTAGATTTGTGCGTTGAACACATTCTGCCAGCAAGGGAAAGGTTTTCTGATTTCACTGTTGAGACATTTGTGATAGTATAGATCTATCTATTTTTATTGCATTTTCAAATAAATTTCAATTTGCTTGTCCCTTGATTCTACTGCCCTGCAATCATACAATTGTTCAAATGATATCTTACGAAACGTTATTCCTCATTTTTTTGCGCGTTTTCCTATGAATGTCCAACAACATGTGTCAATTTAGGCTCAATACCTTCATACAGTTTTTTCAAAATAAACGTCCATCTTCACAGGAAACAACTTGATTGGGTTTAGGCAACAAAACTACTTAGTTAGGTTTAGGAAAAGATTGTAGTTGACATAACTACGGAAGTGGTTTAGTTTAAGTACGGAAGTTATGTGACAAATAAGTCAACGTTTGGGTTAAAATAACTATGGAAGTGGCGTTGGTTAAGTACGGAAGTTATGTGACAAATAATGCCTTGTTCACACTACCCAGCTTTAGCCCTGATTTTCTGCTCCCCTACAGTTTTTGGAGCAAAAGCCCCAGATCAGAGGAAAATCGGCCGCACGCACATCGCCGCTTGTGCGTCATGTGTAAAAGACACTCAAAGACGCGAGCCAATTCCTCGCAGACACATTCCAGATATCTAGCATGCTAAATATCTGGAACTGTCGGGGACTCCGGCCACGAGCTACAGCCAATGAGAACGCAAGATACAGGTTGAGGGGAAACCTGGGGGAGGAGGGGTTAGCACCTGGAGGAAACAAATGTAAAAAAAAAGAGTGTGGAAAGCGGTGGAAACAGGCTATTTTGTGAACACATACGCCAACAACAACATCAGCAATGTTACTCGCGTATGGTACCCCGTAATGTACTGTATATTTCTTGCGTGTGTTTTCGTGACGAAACATAGTTTTGAGACCTCATCAGGGATTCCTCCCGGTGAGAGATCTTGTAGTGTGTGACCCCCTGTCACCGGTCAGTCATGTAGTATGAAAACCAAAACGACTTAAAGACTCCTGATTACAAGACAGCAAGTTGTGTAGTGTGAATAGTACTGCGATCTGACCACTTTGAAAGTCGTGTAGTGTGAACTTAGCTTAAGTCAACGTTTGGGTTAAAATAACTACGAAGTAGCGCAAATAAGTCAACGTTGGCTTCTGGTTTCACACGGGGTGCAAATAGCGGTGTTTTTTTTATCCACCCCGACCTCCTCCCTACGCTGCGTTTGTCGCTCTTTACTCTTCCTGGTTCATGACTACGTGGATTACATACGAATTGATTTCGTGGGATATATACAAATTACAGTGCTTTACTTTTCGTAGGTATAGCTACGAACGGTGTATGAGAACAACCTGCTCTGCTGCTGTTGGTGGCAGTAGAGGACAAGTCAGGATCACCAAAGTCAGTAGGATTCATCCTTTGCAGGCCGGCCATGAATGTCTGAACAACAATTCATGGCAATCCATCCAATAGTTGCTGAGATATTGAAGTCTGGACAAAAGTGGCGGATTGACAGACAGACCGCTGCTAGCATGGCTAAAAAAGACATTTGCAGTTGGTAAAGGGTTAGGTGAAAATGTAGTCAAAAGGCCCCTTTGTTTGTCAGCCAAGTTATGAATTCAATGCAGACGGCCTTTTCTTTACAAAACAAAATTGTTTGTCAGTCATTTGAACGCCGACCAACAGCATCCCTGCAGCCTTCCTGCCTGTTTCCTGTCGGATCGGTCAGCGTGGGCCGATTTTGGACGCTCTGCTGCAGATCTCTTGCTGCGTCTGGCTCTGCTGAGGTCATGCCTGTGTGGGCAGCTCGGACCATATGTTACATAAAAACTGTGTGAAAGCCCTAATCCCCAGCAAGACATTATGCAACGACTTTGCCAAAGGGCCAACTACCTGTCAATCACGGAAGTAATATCATGGGTGGAAACATCGTGTTGCTCAGTGTGACCCTTTTCTTTGTTTGTGTTTTTCTGGCCTCAGGTTTTGCTTGGTATTGGAGAATCTTGTTTGTTTGTATCTTGTCAGTATGTAGGTACTGTGATACATTATATCTAGATAGCCTACTCTAGACTATACTGACACAGATATATGTGAAGCAGATGCATTTATTCTCCACACAATCAGCCTGTGATCAGGGTCACAAATGTCATGTGGATGAGAGATTAATTTGACGAACAATAGTGCGGAGGCTCACTCTGTTACCTGGGTCTGGTTTTATCACCTGAGTCATAATATAGCAAACATGAATGTCATAATATAGATATAATGTAGCCTCCGGTCTAGACCTGCTCTATATGAAAAGTGCCCTGACATAACTTCTGTTATGATATGGCGCTATATAAATAACACTGAAGTGAATTGAAATGAAAGAATAAAAGGTAACACTTAATTTTAAAGGTCTGCAAATTTCATGGTAATTAGGTGATAATTAGCAAGTAACCTATTTGTAATTTCTTTGGAATTACTGCCAAATTATCCTCAATATTTACCTCAAAATTTATCGACAATTACTTTGTTATAAACATTATTTAATAATCATACGCTAAAATAGCATATAATGGTTAAAATAGGGCCCTTTGCGCTGCTGTTCATCGGAGGTGAAAACCAAAACTAATAGAAGACACTTCTGATCAGGCACAAATCTCACCATTGTGTGACTTAATGTCTACACAAATGTAACCTGGTTGCTGATGTAATGATTCAGGGAGTTTTTAAAGAAATTTCAAAAAAGTTATTTGCTAATTATTATCTATTTACCAGCAATTAACTGCATTCTTTTCCTGGAAATGTATTAAATAAATTACCAGCTATTGGGAAATAGCGGAATATAATTATTAAATAATGTTTATAATAAAGTAATTTTCAATAAATTTTGAGGTAAATATTGGAGTAATTTGGCATTAATTCCAAAGAAATTTCAAATAGGTTACTTGCTAATTATCATCTAATTACCATAAAATTTGCAGACCTGTAAAATGAAGTGTTACCGAATAAAAGCACAAAACACAGTCAGCACACATCAAGGCTAACTGTGGCTGGATTTACCTGTTAAGGGATTCCTGGGAAACAATTGGTAGTTGGGCACCTATTTGTTTGTTTGATTTAACAAAACTTTTATTAGGAATATGCAGCATGTGACCACAAGAGAAATTAAAATAACAATGTTCTTACTAAAAAAGTAAATTTTACTGTAAGATGGGGACTGGCTTTAAAGCAGCAGTTCAACATTTTGGGAAATACGCTTATTGACATTCTTGCCAAGAGTTAGATGAGAAGATTGATACCACTCTCTATGGTAAATATGAAGCTAACCTACTGCCAGCAGCTGGTTAGCTTAGCTTAGCTTAGCTTAGCTTAGCATACAGATTGGAAATGGGGAAACAGTTAGCCTGGCTCTGTTCAAATGTAATGTATGTACGACAACATGTAAAAAGAAGTCTGATTGTATAGAAGTCTGTGTGAAAATGACTCTACTTGGTTTATTACCTCAGCAAACATTGTAAACATGAGTTTATGGTCTCAATCGCTAGTTTCAAGTCTTCTTCAATACAGCATGATGTTCATTTAGTAAATTATGGTTCCATTTAGAGTCAAATAACCCATAAAGCAGGGTATGCTTTAGGGCAGGGCTACCTTGTGATTGACAGGTCGCTACCACGGTGTTGTCCAGTCTGGGAGTTGTCCGTGTTTTCGTCTTACAATTTTAACCTTTTCACAGTGTGTTTTTTGTTCATGAAAGTTAATTATAATGTTTTTGGTCCCCTAAAAATGTCTTATTCAGTGTTCGGTTGTACTTAGCTCCACCCTCTCGTGTCACTTCTGGTTGCAAAAAAACAACATGGCGACGGGCAAAAACCAAGATGGCGATGGCAAAAATGCCAAACTTGAGGCTTCAAAACGGCAGAGCACAAACCAATGGGTGACATCACAGTGACTACGTCCACTTCTTATATACGGTCTCTGGTGTTTCCCCTTACATTAACATGACCCTAGTCTCGCTTTGCCAGACCTATGTCCACAGCGCTCTGTCAGCGCTAAAGAAAGGTCTGTCTCCACCCATTATCATTATGGCATAGGAGAAACAACGCTCTGGCTTGTTTGTAATTCTTTAAACCAATCACAATGGTCTTGGGCGGCCCTAAGCACAGGATACCGCGATGGTGACCTTGCAAAATAGATAGCACAGATAGCAGAAGGGGAGAAGAATGCCAGCTGAAATATGCGGGTAATGGTAGGGTTATACCCACAGTCTACATCCGGCTAGTCAGACTAACCTGACCCTAACCCCAACCACTTATCTCTGATATGCCCAACCATAACCTAACCTGACCCTAACCCCAACCGCTAGCCTACAGGTTGCGCTACTCAATTCTAACAGGAGGGAAACATAGTTCGAGGGGGGACAAACTTCGAAATAACACCTGGACCAGGAAGTGACTGGTTGCTTCGGCTGGTGGGCGGTGCTTGGTATTTCCTCAACTGGTCTCAACATGGCTGCCAGATCACAAACTTTCTCATTTTACAGCTAAACAGTACACTACAAGATGTTTCTGAAAACATTTGAGGAGAGAAGTAGGCATTACAGAATATTGATTCATATTTGATCAGCGCTGCCTAGTTTGACCGTTTGATCGGAGTTTGTGAGTGATAGACAGCTGCTCAGAGATGGCAAGGCTGCAGCTCGGCTCTGATGGTTGTTTTCCTCCGGTCTGTGAAATCTTGCAGATGGCAGTAGGAGCACCGGAGGACACAGAGGAACATGAATTTTGTTACCTATCTCATGCACTCTCAGGATATAGTGACCGTTTTATAAAAATAGCTTTTTAATCATATTTGCTCCATTTCTACCCACTGCTGCTTTAACTAGACCCGGTTACTATTACTAAAAGGTTTTAAAAGAGCACCAAATGTTGTCTTTTTACTGTACCGTAGGGCAACTTTTCCCACATTATTTATTTACTATGAATCCCGTGTCGCTGTCTGTGGTGCTGAACGGGGCTTCAGCCGGCCTCCATACAGTACACACATTCAACACATCCACACTGACGTCTGAAAAGGTTTGTGAGCTTGAACTATATCCGAGCCATGTTCAGGTTATACAAAAGCAGCAATAATCTCTACGTGATGTGTTTAAAAGGCCCTCCACTGAGCCCCCTGTAGTGTATCTGCTGCTTCATTCATTCATCACTCCGGTGTGCGCGCAGGAGGAGGAGGAGGAGGAGGAGGAGGAGGAGGAGGGGCGAGAGGGAATCCCAGGAAAGGGTTACAAATATCGCGTTGCTGCTGTCGCCCCGTCCAGTCACCAGCTCCAGAGGAAGTGAAGGTTGAGGAGCAACGGATGGATGAATGAATGAAACGGACAAGAGTTCAAACTTTACGCGTTTTTTGAAGAGGGACGAGAGGGTAATAGGGACGCGCTCCCCTCACTCCCCCCCTCCCTCACTTGATGTTTACGGGACCGGACAGGGCGAATCAGCGGCAATGTCAGCCCGACCGAGGGGCTCGGGCTCGGGGATGAAGCGCATCTCGGATCGACGCTGCTCAACCAGGGTGCAGTAGTGCGTGAAATCATCGCCCGGTTTGTTTTTTTCCGCCTGCGCGCTGAGCCTTTTGAACACGTTTTCCTCTTTTGTGTGACCAAATGTGGGAAGAAGAAGCTCGCGTTTCTTCCGGAGATTCTTGTGGAGCAACAGAGGAACTTGGGTTCGGCTCGTCCTACACGTAGCTATACGTTGTGTTTTGCAGCGATCGTTCAGGGCCTCCAGTCCGGCTGGACAGCATCAAAGCGCATTGGCACAATGTCAAGGATGCTCCGGGAGGGAGCGCAGACCGCAGAGACAGCAGCAGCATGACTGGCAACCCTGAGACACAGGACACGGGTCAGAAGTGGGGCTGAGAGAGAGAGAAACACTCTGTTTTCCAGAGATATTTCTAACCAGACAGAATGGGACTGCTTGACATTTGTGTGTTTTCCTGGGCTTCTTCGACGTGACACAGCGAGTGTAGTGTGCGCCTCTTTGGCTCCAACGAGTGCGCCAGGACGCTGCTGCTGCTGCTGCTGTTGTTGCTGTGCAGGTCGGGTGTGAACTGCTGCAGCCCTGCTGGGTCAAAACGCAGAATTAGTGGGGGGTCAAGAGATTGTTTTAGTGAGGGGAAATCCCCGCCGCTCCTCATTACGCCATGGATGACTCGGGGATAATCCGGCGCCGGAGGCTGCAGGTGAGCTGGTTTGTCCGTACAGCAGGCTGGACACCATCATCATCCTGTCATGTGTGGCTTACTCTATTAAGACATTTCCCATTGTCTCCAACCCACACAGCCAGACAGCATCTCAGTACACCAAGAGGCTTATTTATGCATTCCTATGTGATTTTCAGTTTTTATGGCTTCAACATTACAATAGGAATCCAGATGGTGCCAAGTGGATCCTATCAACATTGTTAGCTTATATATCATGGCAATATTTTAAAGACACTTAAGCTAATTTTTACCTTATGGTATGGCCTGCATCATGGTAGTTATTAGCTCTTATACTGTCACAACAATGAATGGAACCAGCTGTCTAAGAATAGCAAATTACACTTTGCTCCGTACACAATCCAAACATGTCTTGCAGTTAACAGTTATTTTCATTATCATTCATCTGCTAATTCAAATATTTAATCATGATTAATGACATAATTGTCTATGTTTAATCACGATTAATCGCTCACATTTTTTATGTTCAAAATGTACCTTAAAGGGAGATTTGCAAAGTATTCTCTTATCAACATGGGAGTGGACAAATGTGTTTGCTTTATGCAAATGTATGTATGTATTTATTATTGGAAATCAGTTAACACAAAACAATGACAAATATTGTCCAGAAACCCTCTCAGGTACTGCATTTAGCATTAAAAAAAATATGCTTGAATTAAAACATGGCAAACTGCAGCCCAACAGGCAACAACAGCTGTCAGTGTGTCAGTGTGCTGACTTGACTATGACTTGCCCCAAACTGCACGTGATTATCATAAAGTGGGCATGTCTGTAAAGGGGAGACTCGTGGGTACCCATAGAACCCATTTTACTTCACATATCTTGAGGTCAGAGGTCAAAGGATCCATTTGAAAATGGCCATGCCAGTTTTTCCTCACCAAAATTTAGTTTGGAGCATTATTTAACCTCCTTTGCGACAAGCTAGTATGACATGGTTGGTACCAATGGATTCCTTAGGTCTTCTAGTTTCATATGATGCCAGGATCTTCACTCTAGCTTTAAAACTGAGCCTGCCACAACCTAAAAATTGTAAGTTGTGTTAATGCGTTAAAGAAATTAGTGGAGTTAAAATTAATTTGCGTTAACGCCTTATTATCACGTTAACTTTAGCAGCCCTGATTCTTGAATATTCTGTTAGTTTCTTTGGTCTATAAAACATCAGAAAAATAGTCAAAAGTAAACATCAGAATTTCCCAGAGTCCAAGGCGATGTCATCAAATAGCTTGTCTTTGTCCGGCCAACAGTGAAAATCCAAAGATATTAATTATTCTATAATGTTAGACTGGGAAAAGTGGCAAAACCTCATTGGAGAAGCTGGAACCATCAAATGTTTGGCATTTTTGCTTAAAATCTGACTTCATGGTAGGGCTGGGCGATAATTCAATATGATAATTTATTGCCTTTCAATGAAGGTTCAAGGTTCTTCATTTGTCACATGTCAATTCCAGCAAAGCAGTCATTGGCAATGAAAATCTTTGGTCTCAGGTTCCTCAAACAATGCTCATAAGATATGTATAAAAGGGGAAATCACACAAGTAAATGTAAAAGTAAAATGATAACCTAAGACCTAAAATGGTACAGTTAAAATAAATATAAACATAAGTAAATATAAAATAGTAATGTAAATGTTAATTCGTAATTTAGTTGATGACAGTCAACAGTCATATCGTGATTAAATCATATATCGTGTTTTGATACACAATTATGCCGTCTTAATAAATAACAAGCACATACTAACTCAAATTCCTCCAAAAATTTGATTAAATGATAAAAATACGCAGTACTTTTTATTTTTCAAGTATTTAATTCACACAAAAGTATAAAAAAATAGGCTTTACCATGTTATTATTTCATACAGACTATTTATTTATGGAATTACCAGAAAACATGCTATATCATGATATATATCGTTATCGAGATATGAAATAACCTATATCGGGATAGAAGATTTTGGCCATATCAACCAACACCACTTAATGATTAATCAATTATTAAAATAGTTGCCCATTCATTATCTGTAGATTGATTAATTAAGCCAGTTGTTTCAGCTCTAACTGCAGTATTACTGTAGGAGAATAATCATGATCATGATGCTTTAAGCAAAGAACCAAACAAAAAGGTATTCTTACTGTATGTTTCCTAATGGAGTCACACGGTGTGTCCTAGGTGGTGTGGTGTGATAGCAACACAGTAACCCCATATTTGTTATAAATGCATGTCACATATGATATTCAGACTGTGATGTTCTCCTATCATCACTATAAAGCTCACTTTAGGATCATTCTTATGTAGTTTAGCTCATACAGTCTCTTTTACCAAATGCTGGTAATGAATTGTCACTCGTGCATACTGATTTGACGTGTTCAAATGACTGCGTTCATCCATTATGAAGCAGCCTGCTTAACCACGGGTCATACACACACACACACACACACACACACACACCCCATCTTTGTGTGATTCAGTCAAGTGAACTGAGCGGAGATGAGCAGCCTGCGGGCTGGGCGGAGAGCAGCCTCCCGCGGGCACGTGTGCATGCGAGTGTATGTGCATTTATTTTAATTTAATATGGTGGTTATATTGCTAAAAATGAAGGATTGTGAGCTCTGAGCTGCTCAGAGGTAGATTGACCCCTATTACTGTGAACAGACAGAGAGAGGGAAGAGGGAAGAGGGTATAAAGGATCGAGGGAGGATTATTAGCGAGGTGTGCTGATGGTTTCATGTCTCATCATCCCCGCCGCTCAGCTCACTGCTCTGCTGCTGTGATGTATGACAGGAGCTGCAAGGGAATTAATCATCATAGAGTCCGACTCACAAAGTCGCTGGCATTTTATAGATATAGGCTGGCCAGCTCAATGATTTGTCTGTCTGTGTGTGTGTGTGTGTGTACTCGTGTGTGTGTGTGTGTGTGTGTGTGTGTGAGAGAGAGAGAGACTGAAGGGGTGTATGCATTCATCATATCTGCATGGAGTTTTATACCCATGTCATTAAATATGTGCGTGCGTGCGTGTGTGCGTGTGTGTCTATAAAAAATTGTGTGTTGACGTGTGATTGGCTCTGCGTGTCCAATCCAACTGCCTCGTCACTCCCCTGGGTCTCATCATCCCAACCGTCACGCTCTCGCTCGCTCACACACACACACACACACACACACACATACAATCATTCTCTCAGCACCATATGGTGACACACCCCACTCCCCCGTAGTTGGGGTCAGGGGTCACACCCATGATGCATTGCTTCAACATTACTAACGTGAAATGAAGATTTTTCGTGCCTGCGGCACTCTGTTACACTGCATTTGGCACACATATGTAGGACCTACTAGTATGTGTACCATACAAAGCAAATATTAAAAAAAAAATTATTTTAGGTTTGCATGAAATTGCTACAAAAGTGTCGTCTATGTGAAAAGATAAACACTTTTGTGTCAGGAAATATAATGATAATGCAGCTATTGTGCAAATGTTTCCTTTCTATAAGGAGGATAAAACAGATTTTGGACATATTTGTGGAAACAATGCTGATGCTAAGCTTCAGGCCTCTGGATGTGCTATTGCCTCTAGCATGTCATATTCCTGTATAGCCCATGAATGTTGACACAATAAGTCTTTTACAACAAACCCACGTTGTGTTAGCTATCAGCTGTTAGCTGTCTGTCCCTTTACAACATTCAACCCGTTGTGTTTGTATTCCACCCAGAAACTGGAAGCTAATTAGCCTAGCATGCTAACATTAGCACTGATTCTCATGAGTCGTTACTTTTTGTTTTGTTTTATTTGAACACCTGCTGAGTCACCGGCAGCCCATGCTCACTCAGTGCTGTGTTCGATCCACATTGTCCAGAAACTCACAGAAATCTGTAGTCCTGCGACCTCAAAACTACACGTTATCCCATGATTTGAAACAAACCACCGAATAAGGCACGGAAGAACGTACGGAATAACGTACGGAGTAACGTACGGAGTAACGTACGGAGTAACGCACGGAGTCCTATTGCTGCCAAAAAAAGAAATAAACTTACATTTTTGTAAGTAGCCTACAGTTTTGACCAAATATGACCGAATAAGTACACAAGTCAAGACAAACTAAAATATTGATTTTTAGCAAAAATACATTTTAATGTCAGTTCGGCTTTGAGTTTTCTTCACCAGTCATGGTTGGCACAGGCACGACGGTCACTTAATACAAATAAATACTCAAGTACAAAATAAATGACTGCATAAAAATAAAGAGCACCAGATCATCTAGTATGCATGACAGACACCCATCAGCCGCTCTGCAATTTCCATCTGTCAAACCCACATCAGTTAGCCAGTCTGTGCTGTAGATGATGACTTGTCGTGTCACTGTCTCTTGGCAGCAGGACAATCCTTGATTGATCCCCATTGTCCGTCTCCGGGCCTACTCCCCACCATTTTTCTTTTGCAGCGCATCCACAAAATGATTGGACAGGCCGACAGAGAAGCAATATGCTTTATAGGCATGCAGCTCAGCTATGCCATTTCATTATTACTGGGGTCTTTTTATCCTTTAGTGCGGGCAAGATGACTTGAAGGACACAACAGCAACGGACCTTTCTATGGGGTCGTCATATGGCAGAGAAACGTGTACCAGGAGACAGCACTCACTGGACTTTAAGTCTCGGTTATGGTTAACTGCAGCCTGCATTGACATGTTTAGCCTCTGGCCTTTTGCATGTCGGACTGAATGGATGGATAGATGGATGGAGGGATGGTTGATTGTTAGCGCACTAGCTGGCTTCACCTTGCAGAATGGCTGAAGAATAGCATCCCAGATAAATCATATTATCATCATTTTTAATGGTTAAACCATAGAAATAGAATAGGGGTAGAACGGACATTGAACTGTTTTCTGTGGTCATTTGACTAGTACAAAAGAGAATGGCGATTGTTGTTAGCTGTTGGTGACAACAGAACACATGTCAGTTGGGCAGCAAAGTATGGTCGCAGCTCGCCGGGAAGAGAGCGGACGCAGCTCCGGAGATTAATGGCTGGCTAGTTAGCTTAGCTTGTCCTTCTCCAGAGCGATGGGTAGTGAGGCGGAGGGACCATTAGACCCTCTAAGTCGTTGGGTCGTTACTGCAGTCTCACCTCAGTGAGTCTTGCCGTAAGTTGGTTTAGTTTATACGAACAGCCGATTAGACTGTTGTCAGGCTATTAAATAGGCATTATCAGTCGCTATAAGCCCCATAGATGTGGGTCAGTAGGGGCCTACTACACCCACTAGTATGTTTTATCATCTATTCACATGGTAGTTCACCGAAAGAAGGTAGAAAAGAACACGACAGCTACCTCTAGCGACACAGTAATTTTGACAGGAGCAGAAGCGGATATCATCTCGTGTGAAACCAACAATGTGTAGTTGTCTTTGTGTTCGTAGTTATTTTAACCCAAAAAACAATGTTTTTCCCTAAACTTAACTAAGGTTTTCCCCCAGGAGCCTGGAGTTCGCATCCCGTGTGAAACCAAGAATGTGTAGTTGTCTTTGTGTTAGCAGTTATTTTAACCCAAAACACGATGTTTTTCCCTAAACTTAACTAGAGTTTTTTTTTTTTGCCAAAACCTCAAGAAGTTGTAGTTTTTTTGCCTAAACCTAAAGAAGCCTTTTTGTTTGTGTTCAAAACGTGACGTTTCATTCAGTTTTACATGTTAGAACGTATTGCTTTTAAGTTTCACTTTCACTTTTACAACCTAGACGTAGTAGGCCCCCTAATGACCCTCATCTATGGTGCTTATAGCGACGGATAACATGTATTTAATAACCTGATAACAGTCGAATCGGGTGATACGGAAGTCAGACTGCTACAACGGCTGCAATGGCAACGCCGCTCTAACCATCCTGCTACATTGATTTGAGTGGGAATGTCCGTTCTACTCCTATTCTGTTTCTGTGGGTTAAACTAACATCTGTCTACTGGTTCAATAAAACAAAAGAGAAATGTTTTCATTAAAATTATGTAGATAAGATTTATGAAAATAACTTGAATTTCAACATCTTTTTCATCTCTGTACATTCTTGCCCGAGGATGAGTGTATTACCAAATGATGCATCGGGAGTGACTCAACATGAGGCAACCATAAAAACACACACACACACACACACACACACATACATACACACATACATTGTAGGAGTGCTACAGTTGAACCATTAACAAGGTTATTTGCCGTCAAAGTGAACATGCTCTGACAGAAATAGGCCATCTGCAGGTTATATACTAAAAACATTACTCTGTCTGTAAACACAAAGTAATCTTAAGGCTAAAATGCTCATACATAAACCAGAGACATTACAAGACAGCGGCACAGTCGCCCTCCAGCATTTGAACATTTGCTCCCTTTCTTTTACACAACCACGTAAACACACATACACTCCTGTCATAGCCTGGGACTAAAAGGAGATCAGATATTTGTTTAGAAGCTCAAAGCTCGGCTCGCTCCCCCAGAGGACGAAGCCAAACCTGGATTAAAAAAAGAGCAGCCGTTGCTGTCAGAGCAGGGAGCAAATATAGTGTGGAATTGTGTTTCTAATCTGTGATTGGTAGGCATGTCATGTTTGTGACAGAGCCTCCCATCTGTTGTCAGTCACCCTTCGCCACCGCCAGACTTCATTAATAATGGGACTCGGAGAGCTCTAAACGGGAGGCTCTCAGACGATTTTTAAAAACAATCTTTTTACACGCCGTGACGTGGGGGGGATGCAGCCATGCAATGAGCAATAAGCGTGGCATTCTGACACACTAATTACACCACAGGAGAATTACTGTAAGTCACAGAGAATTCAGGCTGTCATAGGAGCTGAATATGGAGCGAGGATAATATCCCCCAAATGATATATTGTCTGCTTGTTCTTTACTTTGCGGGAAACGCTGAGACTATGAGTCACGAATGTAGATTTAGAAGCGGACCGGTGTGCTGCTGGTCTCCTGGCACGATGACCGCCGACAAAGTCCCGATTAAAATGGGGGAAATGAGTTCTCACCTTTTTCCAAATTAAAGTGGAGTTGAGGATTATGAGGGTAGATTCAGGCGGATACTATGTGACACTGATTACTGAGCATTGTAATGAAGTGATGGTGACAGAGCACTACTTTAATAGAATTTTTACTGGGTTAATAAAGGCCATGTCACCTGAGGATTTAATAATTGAGCCGCCGTAGCACAGGGATAGTTTACAGTTTAGACAACTCAGCTAGCATTTTCTCGTTCACTGTGTGCAACCTTGAAGCCGGGAAAGACGCGATTTGAGGGAGGGAAGACGGAAGCGTCATATTCATGGTGCCTGTTTATTATTTCAGGCACCGGTGGACGGCTACACTTTGTTTAATGTGCCAACTGCTTTTTTTTATTGTCTAGACATGCCTGAACATTAAAGGGCCCCGCAGAGGGACATCAGACAGACAGACAGCAGATGTTCACAGGTCTGGATTCAGATACTAAAGAGGTATAGCAGGCTGTTCTGTTCCAACAATAGGTTTAATGCTTTTTCTTTTTTGTACTAGTTCTAAATTGACAGTCCTGTTTTTTATATACAAAATGCATGCCTAAATACTCTTTATCCATGGTGTCCCAGGGCCATAGCTACCATTGAGGACACTGAGGTCAGTTCCTGAGTATTTTTATGGGAATTTGTGAGTTTTACATGTAGCAATCTTAAATGTTCTTACAGTTCATCCTGAGGGGGACATGAATGTTTGTACCAAATTTCATGGCAATCCATCTAACAGTCGTCAAGACATTTCACTCAAAACCACAATGTCAGCCTCGTGGTGGTGGCGCAAGAGAAAAAGTCACCAAAATCAGTAGGATTCAACTCAAAAGTTTGTATCAAGCGTCACGGTAATCTATCCAATAGTTGTTGAGATAAATCCTGGCAGTGTAGAGAAGGTTTTGAAATAGCATTTAGACCTTCATCATGGTAGATTTTATTTAAATAAATTATAACTGATTGGTCGGGAGGTTATTGCAGAAAATATGAAAATAATATATATACTTTTTAATCAGTGATTTTCTTTTTGTTGTCAAAATCTGTGGTGCATTGGGGGACGTTGGACTGATGATGAGCTCAGTAATTCTAATATCCTGGCTAACACTGTCCCCATGTACAGTTTATTATGAAATGCACACATTTTATTTTGTGTGACATTATGAGGTTTTGTGTGGTTGTGTCGCTGCTGTCTAATAGCACCGACTGTCAGGTCTAGTCAGGGCTTGTTTGTCTAGTTAACCCTCCTCATCCGTGGGAAGCCTTCCTTGATGCCTCTCGCTCTTGTAAGTCATCCTCTCCCCGGCTCTGACGGCTCAGGGTCAATTAGCCTGATCAATGAAGGACAAAGTGAAGTGGGATCAATAGGTAGAATATTCAGTTGTCCTTGTAAGGGGGGATTTGTCTCTGTTAACACGTAAACCCTCGGGACACGCAGTGGAATAGCTGTGTGGAGAAGGCAAGATTATTATTTTCTATTCTTCTCATCGGGTGTTTTCCCCTCTGTTTGCTATATTGTGGTGCCTCACCACTCCTCAGTTTTCTCCTCTGGAGGAAATTGTTATCCGTGACAGACTTAACCTTACGGATGGTGACTGACAACATAAAAAACACTCTGCTGTGTTGGAGGTTTGTCCTTGTAATACAGAGCTTTCAGGCAGCCACACTATAACACATATTTTGTGCTTCACTGGAGAACAGCAGGTCCATGCACATACATGCTCACTCACACACACACACACACACACACACACACACACACGCACACAAAATCTTTATCTGAAGGTTAACCATAATAATTGCATTGACTGTGGTTAGAAGGCGGTCGATGCAATGCTAACAGCGCCTTAACAACATTAGCCTGCGTGTGACAGGAGAAGGTGTGAGGTGGCTAATGCATTAATTGCATCTGCTGCTATATGCTGTGTGATGGCTCACATCTGAGACGCTCAAATTTACCGTTTTCATGACACACACACGAGGAGCTCAAGGCCAGAATACTCAGGGCTCAAGGGCAATGCTGTGGGCATGATCCGGCTCTCCCTCCTCTTTCTCACCCTCTACTCCACCCTTGTTTACACCCTCTGCCCCCTCCCTCCCTCTCTATCTCAGCATGCAGGGTTTTGTAAAGAGCCAGGCTGTGCTGGCATGAGATCTGGCTCTGCTGCTCACACTGTTTTCATTCAGTGCAGTGAGTGTCTGCTGCTGCTGCTCGATGTACTTTGTCCATCTGGACTCAGGAGATGGGAGGATAGATGGAGAGAGAGGGGGTGGGGTGGGGAGGGTGCCCTGGCTCAAATCAGTGGCAGAAATGACTGGTTTGAAAACAAACATAGATGCAAATACATCATGTAAAGGCAAAATTAACCAGGATAAATTCAAGTCACATTTATTACCGCGTTAGTCTGGATTACCAGCTCAACTCCAGGGGCCTGCAAAAGCGGTCGTGTCTAGAAGGTAACCCCCAAGCTGCGAAACTCTCGCGAGATGGTTAAGGTTAGGAATTGACCACGAATGGTCTTTGGGCAGAAAGTCTCGCGAGATTATAGACACGACTTCCAAAAACCCGGATTCACTAGCAATAGCAATTAATTTGAACAATTACACCTGTCAAGATCAATAATATAAGGATTTGGATCAATGGCGGATTGACCTTGAAACAATGGGTCCTCCTTGATTTGAGACAAAGGTAATTAAAAGCAAGCTTCTCATTTCAAGCTGGAGAGCGTAGTTTTTGCAGCTAGCAGATTTTAGCTGTAGCCTATCGTTAGCTACCTAGCTAGGTAGTTAGCTACAGCAATGACGCTAACGTTATGTCCTGGCTTTAGTTTGTTGAAAATGTTACCTCTGGGGGAACTTTTAATGTTTCAGCTGAGTCTTTGGCAGACATAACGCTATCACGGATAACGAGTTGTAACTGGGGTTGCTGGAGTTAAACTTCTCCAAAGAGCTGCTAATGTTAGCATAAACTCTGATAGCATTCAGAACCTGTTGTGCCCAGTTGTCCCTCGCTACGGCGGCTAAGCTACTGGTTGGACGGTTCCCTTTCGGTGGCGGGACTCAGTGAACAGTCAATTGGTTTCTGGTATCCTAATTATAACCTCCCAAACATTAAAAGTATGAGATTTTCCAACAATACTGCCTGTTAGCTAATTGAGCTCAGTACTTGAAGTGGAAAAAAGTGGCATTACTCGTACTTAATCACATGTTGGCGATTTATTTATTTATTCATTTATTTATTTACTTACTTACTTACTTACTTACTTACTTACTTACTTGGGTTATGCATCGTCTATAGTTGGCCTATAATACTCCAATAATATTCCAACTGAAACATTATAGGGTTAAGGTGGTGTGTTTGTATATTTACTTAGTGTTAATACTTAAAGTGCTTTCCTGTGTTATTTTTTAGTATCTCTCTATAATATATTATAGGATGTCTATAGCCTGGAATCAACAGCAGCCAGACAGACAGGCAGGTATGCATGCAGAGCTGTGGTGTGTGAGCTATTGCAGGTTTTTGACTTAAAACTATGCAATTTTACATAATTTTGGACCATTATTATTACTACAGATATCTCCAAAAAAAGCTTAAAGACGAAAGTTACTATAGTTGAATAATTATTTTATTATTTACACATATCACAGCCTTTGTCTGAACATTAAATTTTTCTGGAAATGTTGACCTTGTAAAATCATATTCTGTAAATCAAAAGAACAGATTCAGAAAACTTTTAAATAATGTTCCATTAATTATATTTGTTCACAACTAAAAAAAAGTTACGACGAACAGTTCACTAATTATTTTACAACAGGGACGGGAAGGACGTATTAGGACGTAAGAGGGGTGGCACGAAATCGCTGGTGCTGTGCCATATGATTATGAATCTCCCAGAGAACCTGATATGGAGAGGGTAGAAAAGAGTACCGGCAGCTTTTGAGAAGTGCCGGTACGCAAGAAAAAGTCAAGGTACGCCAAAGAGTAAAATAGAGAAGTGCCGGTACGAAAGTGAGCTTACGTTTTTCTCTCTACCTGAACATTCATGGCTTTGTTTTTTTGTCAAATCCCAACATCCTGTTTCAGTAAAACCATCAAATTTAAGAAGGAAGATGCTCTCAAAAGGCTTATGACTTGTGACTTTAAAGGGAATTTCACACACTTTATACATGAAGGCCAGTTTACTAGTCATGGGTTTTAGGCTACATGGCATGTTTTTCATGTGAAAATGTATATTGGATTTTTTTTCTGTACCTGATCTCTCTTTTCTCTCTTTCTCTGTCTTTCTTCCAGAAGGATTTGCCACTGCCTCGCAAGAACAGCAGGTGAGTGTTACCCTCGATCACCCCTCCCTCCATCCCTCTGTTTTTTCCCTCCTCTCTGGGGAGAAACCAGCTCCCTCCTAGAAGAAAAACAATCACACCAAGAAAAGCAAATCATGCTCAGCAGCTTCTCTGAGGATGCTCCAGTGGTGCTTGTGGTGTGGAGTGTGTGAGTGAGGAGGAGGTCGGCTGGAGGGATGCTGCGAGTCTGTCAGAGTCTGATTAAAGCCAGCCGGGAGCTCTGGAGGCTGTCCATGGTGCTGAAAGCCATTCTGCCTCTTCCAGTCGCTCAGTTACTCTCTCTTTATCTCCCCTCTTCTCTTCCTATTGCTCGGTTATTAATCTGTTTCTCTTCCGCTCTCATTTCACCCCTCTGATTTTCAGATCTGCTCTACCTAACCCTGTTTTCTAAATCCCTTCTCTTGCTCTTCTTTCTATCTCCGTCTTACACACTTAGAGTTTGTCTGGTTGTCAGTTTATCAGTATATTGGCAAGCCGCTTTAGCCGACCCACGGCAGCCAACAGCAGTATAGAAAATAAGCTACAAAACCAGACATAGTGATTGAAATTCAGTAAAAAAAATATAAAAAACACACACAATGCAGTAAGACAGTAAATCACACACACATTCTGTCAAACATGCAACACAGTTACCTAAAGCAGAACTGAATAAGTAGCAAAGAACTGAGGATACATTTAAAAAGCAATGAAATAATTTCCCCCTGATACAGACGAGACATTTCAGAGGGAAATACTGTGCTACATTTATTTGACAGCTGTAGTTTCTAGTTACTTTTCAGATTGAGTTTTTAATAAAAACATATTCATGATCCATTTTTATAGATTAAACTTCCCAACAGTATAAATAGTAGTTAGTAGTAGCTTCACCTTCATCCGCTACATTGTAAAAGGCTGCTTACACAGTCATCCATCAGTAATGATAATCCAATAATCCAATATATGATAATATAAAACTATATATAACACAGGCGCTATTGTGCTGCATAATGAACACTATTGATACTTCAAGTACAATTTGCTGTTGATACTTTCGTACTTTTACATGAAGCTTCTCTGATCAAAATTTTTGAATTTACTATGGATGAAATGACTATGTGAAAAGGCTCGCTTTATTATATAAATATATTATATTTATAATATAATTATCACCTGACTCTGCAGCTCCCTTCAGGATTCTAGTGTCTTTCAGCTCATTATTTTGCTTTTTCAGTATCACCGCTGTCATCACAGCTGCCTGTGGTCTCCAGTCACCACAGGCAGCTACTTTCAGTGAATAAGCTCTAAAAACCCACTGTACACTCAGCACCAAACTGCAGACAGACAAAGTTAGCGACTAGCTGGTGAACATAGTGTAGCATATAGCAGCTAAAGAGTCAAATATCGGAGTCAGAGCCAGAAACACGACTCCAATTGAATGCTAATGTTGCTCTTCGTCCACTAGATGTGTAAATATCTGTTTGCAGTTTGTCTTAACAACGTTATAAGTAGGGCTGTCAAAGTTAACGTGATAATAACGCTCAAATTTGTTTTAACGTCACTAATTTCTTTAAAGCATTAACGCAACTTACGATTTCTAGATTGTAGCGGGCTCAGTTTTAAAGCTAGAGTGAAGATACTGACATCATATGAAACTAAAAAACCTAAGGAATCCATTGGTACCAACCGTGTCATACTAGCTTGTCACGATGGAGGCTAAATAACGCTTCAAACTTGCGCAAAATTTTGGCGTGGAAAAACTGGCATGGCCATTTTCAAAGGGGTTCCTTGACCTCTGACCCCAAGATATGTGAATGAAAATGGATTCTGTGGGTACCCACGAGTCTCCCCTTTACAGACATGCCCACTTTATGATAATCACATGCAGTTTGGGGCAAGTCAAGGTCAAGTCGGCACACTGACACACTGACAGCTGTTGTTGCCTGTTGGGCTTGAGTTTGCCATGTTATGATTTGAGCATATTTTTTATGCTAAATGCAGTACCTGTGAGGGTTTCTGGACAATATTTGTCATTGTTTTGTGTTGTGCAATTAATTTGTGATTAATCATGATTATTTATGGACAATTATGCGATTAATCACGATTAAATATTTTAATCGATCAATAGCCCTAGTTTATTTATTTATTTATTCGATTTTTAATCTAATTTAATTACTTTTTTTTTTAGCTTATTTTGTATTATTTTTTCTTCTAATATACTTATTTAATTTATTTATTTTAATGTATTTATTTGTTATTTTATTTTATTTATTTAGACTTATATAATTTCTCTTTTTCGAATCTCTGTCTTTCATTTCTACTTGGTGTTGTGTACCTTTCCACTATTGATGTGGTGCCCTCTTTGCATTTTAATTAATCAATCGCAATTAAATATTTTTTTTCTATTGACAGCCCTAGTTATACGGTGATGCGTCACAGGTTGTTTCCCAAGTTGCCAAAAAGGATTTCGCTTGGACAGAGCCAGGCTAGCTATTTCCCCTTATTTCAAGTATTTATGCTAAGCTAAGCTAACCAGCTGATGGCGGTAGCTTCATATTAAGCGTATAGACATGAAAGTGGTATCGATCTTCGCATCTAACTCTTAGCAAGAAAGTGAATAAGCGTTATTTCCTAACCTGTCGCACCTTTGCTTTAAGAGCATGATGTATAGATTATTGTGAAGAGAGTATTAAATAAGAGCAATAGCACATTAATAAGGCTCTTAAGGCGGTTCATCATAATCTCTTTGCTTCACTGAGTAAGAGTAAATCTGTGTGTTTGTGTCTGGGTATATGTTTGTGTGTGTGTGTGTTAGTGGTCACAGCCCACTACCTCTGTCTCCACCCCATTCCCATTCCCCTGCCCTATCCATCTTCTCTCCGCTGCCCCCTCGTCCCAAGTCATCATGGGTAATCACACATGAAATGAAGCCGCAGACCAACTCTTGTTTGTGTCCTCCTATCCATCTCGCTGTTGTCCTTCACTCTCCACCAACGCTTCCCATTTTTTACCATCATGCCCCTCTCTCCCTCGAGACAGCTTCCACTTGGACGCTGCCCGTCTCTTGCCTCCCTCCGTGGGACGCTATCAGCCCGCCATCCATTATAGATGAGCTCAGCGGAGTTAGCTTCACATTCAATCTGCCTGCTGCATCCATTCATGGGTAAACGCAGCCATTCAGAGTGTACGTGGCCGTCATCAGTTATGCTTTTTTTAATGTTTGACTCCATTCAACATCTGTTTTACAGTTGCGTAACAGCCCACATGACCTTGTCCCTAAGTCATGTCTTCATGTCTCTCTGCTGAGATAACCACCTTTTACTCTCTGCTTCATTCATCCATGGCGTCCGTAGCCTTCAGTAAAAAAGCTTTTAACTCCCCATCAGGTTCTTTCAGTGCACAGACATCGAGAGGACAGAAAACCACCGCAAGATTACACTCTGTACCACCCTAGCTTTGAGAAAACGACCCACAATCCCCTGCCGCCTTTTGTTGTTCCTCTAAAAAGACAGACCCACCCTATCTCCCTCCCTCCCTCTTTCTCTCTCCCTCCCTCTCTTTCTCTCTCTCTCTCCCTCCCTCTCCGTTGGTTCTTGCCCACACTTGCCCAGACACCAGGGCACATCTAAAGCTTGCGGTAGCCACAGTATGCGTTGCATTGCGATGACATTATCCCAGAGACCTGCTGCTTTCTGACTGCTCTCCTTCACCACTCAGCTGCTGTTGCTGCTGCTCCTGTTGCTCAGAGCTACGCCTAGATACCCAGCATGTTCCGACGCACTAAAAGGTACAGCAAGAGACAGAGTAGTGATGATTTGGTTTCTTTGATGTGAGGTGTGGTAGCGCTGGCTTTCTTTCTGTTCATTCGTTCCCCTCTCTCTCTCTCTCTAATTCCTTCCCTCAGTTCTCTCTCTCTCTCTCTCTGTGAGTTTACAGTGTCTGCAGTATACATTACAAAGAGATTCGTACTGACAGTGTGACTACTAGTGTGTAAGGTCACTGTGTGCCCACTTGGTTTCAGATGTCTGCTCTGTTCTGCTGAATGTGCATGTTGAGAGCCTTAGTGATTTTTAGTATACTACAGAATAGGGGTGGGGGAAAAAATCGATCACCTATGTATCGCGATACTTTTTTTTTTTACGATTTTGAAATCTATTTTTTAAATGCCAGAATCAATATATTTGCTTAATTTGAGTCTATGCGGAGGTAGAAGGAAGTTACTGCCTTTTTTGTTGTAATCTGAGTAACGTGACGTCATTTCTGTTCCGTATCCTTCAACCAAAACAAACCGCAGCAAGCCGAAACGAGAAAGTAGAAAACGGCGGAGGGTTGGCCTAGATACGACCCGCACTCTCACATTTTAAATCCAAAGTAGTCAACACTACACATACAGTAAAGTATGGAAACACTTTGGTTTTCACACATTGCCAGGAAAAGCAGAGCTAGACATCATGGCTAAAGCTGCATGCTAACTCTGTCATGGACAGGAAACGTTATCGTATTGCGGTAACGTGCGGTCAAGCCAGCCGCCACTCGCATCTCCGTGGTCAAATTGGCCGACGCTACAACTGTAGAGCACCCATATACTGACATTTATGTTAAAGTGGCAGTAGGCAGTATATTTTTTGCATCATTGGGCAAAAATTCCATAATAACCTTTCAGCATATTGTAATTCAAGTGTTCTGAGAGATAACTAGATTTCTGCTCCTCCTCATGGCTCTGTTTTCAGGCTTTAGAAAATCTAGCCCGTGACGGCAGACTTTGACCAATCAAACCACTAAATTGAGAGGGAAATGTCTTTATTCTTTGATTTTTGAGTTGCTGAAAAAAAAAAAAAAAGAATAATTCCTGACAATGACTGATATATTTGAAAAAAAATTGCAATAAATTGTAATAACGAATCGCAATACATATCGAATCGGCACCCGAGTATCGTGATTGTATTAAATCGGGAGATAGGTGAATCGTCCCAGTCCTACTAATACTGTTATTGTAACACTAAAGGTCTGAGAGCTTGTATCCCAGCAAAGGATGCAATGTGAAAACTTGCAAAATCTTTTGAAGTAGCATGATATGCCTTCAGGGTCCCCAGAGGATGAATCCCACTGACTGTGGTGATCAGACTTTTTCTCTAGTGCCACCACGAGGTTGACATTTGTGGTTTTGAGTGCAATGTCTCAACAACTATACACTAGAGACATTCATGTCCCCCTCAGGATGAACTGTATAATCAATTTGGTGATTTTCATCAAGTGCCACCATCAGGTCAAAATTTAAATGTGTTCTTTATCTGCAAAAATAATTAAATTCCCATCTTTGTGTTTTGTGTTAATAAGCAAATGTTAGCATTAAGGCTGCCAATTGATTAAAATATTTAATCGTGATTAATGACAAATTAATCGCACATTTATTATCTGTTCAAAATGTACCTTAAAGGAAGATTTGTCAAGTATTTAATACTCTTATCAACATGGAAGTGGGCAAATATGCTTGCTTTATGCAAATGTACAGTATGTATATACATTATTTATTATTGGAAATCAATTAACAACACAAAACAATGACCAATATTGTCCAGAAACCCTCACAGGTACTGCATTTAGCATAAAAAATATGCTCAAATCTGGCGCTGACCTGAATGCTTCGAAGCTTTGAATCTTCGACCGTGGTATTCGACCTCTAAATCACTATTCGAATGCTTCGTTTTTTATTTTTTATTTTTTTTAATTTATTTATCAGTATATAATAATGTATAAATCCCAAAATAGCCCATCATATCCAACATTAATTATTATTAGTGATTCTCAGACGGATATCGCTGTTTGTTGTGTGTAGAGGTGCGTCAGTGGCACCTGTTCCAAAGCTTTGAATACCTTAGAATATTTCTTCATGAAGCTTGGAAGCCCACAAAACGGTATTCGGGACAGCCCAACAGGCAACAACAGCTGTCAGTTTGTCAGTGTGCTGACTTGACTATGACTTGCCCCAAAACTGCATGTGATTATCATAAAGTGGGCATGTCTGTAAAGGGGAGACTCGTGGGTACCCATAGAACCCATTTTCATTCACATATCTTGAGGTCAGAGGTCAAAAGACCCCTTTGAAAATGGCCATGCCAGTTTTTCCTTGCCAAAATATAGTGCAAGTTTGGAGTGTTATTTAGCCTCCTTTGCGACAAGCTAGACATATGACATGGTTGGTACCAATAGATTTTTTAGGTTTAGTTTCATATGATACCAGTATCTTCACTCTAGCTTTAAAACTGAGCCCGCTACAACCAAAAAATCGCAGATTGAGTTAATGTGTTAAAGAAATTAGTGGCGTTAAAACAAATTTGCGGTACCTTGACAGCCTTAGTTAGCATGCTAACATGCTGAACTAACACGATGAACATGGTAAACATAATACCTGCAAAACATCAGCATTGTCATTCTACGCATGCTAGCATGCTGATGTTAGCATTTAGCAAGTAGGCCTACAGCCCGACAGATATGCTCGTATGATTGTAGACTGTTATTGCGTGAATTATGCCTGCCGCATCTGCGAGGGTCGCGAGTGTCCGTTCAGCCAAAGCGATGTCCCACCATCAGACACGGCCCTTCGCGGGGGTTCCACGCGGCAGGTTTTCACCCGTACGTGCACATCCAATTTTTTTCTAACTAAGCGGATGGACGCCAAAAATGGAGAACTTTGAGGAGCTTTGAGAATGTATGTTTGTATAAAAGAGAGTGTAAAAGTTAGAAACGCTTCCTTGTCACGATTCCACTCAGCTCATGTTCACGCGGCGGTCCTTGCGGAAAGTATAACCGAAGCTTTGGTCCTGATAAATGACAATTTAGGGAATTTGGAAAAGAAGATGTGTTTGGGTATAGATTCCACTTTCATTTCAGATACTGTGGTAGTTCTTGTTGTGAAGGACAAACTTTTCCCAAAACTTTCATCATACATTAGATTTTAACACCCAAAAAATAAAAATGATCTGTAAATATGTCCAAGAAATAAACCGAGCATGAGGGTTAGTCAGCGAGATGGAGATTTATTTGCCACTCTATCTTTGCCCCTGGTTATGGTTTTGTTGACCCTGACGTGAATGTAACATTAAATTATTGAAAAGGCGAGTCATCATAGTGACATTTCCAGCACACCTGCAGGTAGACTGATTCACCGTCTGACGCGGCCAATCAATGATTGCATGAGCCAAATATGAGTCAGACAGAAATACAAGTTTTAGATTGATTTCTCTGACGTCTGATTCACTGATGGTGAGTGATGTTTTTCCGTAGTTGGGTGATCTGGTGGGTTATTTGGGGGACGTTTTTACCAAGCTGTAGTTTTCTCGTGCAAGACCTTGAATCCCTACCAGCTATGGAGGATGGAACCTGCCAAAATCAAAATAGAATAAATAAATGACTTGATAAATAAATAAATATGTCATTAAATATAGCAAAAATAATATAAAAATATGTAGCCATTAATTAATTGAAAAAATGTGACATAAATTGATACTTCTGTTTTAATTTGCTTCTTTATTTATTTATCTTTGCATTAATTCCCTTATTTATTTACTCTTCTGTTTAATTTACCCTTTTATTTATTTATGTATTTATTTGTATTAAATTTTAAATTTAGTTATTTATTTTTGCATTTATTTTTTATTTATGTATTCTTGCATGTATTCTGTATTTATTAATTTTTGCATTCATGTTTTCATTTCATATATTTTTTAAATGTATGTATTTATTTATGTATTTATTTATTTATTTATGCGCAATTTTTTATTTACATTTCACCCCTTATTTATTCCTCCAAACTTATTTATTTCTGTATTCTTTTCTTTACACATTTCGTTTTAAATTTATTTATGCATTTCTGCCTCATTATGCAAATGAGGGGGCTGTCACCTTAAGAAAATTAATACAGAAATATAAATTTGTGTCACATTTTATCAATTAATTTTATCGAGTCAAATATTTATTTATTCTTTTTATTTTTATTTTAGCAGGTTCTGTCCTCCATAACCAGCTACAGTTGCAACCGCGTTTTTTATTTGACCGTGAAGCACGGAGAGAATTTACCTGCAGGGATCAATAAAACATCACTTAATCGCATTTCTAAATAAATAATTTGAGCACTATTTTCCTGTGTGCTTATAATTGACGCTTTTAATCACACTGATGTCAACAGCCTGAAAATTAGAGCTGACATTCGAGCGCCGGGGGTTTACTCTTCGGCAGCGGCAGTAGTGGATGTCGTGCTGAGTCTCTGAGTGACTTCATCCTCCCCCGCTGATCAGGGATTAAACCGGCTTCTATTACAGCAGAGACTCTCGCTATGGAACACCTGAGCCCAGACACACAGGCAGACAGATGGAAATAACGTAGGAAGTCTCACCCTATTTAATGCTCCTACGGTGGTGCTCAAACCCAAGAGGAATCGTTTTGAAAATCCTGCAAATGTGTATCAAATGTAGGATGGGTTCGGTGTATGGAGAGAGAGCTAAATTCCTTAAAACGACTTCTGTGTAATATGTCAAGTTTAAGCAGTTGCTGAAAAGTTAACAGCCAAAGTCACAGCTGGGAAAGAGAGCAAGTGAATGCGTGATTAAGACAATGAACGCGATGGAGAGAGAGGGAGCTTGCGCAAGAGGTGAAAGGAGGAGAGGCTGAGATGGGAGCGCAGAGCCCTGGGGTGATATCTGTGTCTGCTCTTCCATTAGGGACCAGCTCACTAAGGTTACGTGAGCATGCGAGACACGCATACTAGCTTTGACTGCCTCGCTCTCACTTTTTCTTTCTTTGGTCTCTCTCTCTCACTCTTTGTTTTTGTTCTCTTCTCCTTCCTTTCATTCTTTCTTTCTGTATTTTTCCAGGCATAACCATCCATTTAATCACGAGGTTGTGTTCATGACAAGTTTTGTCCTGATTTATGTGTGTGCACTGTGTACTTTGTGTGTGTTCACTAATTGACCCTTAACAAAGAATTATCCCCGCCGAACAGCGATTGTCAAATCATAGCTCCGCAGCCATAACTAAGCACGGCAGGTCTGTCAAGCTTTGGATTTCTCCACATGCTGAAGCCGGGGTGCATGCGGATGTAGCAAGAGTGATACTCAGCATTTAAAGAGATTTGGATGGTGGTGTCACATTTTTTAGCCTTTTCCAAAACCAAAAAACACAAGAACAAAGGTGTAAGGACCTGATAAAACAGTGTGTCTGTCTGCTCTAAGCGGCGAATGTTAGCATGTTCGACTAACTAGCTTACTACCATCGACCAATATTATTAACAGAATGTGAAGAGGTTCCAGTGTTGACATTATGTCAAAGATGTCTATGTATTGTGTTGCAGAGATATCTACTGAAATACCGATGCTGAATGCTTTGCAAAAATGAAACGAAATGCAAAATTTACTTCTTTAAGTTTAGTTTACAAGAAAAATGTAAAGTTACAAGCCGACAAATGGATGCAAAAATAACATGAAACGTTCAACTTCTTTAAGTTTATAACAAGACAAATGTAAAGTTACAAGCTAAAAAGCATTTTTGCTTGGAACATGTAGCTTTAACCTCAGTCCGTTAGCATGATCTCATGTATGTAGCCATCAAGTGCACATTTACTGTAACCTTTTACAAGATTTCTGTTTTAAAAGAGACAGCTGGGAAAAATAAAAAAAGACAGCCAGAGTCAGCATCTTCAATCAACTCAGCGAGCTAACGTTGATTAGCCAGCTACCTACAGCCAGCGGTATCATTGTAAACTGCATTATGTGTCGGGCGAGAATGGAAAGCTTGACCGGTGTAGCAACTGTAACTAAGGGGGCTTACGGAACTATTAGGTTGGATAGTAAAGGAAAGTGGGGAGTGACTTATAGATGCAATAATTGCAGAGAATAAATATTTTGTGTGTGTGTGTCCCTCAGGTGCACTGTGCTGTGGGCTAGTCAACAACTCACACACACATACAGTACAACCTCTCAAACACACCAACACACGTCTTCTGCTCATAAACACTCTTCCTCGGTAACTAAATAAGCAATTACACTTCACTTAACCAATTACGTGCAAACCAAAGGAGGTCAGTGTGAGGCCGTGACACCTGAGTCAGACTGTGGAGTGTCTCCTTTCCCCTGGAGGAGCCTTGGGTTCAATACACACACGCTTATACAGTAGTAGGTGCTACATCTCCCATTAGCTTTCAGCTAAGGGCCCTGTCTTTCCTCTCCTCTTAGAGTAATGGGACTCTTATTCTGTTTGATCGTCCTTCTCTACCACCGTCTCCCTCTGAGGGCTTCTCTTACAGGAAAACACTTTAGAGGACACGGGCTTCTCAACAGCACTAAATTTACCCCGTGCCTGATAGATATTGCTACTGTCAGCTGCTGTGTAGCTCCCCAGACTGAGACAGAAGATTTGAGCCTATTACGAGAAAAAACAACAAGACATTTTAGGAGCCTTCTTCCCGACTGAAGCGCTGTCAGGGATGTTTAGGAACCCAAGGAGCTGAGGAAGAGGTGAAAGGTTCAACGTGTTGTTGTTCTTTAGGCCAGGCGATGATTTTGACATTCAACACAATGTTCGGCGCAGTCGGGTGGAGATGTGACGGAGCGGAGCGAGGACAGCGTTGCGCCTCAGGCGGCGTTCACCGTGACCACTTTGGCTTCTGTCCTGGCCTTTTTACTGCTGCCCATGTGACCCGGTGGACAATATTGTTAGATTTACTCACTTTAAAGAGCGTTAGACGGGCTAATAGGAATCAATACATACTGTCCATATCCTGTACATACACCACTCTGATATCATACCCTATATGAGCACTATAGAGCTGAAACGATTATTTGATTAATTGCTTAATCCATGAATTAAAAGTAAGTGAGTTTAGTGAGTGCTAAATCTGTCTCTGTTATCATTGTAAACTGCATCATGTGCCGTGACATATGGCATATTATAGACAGTTCATCTGTTACTGCATAGTTCCCACTATAAAACTCACATATATATTATCATGAGAACATCTCCCAGATGTTGTAATATCTGCACATACATTTGCTCTGCATGTGCACATTTTCTACCTACGGAACAACTGGAAGCACATATGTTGTTCTTTCCCTCTCAGTGCCCTCATACCTACAGTATGTTCTTTCCTCAGAACCTGTCATTTGGTTCACTTGCTTGCTTGTATGTCATGTTGGTTTTTCCTATTTGTTTTACTTGACGGTTATTGTTTTTGTGGTGAGTTCACTTCCCTGTGAGTGATTCTCCTCCTCCTCTGCTACTACTTCCACTCATAAAGTCCCAGTGAAACAGAAGTTAGAGCGTCTGTAGCTTCTGTAATTGTGACGCATTCCCCAGTGAAACGGAATATTTGAGCTAGGGCTGACCCATCTGTCTTTGTCAACAAAGATTTCTTTAGTAGATTAGTCTTTTTTCTTTTTATGATTTTTCATGCTGAATGACGTATTTCCAAGAGACTTATGAGCACATCTCTGGTAAATACAAGATTGAAAGTGGTGCTTTTGTGTGATTCTTTGTGGAGAAACTCAGTTTTACAGATCAGATTTAATCGGTTAGTCGTATGAGTGTTAGTCGACTAAGAATTTCTTTGGCCGAGAACAACCCTAATTTGAGCGGTGTACAGTTACAAGAGGGATTTAAATCAAATGTTTCGCATTTGATTGTCTAAAAGTTGCCGATTGATTGATGGATGTCATGATATTATCGGTTGAAATTGGTTGGTTCTAGCTTACGTAAACACACGTTATATTTTATTTTACATTTAAAAATACAAATAAATTCATTTTTGCATATATTGTTAAATAGGTGCACTATAGAGTGCTCCAGGGATGATGTATTTTTGTAGACCGATGAGGAAGATAGCATCGCCCTGGTTCCCCCGACAAAGCGGTGCGCTTATGATACTTACACTTTTTAAGATAATCTTCACAAATGAAACCCACTTTCATGATTTTTGAAGTGTAAATGCAATCAGCGGAAGTAAAAAGCTAACGTTAGGCTATAAACGAACTACACCATAGTCGCATGAACGCGAGTATACACAACGAGGCTGTAACGGTGGACGAGTCGGCGTGATGACGTCTAGTAGTCTCATTTAGCCACCTGTTAAGCAACCGCCTTTTTTAAGACACAAAAAGGCTTCAAAATTCACGAGTGGGATATTTACTGACATATTTTATGTCGTAGAACAAAACGTTAAAATCTCTTCAGCTTGTGTTAACAATAGACCTTACTTCAGGCATCTAACTAACAACCCATTGACTTCCAGACGAGGGAACCAGAAGTGGTAAAATGCTAATTCATTTCCGGGTTTTAGGACTCATTCCTGTAGCACTCTATATGACCGGGGATGTGATCTAAAAGGGTTAAAAAGTGCATTTTTCATTTCATCTCGACTTTAAAGAAAAGCACCTAGATCAATAGGTCATTTTGGTGAAGGATACTCCTGATTGTTAGTTTGGTTATTGAATGTCACTCTGTCAGTTGCCCAATGAGTTCTTTCACCCCACCTGCCAGGTGATTTGTTTGACTTTCCACACTGTGTCACCATCACAAAATCATTTATTGCGTGTCCTCCCTCTCCTCTCTGTCGCTCCCTCTCTCCCCCCCCCTTCATCCTCGAACACTGAACTTGTGTAACTTCTATAATGAGCAGTATTCCTCTTCCTTCTCCTCTCCCTCGCTGTGGTCCACAGCCGGCGTTATCCGAAGCCTCCCTGCCGCACGCTGCATAGCAACAAGCCGTCACGTGGCCGCGTCTCCTCTCCTCTCCCATACCCTCCAGGGTCGTAGACGCCAACTAAAATTTCCTCTAGTTTTTGTTCCTGGAATAAAGTGCTCCAGTCTTTTCACGTGTGTTATAAAACTTTACTGCAGATGTGTATGCAGTAAAAGAAAAAGAGGAAAAAAATAAAATAGAAAGCGCTGTTTGTTTGTTTCTGCATCCCTTTCTTCCCTGAAGAGTCCCTTTCATTTTTTCCACCAAACATATCACTGATTTATTCACCGCTATTATTTCCATCTCCCATTCATCCGCTGCTCTCATCATGCTGTGGAGGTAAACACACCAGTCTTCCCCGACTCCTCATCAGCACTTCTGTCCTCCCTCTCTGCTCTCTTTCTTCTCTTTGAAGTGCTCACTTTCTCTCTCTTATTCCTCTCTCCCTCCCCTACGCCTCAGATGTACTTTCTATCAGACATCACGGCTACATTCGCGCGGTTTCATATGAATGGGGCGGTTTGGTTTGATCAATATTAATGGTGCCCCTGCTGTTGAGCAGAGGGAGGAGTATGAACATGCAGAGGATGAAGGCTCCTGTTTGTCTGGCTTTGTTAGAGCCGTGCTCCCCCCACCCCCCCCCTTGTGTCATCTGCTCACGGTGAACAATATTCCCCCGTGTGCTGCCCTCCGTGGTGTTTGTGCAGTGTGAATATACATATGTGTGTGTGCGTGTAATGGTGGAAAAAACTGGGTCATGTTTACCTTGAGCCCGTGTGGGTGATGAGCACCGCTGAGGGCGCCTTTCAACCTGCATCTCTAAAACTTGTTTTTCCTCATTTTCTTTCCCTCCCGAATTCGCAGTCACCCCCTAAACATTTACTTTCCCTCATCTCGCTTTCATGTCATGATTGCGCCGGCTAACACCCCTATATCTCCCTGCGCATCTCCTCCCTCGCCTTCCACACCTCCATCCCTCCCTGCCCTCGGCAACAGCACGTACAAACCAGATTTACCGAGTGCAGTGGAGTGCATCTCTCCCTCCCCTCCCCTTCCCTTCCGCCTCCTCTACTGATCTTGAATGACCACAAGAAACAGGCCCCGGGCGGGCATCGCTCTGAAATTTGGGCTCTGCATCAGCGGCAGCACACTCGCCGGATGTGTAAAGTAAACTCACGGCAGTTTAGCGTCTTCGCGTTATTCATAGCAGCGAATACTGACAGCGTTACAGGGGAAATTCAAGGCCAAGTACTCTGTGTTTTTGTGTGTTTACAGCCAGCCTCCATTGATTTCCTGCAGCACTGAGAATCCATTAACCAAGAATAGTCCTGCTGCTCGGTTTGACTCGGTTTTAGCCCCTCTCTGTCTTTCTGAAGCCGTGTTGAACCTGACACACGGAGACATAATGCTCTCATTGAGGTGACTGGTGTCACTGGGCTCAGCTGTAGGCCAGGGAGTGCGTTACAGTGAGATTATCGCAGCCTCGGACAAAAAGGCTTAAGATTAAAGAACAACGTCTGAATATAATTGATCCAGCTTAGAAAGTTTGAAATGGTACAACAGCAGTTATTGGACCTGCATGTTGACGCTAACCTATTGGCATAACGTGATCAATATCCACGAGGCTAGTTATAGACCTGATCGATCCGGACGACCTGTGTGCGGTTAACATAATGAAAACAGATAGATGAGGTGGTGCTGGCTCTGTTTTGTGAATTTATTGTAATATTTTAGGTGGCAATATGAAATGAAACTCCTTTATGGAATAGCAGCTCAAGCAGTGGTGTTAGCAGATGGGCAGGAGGGCGGCTAGAGAAGCCAGGCGTGACCAATCAGCTGTCAACGATTTATCAGTTTTCACCATATTTGTTTGCTCACTGCAGGATAAAGCTTGACTGATGTTGTACAGGTGTAAATATTACTTTGTGATCTGGCACCTTGCATCACTTGACGGCGGAGGGAATTCGACCAGCTGAAGTTAGGGATCGTGTTAAAAGTACATGCAACATGGCCAAGAGAGCCTTTCAGATTTTAGTCAATAGCTTTCTAATTGTTTTCATAGACACTTCAGACCAACTTTATTTCCACATGGACCTCTACCCACTGCAGGCACAACCTCATTTTTTTTTTAAAAACTGTGAAATATGAACCAATGATTTATTATGGCCTGTTTTTATGCCTCCACGCCAAGGCATCATGCTTTCAGGTTGTCCGTCCGTATGTTCGGTACATTCTCGTGAACGCGATATCTCATGAACGCCTGGAGGGAATTTCTTTAAATGTGGCACAAACGTCCACTTTGACTAAAATATGAATGATTACATTTTGGTGGTCAAAGGTCAAAGGTCAAGGTCACTGTGACCTCACGTTAGTCCCATTCACGTGATTGCGATATCTCAGAAACGCCTCAAGGGAATTTCTTCAAATTGGGCACAAATGTCCACTATACTTTACACAACCTCCATTTTTTAAAGAACAATCATGCAATATGGCCCAATGCAAATTTGACTTGCAAATTTTCCCTCTGTTAAAACCTTCCAATATTCATTGCCACCCAGACCATAACATTTACACAGCTTTTATTAAAACTCAATTTAGACTGAAGGTAGGGTTCAATTACAAGTCACATTTTATTATTTGAAGGGTATATATTTTGGTGGCAGTTATACATATGTATGTATATGAACACATAGCTCTATATGACTGAGGAATATAAATGGCAGTAGAAAATAATGACTACATTTACATGCACATAATGCCCTTATTCCAAAAAAGATAATTATTCCTACTAAGCTATTTACATGGCTAATATTCCCGTTTACATGCAGCCGTGCATACTCCGATTAACATAACCGGTGGCCTCCCTCTTTCATTCCTTCAACCACCGTCTTGAAAAGGTTGACGTTGTGATATTTGCACATATCCAAAAAAGCTGTCTTTCATAATGTTTAAAAGTAGGTGTGTTTCTCCTTCCAAACAGAAATGTGGGCTTTTCTTTTGGGCATTTATCTCTGCAAACTGTTGGCTAGTTGGTTTGTGTACAACGCACGGAGTCGGCCGTAAATAGGCAAGAAGTTGTGTGTCGCAAACTGCCATAAAAACCCTAATTGAGACGTATTCTGAATGTGCTGTATACATGTCCAAAGAATGCTCCTAAACCAGAAAAATATCGGCATATCCCGCATGTCTTAATTGGAAAATGGTCTATTTGGAATAAGGCCTAAATCAGAATATACTAACGGAATATGCTGTTTACATGACCCGTATCTAGAGCTTTACCGAATACCATTTTTTGGGCTTTGAAGCTTCGGTGAGAAATATGAAGGTATTCGAAACTTCGGGAAAGTGCCGCTGCCGCACTACTGTACACAGACAAACAGCGTTATCCGTCTGAGAATAACTAATAATAATCAATGTTGAATATGAATAATGAATAATGTTGTGTGATTATTCCTTATTTCATGGGCTATTTTGGGATTTATACATTATTATTACATACTTATATATATATAAAAAACGCGCAAAAAACAAAGCATTCGAATACTGATGTGGAGGCCGATAACCGTGGCAACGGTCGAATCTTCAAAGCATTCAGGTCAGCCCTATCTGTGTCAAATTCACAATATTGTCATATTTGGAATTTTAGTGGAATATTAGTGTGCATGTAAACGTAGTCATTGTAACACAGCATTTTTGTAACATAAACAGACACAGATAGCAGCTTTGTGTTACACCCCTACGATGCAGGAATATAAATGTGGGATTTCTTAAATCCCCTGGTTGACAGCTTGTCAAGGTGGCTCAGTGCTGTCCAGAAAGATACGATGGAAGCTGTTAACACGGCCGCAACCAATGTGTGTCCATATACATCCATGGGATTGAGGAAGAAAAGAGATTTGTACAAGTGAAGCTGCAGTGTGCTCTGTTGAAATTCTTCTGCCTAACTGGCATGACCTTGATTTCTGTTTTCTAAACTGGTTTATTGTGTAATATTAGTAATTAAATTAATTCAATCGTTGGATGAATTATTACCCATCCAGATGTGAAGCAGAAAGCATATTAATGTTAGAGGTATTTGTATAAAACAGTGCATCCTCTGCCTCTCAGTGCTTCTGTGCATCTTCAGCTCAGTGTGTTGATCCCATCTCAGTCAGCTCACGTCTCTACACTGCAAGTGTGAATGAAGGTGTGATTGTGTGTGTGTGTGTGTGTGTGTGTGTGTGTGTGTGTGTGTAGAGGTTGACACGTCCTGCTCACATGTGAACCCATGTGACCGAGGCTGAAAGGGGTGAGAGAGAGAGAGAGTGAGAGAGAGAGAGAGAGAGAGAGAGAGGGGAAGACGAAGACAGGGTGGTGCCTTTTGCATTTTGTTTGTTCTCTCCTCTTTTGTTCCCAGTTGTTTTTTTATTTGCATTCATGTATCACCACCTCGAAACCAGCGCACATTGTGCCGCGCATATTTTGAAAAGCCTCGGCATTAAATTGCACTCTTGCCGTGTGAGCGTTCTGACAAAAAACAGGGGATCGCGCTCAAAAAGCAAAGGAATACAAAAAGCTTGCTCAATTTATTACATAATGATGTGTGAGTTGACTCCACAGGCAGATTTGAGGTGACTCAGTGTGGTAGTGGCTGCTATTAAGCACCCAAAACATAATTAACTGAGGTCATGGAAAAGTGGATGTGTCCATTTGTTACCATCCTCATCTGTCATGTCTCTTCTCCCTGGCTTGTCGCCGTTATTCTCTCTAACTTTGCCTCCCTCTCATCTTGCTCCACACTATCTCCCCTCATTTCTTATCTGGGCTGAGAGGAGGCAGACAGGGATGGATGACTGAGGAAATTGAATTCTCTTCTTATCGCTGTTGTGCTCCTGCAGTGAGCCGGGCGCTTGCACACGTCTGCTTCTTCCGCACCTATACGTGCAGCTACAGTATGCGCATATCTCTTCATATACTCCGCTGTGGTAACTTCGACGCTGTGATTGCAGTCATGTTTACATGATGCATCTCTCTATTTTTCTTTACAGTTGCCGTACAAGCAACAGGAAAAGCCTGATCCTGACCACCACCTCCCCCACGCTGCCTCGCCCACACTCCCCTCTTCCCCTCCCTGGACACCTCGGTACGTAGAGCAACACACACGTCACACCTCAGATGTCACCTTGTCTTCTTCGTTTGTTGACAGGAGACAGGCTAACCTTTTTAATCACTTAGATTCTAAAATATTTATTAAAGAAAGTAGGGCAGTCAATCAATTAAAATATTTAATCGCGATTAATCGCGTTTGTCCATAGTTCAGCGCAAATTATTGATCTCTTCTAAATGTACCTTGAAGGGAGATTTGTCAAGTATTTAATACTCTTATCAACATGGAGGTGGACAAATATGCTTTATGTAAATGTATGTATATATTTATTGTTGGAAATCAATTAACAACACAAAACAATGACAAATATTGTCCAGAAACCCTCACATGTACTGCATTTAGCATTAAAAAATATGCTCAAATCATAACATGGCAAACTCAAGCCCAACAGGCAACAACAGCTGTCAGTGTGTCAGTGTGCTGACTTGACTATGACTTGCCCCAAACTGCATGTGATTATCATAAAGTGGGCATGTCTGTAAAGGGGAGACTCGTGGGTACCCATAGAACCCATTTTCATTCACATATCTTGAGGTCAGAGGTCAAGGGACCCCTTTGAAAATGGCCATGCCAGTTTTTCCTTGCTAATATTTTGCGTATGTTTGGAGCGTTATTTAGCCTCCTTGGCGACAAGATAGTATGACATGTTTGGTACCAATGGATTCTTTAGGTTTTTTAGTCTCCTATGATACCTCTCTAGCTTTAAAACTGAGCCAGCTACAACCTAAAAAATCGCAAGTTGTGTTAATGCGTTAAAGAAATTAGTGGCATTAAAACAAATATGCGTTAAGGCGTTATTATCGCGTTAACTTTGACAGCCCTAAAAGAAAGATATTTCTTTCCCAGAATAACAAGCAGTTTAAGGATATAACTTTTTTTATCAGAGTCCTTTAACTGAAATTGGTTAAATAATCATAATTCATTTGATAAAGATTGATATTTTGGAAAATATGTTTATTTGCTTCCTTGCCGAGAGTCAGATGAGAAGATTGATACCACTCTCATACATGAGAGTAAATCTTCTCATCTAACTCTCGACAAGAGAGTGAATGAGTGTATTTCCCAAAATTTCAAACTATTCCTTTAGTTAACTGCATAATGTTGGACATAAAACATAACCCCATGCAGATGGATTTACATCTTTGTTAATCCATAAGAAGCGGCTTCTTTCTTTATTGTCTTGATGTAAAGTATTCAGTTGACTCAATTTGACTTTTGACCTGGTTTTGGAAATGACCAGGACTTGACTTTAACTTGATATATTTAACTTGATATACTGCTCCCTTAAATTATTCATCCGTCCATGAAAAAGCCCCTAATCAAATCTCTCAGTCCAGTAATCAAAACACCCACATTACTGTTCACAGAACAAGGCAGAATAAATAAAAACAAAGCAAAACATTCATCAGTCAAAAAATCAATGATAAGCCTTTATGATTTGGAAAAATAAATCAAAATCAATTTCACACCCTTTTACCCCCCCCAGTCCCTACCCGGTGATTATGAAAAATCACACTGTCGTATTGAACCACAGAACCAGAGGCAGCTTTAGTGTAACACTTCACAGGGAAAACAAGGAAAATGTGGTAAGAAGGTTTAAAGTGTGTTTTGTTTTCCTGCGGTCATTCGTTCACAGAATAAAAGGGCTTCATTACTCTTTGTCTTCTTTTTCCCACATTTGTGTCTCCATCTGTTGTGTCTCATCCTCTCTGCGTGTCTTGTCGTCCCACCAGGGAGCAGCCCTCTGGACAGCCCACGAACCTTCTCTCCCGGCAACCCGGCACACTTCTCGTTCGCCTCCTCCAGAAGGTGACTGCTTCATATCACTGCATATGTTGATCACACGTGTTTACTCTCGCTTGTTGTTGTGCCAGAGATGTGAGAGGGACAGTAAAGCGAGACAAGACGAGGGGAGACAGACAGAAGTCAAATCAGCGTGAGACAAAGGGAGGGGAGAACAAGTGAGCATCAGAGAAGAGAGGAGGTGTGGATCTGTTGTTGCGCGAGGTCTCACACATCCTGGGGAGCAGGGAGCCTCCCGCTGCACTCGCAGGTTCTCGCAGTGTAACAGGCTGACTCATGTTATGTATGACGGGGCCAAGCCATTACGTTCACAGCTGCTCTGGTGACACTGTGTGCTGGTGTGTGTGGACGGGTGGCCATGAATGTGTGCATCTGTTCGTATGAATGTGTTTTTACATTTGAGTTTATAGTAGAAGGTATGGTAACACTTTATAATACCCATCATTTATACGTGGTGAATTGACAGTTAATTAAAGTTATTTTACTGTTAACAAACAATGAATTGATAATTAATAATGTTACAATTATAATGCTATATTTTCTGTTATTTTATCATTAGTTTGTGTAATAGGAAACAATTTGTTTATTAATTCTATATTATATCATAGCTGATAAGCGACGATAACAATTACATTCTGATTACGTTAGTAAAGTATTTAGTAACTGTTTATTGTTGTACACATTATAACATTTTCTATACTGTATTAAGTATTTGTTAATGATTTGTAAATCTTTAAGAAGTCATTTGTAAAACATCTATAAACATTACATAGATAGATGGACCAGAAACCAATTATTAACCATTGACAAAGTATTAACTATCTAAATAATGTTTAGAGATGCTTTACAAAGTATTTATTAACCATAGACAAAGTGTTACAAACATCTATCTATGTAATGTTTATATATGTTTTACAAACAATTTCTTTAAGGTTTACAAATAATATCTCAATCATTAACAAATATTTATGTTTGTAGTATATAAAATGTTATAATGTGTGCAAAAACTGTTACAATCACATACATTTTAGCATTACTAATAATTAGTAAACATTATTAATTATCATTTCATTGTCTGTTAACAGTAAAATAACTATTAACTAAGCTTAATTAACTATCAATTTACCATTTATAAATGATGGTTATATAAAATGTTACCAAAGGGATTTATGTATATTTATACTATATTACAAATATGCCTGTTCATGCATTCATGAGTACACTCTATAATACATACTACTGTGTGCTTGTGGCTGTTTTTTACGGTTTAGGCGAAGGCCCCTTAATTCGAATTAAATCTTAATGCTACAGCATACAATGGTATTTGAGACAATAGTGCTCCTTCAGCTTTGTGGCAACAGTTTGGGGATGACTTATTCTGTTTCAACATAACAGTGCCCCCGTGCACAAAGCCAGGTTCCATAACGAAATGGTTTTCCATTCAGGTCTTACGTGGCTGACCTCGCTAATGCTCTTGTGGCTTTTCTGTAGCCCTTATACCATATTTAAGGAAGCCAAAGTGACTTCGGTAGTGTGAGGGTCTAAAATAACGGTCAGGATGCATAAACAAGGGTGACACTTCACTCTCATGCGTTCTATAGGCAGAGATGTATGTGAAGAGGGCCAATTAGACTGTTATACCTCTGTCTCTCCTCTGTCAGACACAGCGTAGGGAGTGCAAATCCTCTGTCCTCATTTATCAGATCCGTCTGCCTGCCTGTCACTGTGCGACCGAGGCACACAGAAGCACAATGAATGAGTCTTCTCCCTGAGAAAGGCCCCTGGGACAGACTAGATTTGTTATAAGTCATTGGTCTGCTGAATGACATTTTCATTAGTGCAGCTGAAATTGAGACGTGTCCACATAGTTTGTAAAAAGGTTGTCAGGGTTTTGTCTTACAGTCAACTATATTATTTCACAGTTAACAATAATAATATTTTCTCAAGCGCTGGAAGCTTATATGATCGGGATTTTTAAGAGATATAATATTTGTGTTCTCTGCAGAGCGGACGGACGACGATGGTCTTTAGCGTCTTTGCCCTCTTCTGGATATGGCACCAACACTCCCAGCTCAACGGTAAATAACTTCATCTGACTTGCACCCCAGGGGTAGTTATGCAACTGAACTGAAGTAACTCAACAGAGATATATAAATTATGATTTGATCAAAAAATGTATCCACATTATGTGTTAGGAAGAAAAATCAACAGCCACAAAGATTTGCAGATTGCTGTGATGCTGATCTTTAACGATTATATATTTGCAATAAACTGCCTATCAACCTGATCTGTTGAGAGTGCATGGAAACTAGAAATAGTTAGCTTAACGTAATGAAACAATTAAAATAGTTAGCTAAACGTAATGAAACCATCAAAATAGTTAGCTAAAAGTAATGAAACAATTAAAATAGTTAGTTAAACGTAATGAAACCGTCAAAATAATTAGCTTAAGGTAATGAGACAGTTAAAATAGTTAACTAAACATAATGAAACCGTTGAAATAATTAGCTAAAGGTAATGAGACAGTTAAAATAGTTAGCTTAACGTAATGAAACCGTCAAAATAGTTGGTTAAATGTAATGAAACAGTTAAAATAGTTAGATAAACGTAATGAAACCGTCAAAATAGTTAGATAAACGTAATGAAACCGTTAAAAATAATTAGCTAAAAGTAATGAAACAGTTAAAATAGTTAGCTAAATGTAATGAAACAGTTAAAATAGTTAGATAAACGTATTGAAACCGTCAAAATAGTTAGCTAAATGTAATGAAACCGTTAAAATAATTAGCTAAAAGTAATGAAACCGTTAATATAGTTAGCTAAAAGTAATGAAACCGTTAAAATAGTTAGCTAAATGTAATGAAACCGTTAAAATAATTAGCTAAAAGTAATGAAACCGTTAATATAGTTAGCTAAAAGTAATGAAACCGTTAAAATAGTTAGCTAAATGTAATGAACCATTAAAATCGTCAGCTAAAAGTGATGAAACCCTTAAAATAGTTAGGTAATAGTAATGAATCCATTCAAATATTTAGCTAAACGTAATGAAACTGTTAAAATAGTTAGCTAATAGTAAAGAAACCATTAAAATAGTTAGCTAATAGTAATTAAACCGTTAAAATAGTTAGCTAATAGTAATGAAACCGTTAAAATCGTTAGCTAAACATAATAAAACAGTTAAAATAGTTAGCTAAAAAAAACAGATAAATGGCTGAAACTTCTAGCTTCTGCAGTGAAGTGTCAGTAGTATGAATAGCTACAAACCTGACCTTCAATTTAAATATTGACAATTCGGTTGTTGTTACAACATCCACTTTCATATATTGGTAATTTTAATAACATTCAGTTTATAATCCATTCATAAGGCCATATTTGGAACATGTCTGATGGCGTTGGTGAAGGAGTACTTGAGCTCATCTGACTGTGGGGTATGCCGTGCGTCAGACATAAAAGGTTGGGAACCGCTGACATAAATTACTGTAATTAGCACAGATGTAATCGCGGCCTAGGGCCTCCATCGTTGTTGTTTAAAGCAAGCTTCATCAGTCTTCAAATCTTTCATTCACACAATACATTTAAACTTGATCCACCTCCAGCATGTTGTCACTTCTATTTCTCTCCTCCGTGTGTTATGGCGTGTCTTGTTGCGTAACAGCAACGTCAGAGGCCTGGTTCCTGCTCTCCATCTGGCTGTGGATGGAGGGAGGAGGACAGGAGGGGAAAGGGATGAGTGCCTAGCCGGTGGGATAAGAGGAACATGAGAGACTTGGGGTGGAGAGGAGAAACTGGCATGAGATAAAGCGCATTCTGATCCAATTTGACCACAGCCTAAATATAACCAGATACTATTAGTAGAAGCAAAAATATATTTTATTGAAATTAGTGCTCTGACTTTTACGAATGAGACTGAGCTGTGGTGCACAGTGCTTCCTTCAGCACTGCTCCATTTAAAGTAATAATCACTATATGATACCGTCCATGGTTTCATGAATGGTGGTACTCTACCAGATTCTTACCTTAAAGTAAGAGTTTGACATTTTGGGAAATATGCTTATTTGCTTTCTTGCCAACTGTTAGATGAGAAGATTGATACCACTCTCATACGGTGAATATGAATCTACTGCCAGCAGCCTGTAAGCTTAGCTTAGCTTATCTTAGCATAAAGACTGGAAACAGGGGGAAACAGCTAGCCTGGTATGGAGGACAGAACCTGCCAAAATAAAAAATAAATAAATAAATGACTCGATAAATAAATATGTCATTAAATGTAGCAAAATTAATATTAAAAATAAATGTAGCTATTAATTCATTGATAAAATGTGAATGCAATGAAAAATAAAAGCAAAAATAAATAAATAAATTTACAAATGAATAAAAATAAATACATAAATAAATAAAAGGGGAAATTAAACAGAAGAGTAAATAAATAAGGGAATTAATACAAAGATAAATAAATAAAGAAGCAAATTAAAACAGAAATATCAATTTATGTCACATTTTACCAATTAATTAATGGCTACATTTATTATTGATATTATTTTTGCTACATTTAATGATGACATTTGTTTATTTATCAATTGAGTCATTTAATAATTTATTCATTTATTTTTGAATTTGGCAGGTTCTGTCCTCCATAGCCTGGAACATAACGTGCTATTTTTGCACATTTTTTCTGTGTGGGAAAATCATCAAAAACATAACCATGTCTGTCTACGCTAAATGAAAGTTTGTGAAATTATGAACATTAACAATAAAATTACACCAACAAATGTAACTGTATAACCCACTGAAAGCTTGCATGCTTGACTGCAAAATGACATTCATGTGAACAACTATGTGTGCTGGTCGCAATAGCTACTGTGGCTGAATGGACATGAGCACGCCACCTACAGAAACTCTAACTTGAACAGAAAATAAAAGATGTCACAGTCCTGTAGAGCGTATAAACACTACGGCCATGAGAAACGACCCAAGACCAAGAGTAGGACATGTAACAGGCAAAGAAAAATTGAGTCTCCACTCTTGTTCCATCCACCCTTTAAGACTGATCGTTGTCAATTACTCTGTCACCTGTGATTGATCAGTGATCGATCTTTCGGTTAGCAAAGTAAGTGGAGGAGGTCCAGGTCTCATCGCTCTGATGAAGGCAAATGAGGAGGCGAGACGAGGTTCGTCTGTGAGACAGATTGATGGGTCTGACCCAAGGCTCATTGGACTTCATTAACATTTCAATTCTCAGCTTGTCATCTGTGGTGTCCACAAGGTCTGCAAATTACTGTAATAGTTGATCTATTAGTTGCTTCAGTTAGAGGCAGATTAATAAGGGGGCAGTTTGTTGTTGCTGGACATCATATGCTGGAGTTTTGTCAGTTTGTTGTTTGTTGACTTTTCTGGCACTTTTTCTCCAACCGCTCTAATATTCTTGTTTCCATTCTTCGCCCTCTCCCTCGCCCCCCCTAAACCTCTCCCCGCCCTCGCCCGCTTCCTCTTCCTCCTCCACCCTTTGCTCTTGCCTCCCCCTTCCTCTTCCTCTTCCCTCGCCCCAGTCCTCCAGCTCCTCGCAGGAGCGGCTGCACCAGCTGCCCTTCCAGCCCACCATGGATGAGCTCCACTTCTTATCCAAGCACTTTGGCAGCACCGAGAGCATCACGGATGATGATGGGGGCCGCTGCTCTCCTCACATGCGCCCACGCTCCCGCAGTCTCAGGTCAGCAGCAGCACCACCACCACCACCCATGAGATTAAACAGCAGCTTCAGCTGCCCAAAAGCACTATCCTCTTTTAAAAAGGACTCTCTCAAAGCAGATTTACAGGGGTTGCCCCTGCTTGATCTGGTTATTGCTTTTATATAACCTCCTGGATTTTCCTGTTTTAAAGCTAACATGTCAAGACAAGGTCATCATTAAAATGAGACTTTGTAACTAAGAAAAAATGCCACAGCGTCCTTGGTTTGGTATGACGAGTAACTCATAGTAGCTAGTATTAGCTAATGTTAGCAAACATAAGCTGGATGTTTCTTTGTAACTGACAATCAAGACAAGCTCATCATTAAAGACACTATGAGACTGTTTAACTTTTTAAAGAAGAAATTACACATTCTTCCTACAAATAAGAAGTTGAATTTATCGTTAATACCAGTAGCTTATGTGGGCTAATGTTAGCAAACTTTATAGATATTGCCCTATTGGGAATGGGAATGTGACGCCATCGACAGCAAGTTGATAAAGGGTAAGAGTGCCATCCGCTGGCTGTTTACTGTGTGAAAAGTGTCGAAAGAACTGCTGAACTAACACAAAACACCACACAGTGAATAAGATTCAAAAGACAAAATGTAGTATATATAGTATACAGTCAGACACAAAGGTAGGCTAACATTATGGGTTATTTTGCAAGATACCGGTAGATTAAATATGCATGCAGGATAAGCAGACGTTTTGTTAGCATTCAGTTAGCATAGCATTAGCTAACGTTAGGTTATCTTTGTCAGGATGATGCGTAGTTAGCATTTGACTCGTAGATCTGAATGTCCTATACCTACCCGTTTGTAAATTGGACATCGTCCTCCAAAGATTTACATATTTTGAACTGCTGACAGGTGTTCACTAACGCCAAAACACATCAGTGACCGTAATGGGTGCCAAGCTGTCAAGGTCCTCCTAGTTCGTAAGGATCGATATAAACTAACTTAAATTTTGTAATACATCGCCCCTTTGCCTCTGTCAGCTTCGGGTATTATGGGTCTTATGGGTATTTGTCTTTCGCGCGTACTTATACATTTCTGATGATGAAGGATCGGCAGATGACAGATGAATAGACCAGTGTCAGATAATGACAGCTAGCGTAGCTCCCTACGCTACCCTCCAAAAATGGCGGCGTCGCCCCAGAATGCTCCGCGATTCCCCTTCCCTGTTAAGGCCATTTTGTGCCTTTTATTACTTTCCCCTAGCCTACTTGTGCTACTGTTAGCCTGTGCTTTAGTATTAGCGTTATCTGTTTAGCAAAAGTTATATAGGCTCACTTTAAATAATAAACCTGTTACTTTACCTCACTTAAAGCGAGCCTAAGTGACAGTTGCCGGAAAAAAAAGAGTCAAGAACTGACTCAGTAATGTCAGTTTCAAAGCTAGCTTAAGTTTGCTAACATTAGCTACTTTAAGCTAATGTATACCAAACCAAGAAGGCGTGTATTGAACTGAGCAAGAGTGTCTTTCACTGCTTATGACTTCCATTTTTAAGAGGGGGAATGTGTTATTTTCAGTTAGTTGCATAGTCTCACTTTCATGATGAGCTTATCTTGATATACATGAACTACTAACTTTCCCTTTTTATTGGATCATTTTAAGTACCAATCGAATCTTGCGCATAGTTCAAACGTGTTCTTTATTTCTGTTTTTCCCCGCAGCCCAGGACGTTCCTCCTCCTGCTACGATAATGAGATAGTCATGATGAACCATGTGTACAAAGAGCGCTTTCCAAAGGTGAGACGCACACACACACACACACACACACACACACACACACACACACAAAGCTGCTTCGTGATAAACATCATATTCCATAAAAAATACAGTGAGCAAATCCTTAAGCCCACAGAGCATTAAACCAATCTTTCAAGCCACAAAAACGTTCTAATCCTATTTAGTCAGCGCTCATATTTTAGAGAAATAAAAAGGGGATATAATTTTTGATAGAGCGTGTTCAGAGATTTGTGTTTAACAAATACACAGTAAACACAGTCATAACCAAGACACAGTAAAAATAAAAGGAGCCACGGGGGCTGCTAAACCATAGCAAACAAGATTATGTGGCACTGCCAAGACGCGATACGTTTACTCTGTCAGAGAGAATATTAAGTTTAGTCGCTGCACTTAGAAATACTGCCACAGCTATGAACAGTTAAATAAAAGAGACTTTCTCTTTTGCCTCACTTTTCTTCCTTTCACTCTCTCGGCGGGGTGAGCTTGGTATCAAAAGGAAATGGGCTGACAGCTTCCAATGAGATAAGAATCGAGCCTTAGGAAATTGAGCATTATAGTCTAGAGTTCACTCGAGGTAAAAGCTCTTTGGGCTTGTTCTCACACAAGTCAAATGGAAAAAATGACACCGCATTGAAGTCAGTGTAAAGCAGCAGCGTCACACTGTCTGTCACAAATGAAATTGCTTTCTGAACTTTCTGTCACATACCTCTCAGTCTTCTAAAGAAATCTTTTTCTAAACTTAATGTCTGTCGCTTCTACTTCCAATCCCCATTCTTTCTCTCTGCTCCCTCGTGCTCCCCACCTCTCGTCCTCCACCAGGCCACAGCGCAGATGGAGGGGAGGCTGGCCGAGTTCATCCAGGCTTTCTCTCCTGAAAACGTCCTTCCGCTGGCCGACGGAGTCCTCAGCTTCATTCACCACCAGATAGCCGAGCTGTCCAGAGACTGCCTGGCCAAATCACACGAGGGCCTCATCACCTCCGTCTACTTCTTTGAGCTGCAGGAGAACCTGGAGAAGCTTCTTCAGGATGTGAGTTGGAAAAGATATAATGCCAACAAACTAATGTTATAGCAATAAAGACCTCACTGCCCCTAGGAAGCGCTGATAAGTTCATTTGCATCAGAGCTGAGCATCAAACCTCAATAACTTCTGGGTACCGACTAAAATGTGTCCGTTGCACCGAATATAGAAAGCTGTCAAGTATCAAAAAGTAACAAAAATACAGTTTAGAAGAGAAAGAAAATCTTTATCTACACTTCACAAAATTAATATTTTTATATAAACAATGGGAAAAATTACACACCGGGGGCGTGACGAATAAACGACACAAAAATGCAAAATACTCGCCCGCGAATAGTATATATCTAGGGCTTTTATTGTGAAAGGTAGGGACGGAAGAAGTGGATTTGGTCTGGGCTGACTTTGTCTAGGTTCAAGGGATTAATAAAGTTTGCCGTCCTGAACTGTAGCAGCAGCTGTTTTCGTCAAATATATCTAAAAACCCATTGTACGCTACCTGCACAGCACCAACAGAAGACATACGGAGTTGCTAGCTAGCTAGCTTGGGAACGTAGCGTAACATTGAGCAGCTAAAGAGCCAGGTATTTCCTTCGGGAGTTGGTAATGACCAAAACAGAGCTAAAAGGAGAGTGAATAATGGATTTACATTCATCAGTTGTGTAAATAGGACACTGCTTGCTAACACGTTCGCCATGAGCTTTATGGGGTGATGATATGTAGGTGTTTATAGCTTGTTGTGGTCGTAAAATCTATTTTAAATTTGCCACCAACTTTAACATTTGAGAACATTGGTTTCCTCTGTTACTTCGGTATTTTTCAACCTGGACCCTATTTCCCCATTTTTTCTTGTCTAAGTGACTAATAGGGACAATAATCTTTGAAACTGGTCCAGTATTGAGGGAGAACGCTGTTACCAGCAGCTGCAAAATGAGCTGCGAGGGCAATTGCGTCAATGTAACGTTACGTCCACTAAAGTGCTTGTTTTTCCCACTGACAGGCTCGGATTGTTATTATAAGTGCCTGACAGCATTATGGAAAGGACCCTAGATAGAAATAAAATGTTTTTCTTCCCTTTCGCTTGATCCGGTCTGTTTGTTATCGTGTCCAAGTCCCACTGAAGGAGAAGTCTCGTTGTGAAATCTGGATATCCGTATACTCTGACTCAAATAAATACGGGCGGCCATTGAATTCAAAGACCTCGTCCACATTTTGGAAATCATCTAAATATTCAACCACGACATTGAAAATCTTTTAGATAACACTAAGCTACGCTTTCTGTACTCCAACACAACAAACTCTGCCCGGCTGGCACTCGCAGTGTTTCCACCATGTGGATGTATTCCACTATTCCACCTTTGTCTTCCAGCAACACGTCACCTCGCCAGATTTCAGAACGAGACTTCTCCTTGAGCGAGACTCTTTCCATAATGTCAGACTCTTATAATAACAATCCGAGCCTGTCATGGCAAAAACAAGCACTTTTAGTGGACGTAAATGACTGTGCCAGCTTGCCCCAATAGAACCATATTGCAGCCCGCGAGCAGCTGCCGTCTACAGCGCTCTCCCTCAATACTGGACCAGTTTCAGACATTGTTGGCCCTTTTGGTCAGTTGGACACAAAAACATGGGAAAATATGGTCCAGGTTGAAAAATACCAAAGGTAGGGAATCAAAAAATATACAATTTAGGTGTTTAGGTACAAAAACTCAGGTATCATATTGGCACTAGCATTGAAAAGCTTCAAATGACACCCCTGGGTAAATTAAAGCAAAGCAGACACAGAAAACAAAAAGATCTATACTCTGCTGAATGAGGTGATAAGATGCTGTGGAAGGTTATTGACGGATAGATTCAACTCCAATCTCCTAATTTCATTCAAACTCGCGATGCCTTTGGTGAGAGGCGAGATTGAAACGGCTGCGGTAAATGGAGGCTAATTGTGCTCAGAGCAGATAACAGGTATCAGGCAATTTCATCACCAACCTCATTTTGGCTGCTTGATTAGATCGCTGTGATTACTCCGGGCTGCCTGCTTTTGGTTCGATTGTATCAGCTGTGCTTTTCATGATCACACTTTCTCGTACTTTATGTCACAGCTTTTTTTTTTAAGCTTTTGTCGCTCCGTCTGTCTTTTTGTCTCTCTTTTAACTGACTGCAGTGTCGTTTGTATTAGGGATTTTAATGTGTCAGACGTTAATGTTAATCTCTTTCTGCCTCCCTGTATGTCTGTGTGTGTCTCTCTCTTTCAGGCCTTCGAGCGTTCGGAGAGCTCCGAGGTAGCCTTCGTCACAGAGCTGGCGAAGAAGCTTCTCATCATCATCTCCAGACCGGCCAGGCTTCTGGAGTGTCTGGTGAGATAACATCCCATCCTATACCGCCATGTTCACAATCCCTCGTCCAGCCCCGCCCTTCATAGCATAACATTTCACAGTTCGCGTCCCTCTTGTGACTCGAGACAAATTGATTTCCTTTAGATAAACACGGGCACAGATACTCATTTGGTAGCCCATTAAAAGCATTTAAGCTCTCTGATGTATCACACAGCGGGGGGCCAGAAAATCAAAACAAGCAAACGCTGAAGTAAAAGAGCCAGTCCAGTCTTGTCTGGACGGAGAATACATTTGCATTTAGATTACAATTTGCCCTGCCACAGTACGACTAATACCAGGCGGCGGCCCCCCCGCTGCTGGGCCGCCTTCCAGCCTGACTCAGACAGACCGTGACCACGGTGTCATTTAAAGTTGGAGGATGTGTGTGTGTATGTGTCTGTCGAGCTGGTTGTTTTTCTGGGTGTGTGCCTGTGTTTTATAACAGTCTCGTGTCCCACACGATGAGTCATGCCACAGTTTTTCCGTTTGATTATGAGCGACAGCTGAAACGGCGACACGAAGAATTGATTCGTCGATGCGATTCCACCCTCGTCTCCTGCATATTGCTGCAGTCCGATCACAGTCTGTGTGATCACTTGACTAATCGTTCGTAACCAGGTTTGGATCAGCAGCCAGGAGTTACAGTAGTGCTACAATGGATGAAACATTCCTCTGCAATACAACATGTCAAGTTCAATGTTCGGCCAAATCATGATGTCTTTGATTGGCCTGGCTCTTGACGTTCAGGCTCACCCTGTTGTTTCATATTTGTGCCTCATTTCTGAGCATTCGATGGGACTTTTTTGAGAACATAAACATTTTTTGCAAGTGCATAAATTATATTATGTGGAGGAGTTTATTATCACACAAGATGTCTTTTTCTAACCACTTTTCCTTGACCTCCATTGAAAACATCATGAGGTCAAGGAAAGATGTGAAGGAGGATTCAGAAGGACAACCATGGTGTTAAGAGAATCCGAATGTACGGCATAATGGTGAGTCGCTTTAAAAGTGGGAATTGTGGGACAGCATTATCTCCTTTCCTTTTGTAAAGGACGGTCCAGTGTATCCTATGCTAAAGGAGATAATGAAGGAAGCATTGAAGCACCTTTCCTTAGCATTTAGAGAATTCAAACAGCTCTTATCGTGGCTGCTACTTAGATATTTCCGGGTCATTTCACTCCGTTGGGAACCTTCCTGAGCAAAAAGGACTATTCGACCGCAGCCCAACTCTCCAGTGGGCCCTTTTCACAACAGCCATTTTGACATGTCACAGCAGGGTAAACACAGGTGTAATTGATGAAATTAATCATGGTCCCGTTCTATTCAGTGTGTCACAGCCATTCCAGTGAGCCAGCATGCACAATACCAGGTCCCTGGCCCACCTAAATGGAACAGGGCCATAATTAGTGTTGTTGATTACACCTGTGTTTACCCTGCAATCACATGTCAAAATGGCTGCTGTTAAAAGGGCCTGTTGCCAGGAATTTTCAGGTCTGTCAGGTTGACCCAGTGTGTGGGCAAACTTGAAGTCACTGTGAAATGGAGGTTAGAGCGTCTTCATTTTCCACACTGTGACATATTTTCCACTGGAATTGAACATGTGGGCGTGGTACAGTTACGAGAGGGATTTAAATCAGATCCTTCAGCTTTGATTGGATCGCTCAAAAGTGGGAGTAGCTGAGTGAATACAGCGTGATACGGAGGACTGTTGACCTCCTCCCACACCTCCCTCACCCGCATTGTTAAATCAGTAGGAGGAAAAGAGAAGGATTTTGATATAGAAATACTCAAAAATGGTTTATTTAAATGGCTTTCTAGTCTTCCAACCACTCGAAGCGCTTTACACTACGTGCCAACATTTACCCCATTCACACACACACACACATTCACACACTGATGGCAGAGGCTGCCATGCAAGGTGCCAACCTGCTCATCAGGATCTAATCTAATCATTCAAACACAAACTCAACGATGGCACAGCCTTCGGGAGCAGTTTGGGGTTCAGTATCTTGCCCAAGTACTAGGGCTGTCAAACGATTATATATTTTTTTATATTAATCCCATGATTGTCCATAGTTAATCGCGATTAATCGCAAATTAATTGCACATTTTTTATCAGCTATTTCAAAATGTAGCTTAAAGGGAGATTTGTCAAGTATTTAATACTCTTATCAACATGGGAGTGGACAAATATGCTGCTTTATGCAAATGTATGTATATATTTATTATTGGAAATCAACAACACAAAACAATGACAAATATTGTCCAGAAACCCTCACAGGTACTGCATTTAGCATAAAAAATATGCTCAAATCATAACATGGCAAACTCAAGCCCAACAGGCAACAACAGCTGTCAGTGTGTCAGTGTGCTGACTTGACTATGACTTGCCCCAAACTGCATGTGATTATCATAAAGTGGGCATGTCTGTAAAAGGGGAGACTCGTGGGTACCCATAGAACCCATTTTCATTCACATATCTTGAGGTCAGAGGTCAAGGGACCCCTTTGAAAATGGTCATGACAGTTTTTCCCCACAAAATTTTGTGTAAGTTTGGAGCGTTATTTAACCTCCTTCACAACAAGCTAGTATGACATGGCTGGTACCGATGGATTCCTTAGGTTTTCAAGTTTCATATGATGCCAGTATCTTCACTTTAACTTTAAAACTGGGTCTGGTATAACCTAAAAATCGCAAGTTGCGTTAATGCGTTACAGAATCTAGTGGCATTAAAATAAATCTGCGTTATCACATTAACTTTGACAGCCCTACCGATTAGTGGACGACCCACTCTACCTCCTGAGCCAAAGCCGCCCATTTAGTGTACAACAAGGTTATTTGTATGGATAATAGCAAGCATGCAATGAGCACATAATACTTTTTTTTGCTAATGTGAAATTATTCTTTGTGTTATTATGATCATTTCTCTACAAACCATAAATTATGTGTTTGCAAAAATCATTTTCTTTGCTTAAATTTCCTATCACGGGCTTAGAATTATACCCAATTGCTGTATTTCTTCCACCTGCTGCGAGTCTGTTGCTGACACTGTGCTCTGACCTAATGATTTGGGCTTATTTGAATGAATGGTATATGTTTAAACTGAACATTAACCTTGTAAAGTGTAGCTTTCAATGGGACGTCACTCATGAAACAGAGTCCACAATATTGTCTGTGGATTTACTCGAGTTTCTCCTGAGGCTGAACAGACTGCAGTGATGTTATCTTCCAGACACAGATCTTGGAGCCGCTCCAGAGGCAGTGAATCATCAAACAACTGCTAAAAGCACCCATGGTGGCTTTACTTGGATATGGAAACATTTTTCAGATTTACATTTAAACTGTCTGGAAGCAATTTAATGGACAAGCTCCAAAACATTTCCACCTGATGACATCACGATTGAGTCTTAACGCTCTGGTTTCCAGGAGTTTAACCCCGAGGAGTTCTACCACCTGCTGGAGGCAGCAGAGGACCACGCCAAGGAGGGTCACCTGATGAAAACGGACATCCCTCGTTACATCATCAACCAGCTGGGACTGACCAGAGACCCTATTGAAGGTGAGAGGAGGGAGAGAGACAGAAACTTTGTACAACACACAGATTTAACCTATCAGAAAATAAATGAACTGACAGCTGATTTAAACTGACATATTTTTCTCATCAGAGATGGTAAACCTAGATAGTTACGACAGCGAGGGACCGCTGACACCTGAAACAGATGACTCAACAGAGGTGAGATCCGAGATTAATCCTCAATAATGTGGTCATTTCTCCAACGCTCAATCCATCCCCACATTCATCAACTCTTTTTACGCCTCTGCGACGGCGACAGCCCTGGTCGGTTGGCGGAGGCATACAATCCAGAGGCGGTAATTGTAATTTATTTTCACGGCGCGACAGTATAAAGTCTGGCCTGCCAAGGTCCTTGTTGCTCTCACTGAAAATGTCAGCTTCATCTGCTAATGACTTGGCATATACGTACATCTCATTTAGCCAATTTATGCTGAAGTATAAAAAAACAGGATACCCCCCTTCTTCTGTCTGTGGGTACCCAGAGCTACGATAGTACATCATATCTGTACAGAGACCGGGCGAAACTGTGTGTATAAATGTATGTGTATAAACCACAGATGGTCTATTGTATAAACAACAACGTCGCTGACGTATTTATGCCTAGAGCTAGAGCCTAGAGAGATGCTGTATAGCCTGGCACTGATCAATCCGAACTCCATTCAGAAACAAGCAATTTAAAATGTATTTGATTGTCATCTTGCGAACAGACCTGAGAAAAGCATGAAATCAGACTTTTTACAAACCAGCATCATTATGTTATTATTTCGGCATACTTTTGATCCATTTACAGCAACGTTGCTGCCGTTTTTATGCCAACATTACGTTATGTTGAGTGTTGATGGAGCAGCTACTGTGTTAGCATAGACTGGCACTGATCGATCTGAACTCCATTCAGAAAACAAGCATTTTAAAAGTTGTTTGCTTGTCGTCTTGCGGACAGACCTGACCCGACTTTTTACAAATCTGCATTATTATGTAGTTATTTCGGCATCCTTTTGATCTGTTTATTGCAATTAAATCACAGCACAGTCTGTTTATTTTGGGTTCATATCGCAGTAGCAACGTGTGGCTTGCTAGACACAGTCAGTGCAATGGCACTGTATGTGAATACAGCTCGCTGCCGGGTGATGTTATGAACCCAAATACGACGGCGTTTGGTTTTCTGACATATCTGGGACTTCCACAACATGTACAAAGCAGCAACAGTGGTTATTTCTTTCATGGGTTGATGGAAGAAATGGCATAAAGAATAGTTGTTGGTATCTATGGAGACAAAATCCTTCTCCTCTCCGGCGCGTCTAGTGCAAATGAACACAAATGACACTGGCGGTCCAAATCGAATGAGGCGAAAATTCATTTCGCTCTTGGTGTGGATGCAAGGTTAGAATGAGCCGTTCATATCTAAATATGGAGCGGGTCTTCTTCATGGAGCCGGCCGTCATGTTTCTACAGTAGCCCAGAATGGACAAACCAAACACTGGCTCTAGATAGGGCCATTCGCGTTGGCCCCCGTAGTTCTCCTACACGCTTGGCACAGGGGAGAAGTTTCAGTTGGTTGCAATCTGCAACCTCAACGCTAGATGTCGCCAAATCCAGCACACTGCACCTTTAAGCTAAGTAGGCAAAAAACATTAGATGAGAGGGGGGGGGAATAGTCCAGAACTGAAGTTATCTGTACAGATGATTTGAATGTGCATCACCAAAGTTACAGTGGCAAAAGTGATTTTTTTTGACACAATGACAGACATAATGATTTATGTCATGTTGGTTTGTTCAATTTCACACTGGATCATATTTAATCACGGCATTTCGATCTTTGATCCACAGGGTAAGATTAGAGCAATGAAACCACCAGGAGAAGCAGACTTCCAGACCATCAAGCTGATCAGTAATGGAGCGTACGGGTGAGCAGAGCATTAGGATGTACTAACGTCACATCTGTAAGTCAGGCATGCAGGACACTAATTGTTTGGCCACAAAGTAAAACTACGTGTGTGTGTGTGTGTGTGTGTGTGTACTAGCGCTGTGTACCTGGTGCGTCATCTGGAGACACGCCAGCGATTTGCCATGAAGAAGATCAATAAGCAGAACCTGATCCTGAGGAACCAGATCCAGCAGGCCTTCGTGGAGAGAGACATCCTCACCTTCGCAGAGAACCCCTTCGTCGTCTCCATGTTCTGTTCCTTCGAAACCCGCCGGCACCTCTGCATGGTCATGGAGTACGTGGAAGGTGAGAATGTCTGTGTGTGATTGCTGGGTAGACACTCTGCCCACGTCTACACCTCCAGTTATTCTGTGTAAGGTTATGTTCCTTGTCATGATATTACCATTTCAACTTCTGTGCATTTAGCTTTGATTTTTTGAGTAAGTATAAATAAGACTTATGGTGTGTCCCAAATCCACTTGACATACTAATTCTGAGCAGGTTTTAAGTGGTGTGTTCTAACTTGAAAAAAGACAATGATGCATGCTAAAAGCAGACAGTAGGCATACTAAATACAATTGTTTTTTTGAGTGTGCTGTTGACGTACGTTATAGTCCCACAAACGAAAATGAAAGGAAGTGGAAGAGAAATCAAATAAATTGCGGGTGATGATGAAATAGCTCCAGAAAGATCTTGGAAAGCAATAAATAAGCATCACATTTGAAGACAGACGAGTTGCTGTTGGCATTAGAAAGTCGCAGTTTGTTTTGTCTGTTTATTTGGATTTTGCAAACTGATTATATCACAATATTAGTTAAGCTTGCAACTTTTGAAATAACACCCACATCCCCTTCAATCGTACAAAAAGTTTGACAAAATAGGGACAGCAATGGAAAGAAAGATAGTAATAATAATAACACACAGGTGAAAATGCAATAGTAACAATCCACTAAACCAACCGCAGCAAAACTATAACTTAATAAAATAGTAGTTTTGATAAATTACTATATTTGATAATAATAAACACATCAGAGAAACACAATTAAAAATTGTATTGGAAACTTATAATAAAAGAAATAACATAATATAAGAATAAGAATAATAAATAGAAATAATAAAAATATAAAGAAATATTTTATAATTATAATAACAGTAATAATACAAATATAAAGAAATATTTTATAATTAAAAAAAAAAAAAAAAAATGTAATCTTAAGACATTTTTAGAAAGAAAAAGAAATGAAAAAAAGAAATTTGACGCTGAATTATGATGTTGCATGTATTGCATCATTTCCTGTTAGTATAAAACAGATGAAGTCTGTTGATTTTTTTCTATACTAACTTGTACAACAGTATGCTGTGACAATCAGTATGTAGAACATACTGTATAGAATTAGTATGTAGTGTATGGATGTGGGACACGAAAGCCCGAAAGCTTGAAACCTTATATATAATATATTATGCAGAATGACTCATGTCAGCACAGTCACCATGATCTACAGAATTCAAGTCACAGAGAGTGCACGATTGCGTTTTGTTGTTGCTCATTGTCCTAAATGGAAACTAAAGGGGTCTGGGACACGAGGTACCAGGAGACATTTCGTGGTAATTGCTAATGTCAGCAGCAAGACTAATCGAATAATGAATTGTGCTGGCAGGTGGAGACTGTGCCACTCTGCTGAAGAACATCGGGGCTCTGCCTGTGGAGATGGCACGCATGTACTTTGCAGAGACCGTCCTTGCACTGGAGTACTTACACAACTACGGCATTGTGCACCGCGACCTCAAGCCTGACAAGTAAGACGGAGTTAGTTTTCATCAAACCCGTTGCTTAGAGATGATGCAAATTGCATCACTAGACACTTTCTGTTTCATTGCTGTTTCAAAAGAGTGTAAATAAAGCTTGTATGGTTAGAACTTAACTTTTACTGTTTCTATCCTCAGCCTCCTGATTACCTCAATGGGCCACATCAAGCTCACAGACTTCGGCCTTTCTAAGATGGGTCTGATGAGTCTGACCACCAACTTGTATGAAGGACACATAGAGAAGGACACTCGGGAGTTCTTGGATAAACAGGTACGACGAAGACAACATACAAATGACAGCTGTACACTCAGATCCCAGTCCAGGAGCCAAATTTTACAAAGACAATTTATTGAAGTCATTTATATTTACTTGCACTTTTAAGTAAATGTGCTATTAATAACATTGACAACATTCAGCCACTAGATGTTGCACTCTCCCTCCTCCGTTCCATTGCATTCACTTCACAACAAGTGGTTGCCAGTTCGTTGCACAACCTGCGTACTTTATGGTCGAGTGGAGTGAGACTCAGACAGTCATGTCAAGTGATGAATCTTTCCTGGTTAGAGAAATGAAGTCATTTTGCAACATGTAGCTATAGGCTACATTAGCTATAGATTTAGGTTACTTTGCACTGTGGTGTTTCAAGATTCATGTAGCGTAATATATGGTAATTTTAGGATATGGCTATCTAGTTTTAGGTAACGTTTAGCTTGTCATCTAAGCAGTGGTGTAGTGCAGGGAACACGCAGGTACAGTATATGGCGTGGGTCGGCCACCCACTTCTATATCCCCTCTGATTCACATCTTGGTTTACATTGTTTGAGGGAACTATAACGTTAAGTAACTGGACGCAACCGTCACTGATGCTAAGATGCTAACGTAGCTCCTCGGGGGTTGAAGCTGTTATTTTTCTCATTTTGACAATCTAACCTGTGACAACACATTAGTTAATGTAGTAAAGACAATGGCTGTTGTTAGTTGTTGTTGGTTTTGTTTAAATATGTTGAATTGTAATTTTATGGGTTATTGTTGCTCGGACGATTAAGCTAAGATGGCTTATATGTGCTAACGTCAGTTGTCACTTGTTGCCAAAGTAAATATTCAAGTATTATGCAGCATGATGGAGACAACAGTGTCAAACTCAGCCATTTATCACATTTGATTGCTGACGACACAGAGAAACCATGTGATACCAACGTCAATAAATTACTGGCTCACAAGCCTTGTTAGAAGTGGGAACCAAACGTCAGATATCTTCCACAGAGATAAACAAAACATTCATTGTGGATCTGTCAAAACTTTTAAAATGATTAATTCACAGTCATAATAATTTTTTTGAGGAAAAGCCATACTTTTATTCAGCACCTTTCTAAAGGCTCTGTGGATGAATAATTTTAAAAAAAATATTCGTCTACATAAAAATGTTATCAAGAAGACCTTTAATTCAAATTATTAACATAATCACATATGTAATGTAACTGTAAATTGTCTTTTAGCTGTATTGCAGTGAAGATTCTTTAACTACAGCATGATCCACATAAAGTTTAAATATGTAACATCCTTTGATGTCTTCATCTCTATGCAAAGATATTTACCGTCATTGTGTGCCAGCCAGGCATATCTGAAACATGAAAAAGCAGTTGGCAGAACAATAGGCCCTTATATCCTCCATTATTAGAATCACATTCTCTTTTAGGTAAGGTTTATTTTCTCAAGCCTTTCCTTCAGTGCTCACGCTTTGAATCTAAGCCTCATTATTTCTTGCGTGTGTATTATGGCGGCCAGGAATCTGTTAGCATTCAGTGCATACGTACGCATCTGTACATGAAAACCCTCACTGGGGCTTTCATCTCGTCTTTGCATCTCTGAAGGGATCTACTCAGCAAGGCAGAAATATGTATGCCCCATACACATGTGCAACCATATACTGTACAGGTTGATATGACTAGCTGGTTTAGAATAATCTGATGTGAGTCTACTATATATTTCAGAACCAACAGCCATCAAAGTAAACTTATGTGAAGTTAAAGATGATACAATAAATGTTAGTAGTTAATAGTAGCAAAAATGCACAAACCTGTAATCGGGACGTGGTTGGAGTAAAAGAATCTAATAAAAACTGAAGAAATAAAGTGTTGCTGTTTTTCCTTCAGGTGTGTGGGACTCCAGAGTACATCGCCCCGGAGGTTATTCTCCGTCAAGGTTATGGGAAGCCGGTGGACTGGTGGGCTATGGGCATCATCCTGTATGAGTTCCTGGTGGGCTGTGTGCCTTTCTTTGGAGACACTCCAGAGGAGCTGTTCGGGCAGGTCATTACAGGTGAGGCATCAGAGGTCTGAGTATTATTCAACACACTTTCCTCACCTCTTCACCAAAAATGTGTATCCTAATGTCCTCCTCTCTCTCTCTCTCTCTTTCTCTCTCTGCTCTATCCGGTAGATGACATAGTGTGGCCAGAAGGGGATGAGGCTCTCCCTCTTGACGCCCAGCACCTGATCTCCTCCCTTCTACAGACGAATCCACTTGTTCGACTGGGCACAGGTCAGTCACCTACAGTAGATTAGTGGTACCCAACCTTATATCACAGTCACTTTTCACTTTTATTCCTGGTCTCTGTTGTATTTATTTTGGCTTAGACCAGTGGTCTTATTTGTTTTTCATGGAAAGGTCAATGTTTTGGTTTGGTCAAGTTTGCATTCGTACTGCCACTTAGAGGGGAAAAGGCTAGAAGTTTTAAACATTTATCTTTTACTTTTAGCTAATTAATTCAACCATTTATCTTTTATTATGAGCTAACTATTTCAACCATTTATCTTTTATTATTAGCTAATTAATTCAACCATTAATCTTTTATTATTAGCTAATTAATTCAACCATTTATCTTTTATTATGAGCTAACTATTTCAAACATTTATCTTTTATTAGCTAACTTTTTCAACCATGTATCTATTACTCTTAGCTAACTATTTCGACTATTTATATTTTATTATTAGCAAACTATTTCAACCATCTATCACAATTTTTTCAACCATTTATCCATTATTTTAACCTAATTATTTCAACCATTTATCTTTTATTATTATTAAATATTTCAGCCATTTATCCATTATTTTTAGCTAACTATTTCAACCATCTATCTTAATTTTTGCTAACTATTTCGCCCATGTATTCATTACTTTTTGCTAACTTTTTCAACCATTTATCCATAAGTATTATCTAATAACTATTTCAACCATTTACATTTACATTTAACTGTTTAGACTTCTCTGCTCGCTTGCTAACTAATTTTCTTGTACTCTCAATCTCAAAACGTGGTGTTCAGGTGTTACAGTTGACTCAATATTTGGATATTTGTTTTTAAATTAAATCATAATTTTTCCACAATCTCTCCACGTACCCCCTGGCAACTGCAGAAGTACCCCCTGGGGTAGATGTACCCCTGGTTGGGAATCACTGACCTAGAACACTAACTGTCATCCTGCCTGTAGCTTCACAGATTCAGTTTACCCAAATAAGTCAACTTCTGTCTGAGTCAAAGTGCCTCTGCTTGCTTTAGGGCTGCAGTAATTACCTGTCTGTCTTTGTCTCCCCCTCTCTCTCCCTTCCCCTCCCCTCCCCTCCCCTCCCATCCTCTGCCCTCTAGGTGGTGCTTTTGAAGTGAGGCAGCACTCATTCTTCACAGAAGTGAACTGGAACAGCCTGCTGAGACAGAAGGCAGAGTTCATCCCTCACCTAGAGTCCGAGGAAGACACCAGTTATTTTGACAGTAAGTCTACTGCTGGGGATCCCGGGCTCGGACAACGGATCCCTTTGAGCTTAGAGAAATCGTATTCATCAAAAAACAGCTCAGGGTCTTTTGAATGTTCTGTAAATGTAGAATTGTTTGCAGCTGATTGCAGTGATTGCTTTTGTCTCATATGGGCCGATGTCAGTAGCTAATAGTGTGTGTTAGTACCATAAGTGAAATCAGTAGAAAGGAGCACAGAGAGAAAAAATAATGCTACTGTACTGAATATTTGCCCATTGTAAAGCTACGATATCTTGTTACCTTTCCTCACCAGCCCGATCTGAGCGCTACCACCATGTGCAGGCATACGACGAGGACGACGCCAACGACGATGAGCCTGTGGAGATACATCGCTTTTCATCCTGCTCCCCTCGCTTCAGCAAGGTCAGACCGGACATCCGCGTTACAACTTGCCTCCTACTTCTCTTTTTTATCTTACACAGAGAATGTTTGAAATCAGTCCACACAACAGTACGATGTTGCCTGTGTTGTTTTGTGGGCCTGCAGGTGTACAGCAGCATGGAGCATCTGTCCCAGCTGGAGCATAAACCCCCTGGCGTGACTCTACGGGAGCACAAGGTCCCCAGGGAGGATCGAATGGCCAAGAGAGAAAGCCTGGGTAGCCTCACCCTCAGGGACAAGAGTTGGAGGACTGGATCGCCCGAGATGTGAGTGCAGCCCACAAAAAAAATAGTGAAGACTTAAATGTTTAATGTCAAATAATCAAATTGTTAAAGACCCAGTTGACCCAATAACACAGTGAAAGACATGCTTTTCTCTTGTCCAAAGAGTTCTCTCTCTCGTCTATCTAGCCAGATAGTTTCCGCGTGTTATCAAATACTGAGATTCATCAAGAATACCGTAAATCTTCAATTAAAAGCCGAGCCCCAAAACGCAAGTCTCAATTAGCCGCCGGGTAACCCTTGTCAATATGGACATGCTACACGTCGTTAGATCGGTTAGAGTCTCCACGTTTCATTCAGATTTACCGGCATGGTAGACAAGAGAGACGAAATAAGCGTGGTGACTCCCTACCTTTGAAGCTGTCATAAAGTCTGAATATGTGTCCATTACTTGATTATTTATGTTCCTTTAGTCCGTAAGGGTCCACCGATCAAAAGAATCAAAGTGTTTTTTCATAAAAAATTAATCCAAGTTGTGAATATTGTCCTGTGAAGTCCGTTGCTCTCTGTCTGCTCGCTTCGCTAAGACCACACTTTAACTGACATAAATAATATTTTCTCTTCTTACTGCACCACCTTTCTCCGTTTAGTTTTCACTCCTTTTCCTTTTCGGTATGCCAAATAGGCTTGTCGCTGACGGGCAGGTGGGTTTTAAGAGGATAAAGAGAGGTGTTGTGCCGGTGCCGTAAAACGAGCAAGAGAGAACTGTCCTGGAGCTAGATCAAATGAATGATTCCTAATTGACATGTTATTCGATAGCCTAATTTTTATACAAGTAATATTCCTACTGATTTAAATAAACAATTTGATAGTATTTCCCATGTTTGCTGAGCAAGAGTTTTGTTTGAAAGGAATTAAAAGCCTGTCCCATATAGACGCTTGTCTCAAATATACGCCGGTTGAGTTCAGTGATTGAAGCAAACATACGCCGGGAGATTAATTTCAGTTTTACGGTAACTTTATACCAGGTACGACTGTCTTGCTTTCTTCAGGAAGCGCTTATCCTGCTCCGAGTCCTCCTTCACCGAGAGCGACTCCAGCCCACCGTCCGGGGCCCGAAGACGCTTCTCCGCCCTCATGGATACGCATCGCCTGGCCTCCCCTCTGGAAGTCGACTCCGAGCTGCCTCTCCCCAGCAGACAGCCTCCTGTGAAGGCCAGAGGGACTTCCCTGGAAGGAGCCATGGCCGCCATCACCTCTCAAGGCGACCTGAGAACACTCCTTAAAGATAGCAATGGGCTCGCAGCTGGAGGTAAGAAGGGATGAGGAGGCCCTAAACCTGTATTTGATCACAATTTATAACGAGAGCATTTCTTTACTGTTGGGTTTCATGTCACAGACAAGCTTTTGAGACCTGCTGATGCACCGTCGCCTCTACCAGGCAGCGCTACTGTTCTGGGGCATCCAGACCCACAGGGGCCCCGCGGGGCCGCCACTGACCTGGTGCTGCGGAGGGTTCGCCACCAGCAGCTCTCAGCTGAAGGAGACAAACGGAACTCGCGACCAGGAACTAAAGTTATCAAATCGGCTTCTGCTACTGCGTTGTCTGTCATCATTCCTGCAGGTAAAAGCATTGGTTATATATGGAGGACAGAACCTGCCAAAATCTAAAATAAAGAAATGAATAAATTACTTGATGAATAAATTAATACGCCATTAAATGTACCAGAAATAATATAAAAAATAAATGTAGGCATTAACTGATGTGACTGTTTTTATTTGCTCCTTTATTTATTTATCTTTGCATTACTTCCCCATTTGTCTACTCTTCTATCTAATTTTCCCTTATATATTTCTTTTTCATTTTAATTAACTTAAATGTATTTATTTATTTTTGCATTTAGCATTTAAATTGTTGTTGTTTTTTATTTTATTTATACATTATTTATTTATTATCAATTAATTAATGCCTACATTTATTGTTAATATTATTTTTGGTACATTATGGCATATTAATTTATTTATTGAGTAATTTATTTATTTATTTAATTTTGGCAGGTTCTGTCCAACCTAGTTATATGACATAAGCAACTGTAAAAATTTTATTTAGAAATAATTCCTGTAATGTTACCTGAACTCCATCCCTCTCTCCTCAGTGGAACAACATGTCGCCTCCCCTCTAGCGAGCCCCATGTCACCTCGCTCCCTCTCGTCCAACCCGTCCTCCCGGGAATCCTCTCCCAGCAGAGACTACTCTCCCATGGTCAACATCCTGCATTCTCCGATCACCATCCACCGGTCGGGGAAGAAGTATGGCTTCACTCTCCGAGCCATCAGAGTCTACATGGGAGACAGTGACGTTTACAGCGTGCATCACATGGTCTGGGTGAGAGAGCAGAGCGAATAATAAACTTTTTTTTCTATAGCAAATGTCATACACTCCACACTTCAAATAATCCAGCTCAAAGTGCTTTACATCAAATTGTATAAAACATTTGAAACATGCAGAGTAATAAACAAATCAAAAGGTGTCAAACAGAAACATTAAAATCAACTTTCACCAAGATTTGATAATAGCAAGGCTACAAAGCCCTAAAAACAAGATTTAAAAAATGGGTCTTAAGATGTTTTTTTTAAAGGAATTCACAGAGGTTGTCGTATATTTACGGGGAGGCTGTTCCACAGTTTTAGTACATGATAACAAAAGGCTGCCTCTCCATACTTATTTTTCTTAATTGCTGGTACATTTAATACTTTAGTGTTGGATGATGACCTAAGGCAGCGGGCGGCTAGGATTATAGAGGAATGAATACTAAACCACTCAGAGCCTTGTAAACAAGTACTACAAAGCTAACATCCATTATGAAAGGGACAGGAAGCCAATGCAAAGATGCTAAAATTACTTTTCTTCATTTTTGTTCAAACCTGTGGTATTAACTACATTTTGTACAACTTGGAGTCTATTCACAAATGTTTTGGGAGTAGTCCAGTTAAAAGAGCATTGCAATGGTCAAACATAATCTTTTAGAATTAATTCAAAAATGAAGCTTTGTCCTCATTTAATTTCAAATAGTTGTTTCACATTCGAACTGTAATAAGTCTGTTAAACATTTTCAACTACAGGGGTCATCAGGCGCCAGTGATATGTACAGTTGTGTATCGTCTGCATAGCTATGATATTTTACACCGTGTTGACATATATTGTGGCTGAGGGGCAGGGTTGGTGTTATGTTATGTTTTATATGTTAAGATTTTCCATCGTCAGCCCAACAACCGCCGATTGCCAATATATTTGCGCAGGTTTATGCTGCCATAGTTTCAACTGGGAGATCAGCTGTTCTAGCAGTGGAGCATTCAAACTCGACAAAAACAAATTAAAACTCACCAAAACCGTCTTTGTTAGACTTTCCAACAATCACCAACTCTGGTTTGGTCGAAATAGACCCTTATTTCACAGAGTTAGATGTGAAAATAACATGCAATAACAATAACAGCAACAAACATCGCCCAAACAGTCGCCCTAAAAAAACAGCTGCCGATGTATATAACCGATATATTCGTCCAATCGCCCAACCCTACTGAGAGGCAGCATCTATAATGAAAAAAATTAGAGGACCAAGTATGAAACCCTGTGGAACACCATATGAAATGTAATGGATATCTGAAACAATTCTCACCAACCTTTCCAGAACATATTTCAACCTATCAGCAGTGTGACCTACTGTATGGTATCAAACGCAGCGCTGAGATGTTCCTGCCAGAGTTCTCATTATGTTCGTTGTGGTTGATGTGCAGCATGTGGAGGATGGAGGTCCCGCCCAGGACGCTGGACTTAGCGGTGGTGACCTCATCACTCATGTAAACGGGGAGTCGGTCCATGGTCTGGTCCATACAGAGGTGGTGGAGCTCATCCTGAAGGTGAGGACTACCTCTTTTTCATATACAGTTTAACATTTTTATGATTGAGATGGTTCAATACATTTTTGCTTGTAAAATAATGTGATTCATATGATCTACAGAGTGGAAGCAAGGTGACAGTTACAACTACTCCATTTGAGAACACCTCCATAAAAGTGGGTCCCGCCCGCAAGTCCAGCTATAAATCCAAGATGGCGCGGCGCAGCAAGAGGACAGGAGCCAAGGAGGGACCAGAGTGCGTTAACTGCAAAATACATGCATTTCATTACAAGAATACATCATTTTTTCTGTTTTACATGCCTTTATTCTCCTCATTTTTTGTCTTTCCAGGAAGAAGCGCAGCTCCCTGTTCAGGAAAATCACCAAGCAGTCCAACCTGCTCCACACCAGCCGGAGCCTGTCCTCTTTAAATCGCTCTCTTTCGTCAGGAGACAGTCTCCCAGGCTCCCCCACCCACAGCCTCTCCGCCCGCTCGCCAACTCAGAGTTACCGCTCCACTCTTGCTGAATCCCCTCACCTGGGTTAGTATGATAAGGCCTAGAATATATGTGTCTGCTCCTACCTGGTTTGACTTTCTGGTAGGCCTGGAAACAATCACTTAATACGGATAATATATTTTTATTTAATGTGGTGTGTTCGCCAAAGTGCCCACTAGATGGCAATATTAGAGCACAAATGGCAACCTGTTGAATAATAAGTAGGTTGGGGGGAGAGGAAAGAATTTGGTGTCACAGTTTACTGACACACCCTGGAGCACACTGCTACATCACTACAACAATTTGAGAAGTTAAACCACTAGAGATCAGCAAAAACAAGAATTTCAGGGGGCGTTATGTTACTCTTTAATCCTGCTCATGTCTTTTATCTCATGTCATCCCATTTCTCTCTCTTGTCCTGATCCATTACTTGTTTTTTGGAAGATTATGTATATATACAGTATATATATTTAGTATATATATATATATACTATATATATATATATATATATATATATATATATACATATATTATAATTATTAGTAATGCTATAATTTCTGTTATTTTATCATTAATTTGTGTAATATGAAATAAATAGTTTATAAATTCTATATTGTATCATAGCTGATAAGAGACGATAACAATTACATTCTGATTACATTAGTAAAGTTGGAACACATTATAAGATTTTATATACTATATTAAGTATTTTTTAATGATTACCAAATGATTTATAAACATTTAAGAAATCGTTAGTAAAACATCTTTAAACATTACAGAGATAGATGGACCAGAAACCAATTATTAACCATTGACAAAGATATGTAGATGTATATATATATATATATATATATATATAGATGCTTTACAAAGTATTTATTAAACATTTAACAAGGTATTATAATCATCTGTTGCAACTTTATAATAGTCATCCAAATAATGTTTATATATAGTCTACAAATCAATTATTAACCATTAACAAAGTGTTACAAATATCTATCTATGTAATGTTTATAGATGTTTTACAAACAATTTCTTAAAGGTTTACAAACAATTTTGCAATCATTAACAAATACTTATATATAGTATAGAAAATGTTATAATATGTGCAACAATATTAAAATTACATGAAATATAGCATCACTAATAATTATTCAACATTATTAATTATCATTTCATTGTTTGTTAACAGTAAAATAACTATTAACTTAAGTTTAATTAACTATCAATTAATGATGGTTATTATAAAGTGTTACCAAAAGGATGAGAAACAAAAGAGAATAAAACACATAAGTGTGAAAATTGTAATTCTTGACAGAATACAAATACAATGTTGGCATATTGCGATCAAAGAGTGTATTTGCTCTCCTCTCCTCAGGCACCTCCTCCCAGAGCAGCTCCCCGGCATCCAGCACCCCCAACTCCCCAGCAGCCTCTCACCACATGCGGCCCAGCTCCCTGCACGGCCTCTCTCCCAAACTCCACCGCCAGTACCGCTCCGCTCGCTGCAAATCTGCCGGCAACATCCCTCTCTCCCCCCTGGCTCACACCCCTTCCCCGACCACCTCCTCCCCCCCGCCCCTCGCCGGCCACACGGTGGGGAGCTCCAACACCACGCAGACGTTCCCCGCCAAGCTGCACTCCTCGCCTCCCGTCGCCCGCCCTCGTCCCAAAAGCGCGGAGCCGCCCAGGTCCCCCCTGCTGCAGCGGGTGCAGTCGGCGGAAAAGCTGGGGGCGCCGATCCTGCCCTCCTCGTCTTCGTCGTCGTCGTCGCCTTCTCCTCTGACGGGCGGGGTGTCGTTACGCAAGCACAGCCTGGAGGTGGTGCACGGCGACTACAGGAGGGAGTCCTTCCACTGTGAGCACAGTCTACAAAGCCTGCTGGAGATGGAAGGAGAGAACGGACCCGCTCCCCCATCTCCTTCGTCGTCTTCCTCCCCCTCGCCTCCCATGGGAGGGGAGATCGGAGGCCTGAAGCCAGTCCGGAGGCTGGGAAGGCAGGAGTCGCCGCTCAGCCGCGACACTCTGCTCACGTCAAGAGAGAAAGACACCCAGACCACGGCGTCTGAGCTCGCTGAGAGTATCGCTACTAAAGCTGAGTCCAAGACCAATGTTGATAAAACATTATCCACTGCTGAGGTTCTAAAGAATTACGCTGCAGTGAAGTCCAGTCCAGCACTGGTTTCATCCACTACAGAGGTCAAGCCGAGCCCAGGGGACAAACCTCAAAAAGTTAGTACTTCAATTTCCGAGGTCTCCGAGAGTAAACTCGGTGAGAAAATCTCAACTCCCGGCACGTCAAAGGGGCCGCAACAACAAGACAGCAAGCAGCAGAGCGTACAGACAGACAGCGGACCTGCAGCTAAAGCTCAGGAGAAGACTGAGGAGAAAGCGAAAGGCGCTGCAGGTACAGACAAAGCAAACACGCAGAAAGCATCACCTGCAGAGCAGCCCAAGCCGCGCAAAGGCACCGAGACCGGAGAGAAGGGAGGAGGCAGCGACAAAGCAACCGAGACGACCAAGGTGAAAGGACCCGCTCCCCCGATTCCCACCCAGGCTCAAACCCAAGCTGCAGCTCACGCGTCTGCCGTTACCAGATCCAAAATGGAGAAAGTGTCAAGCAGTTACCGCGGCGCCAAGGAGGAGAGGGCACACCTGGAGGTCCTGGAAGAGAACCCCATGTCGCCCTCCTCTAACGCGGCCTCGCCCTGCTCGAGCAAGTCTCGCCCCATGTCCCCGGGGGACAAGGCCAGCTTCGTCACCCAGCTCACGAGCGTGGCCAAAACGGTGCTCGGGCCCATGAAGGGGGTATCGCAAGAGGGGGCCAAGGTGAAAGACGCCTCCAAGTCGAGCGAGGAGAAACGAGGAAACGCGAAACCAGAGGCTTCGTCTGGGGGCGGCCGCCGGGGGGCTCAGACGGCGACCTCGGCGACCTCGGCGAGCGCCGGCGCGGTCCAGTCCGATAGAGGAAACAGCCGGAGCTCCAAGAATCACTCGTGATACGAGAGCTTCAGATAGAGTCGGACTCTCCCATGTAATGCCTTTTACTGTAGCATCACACTGACATATCACGAATTAACATGACTTTGAATGGAGGGGGGGGAGACGTAAATGCCTGAAGAAACGACACCAAATAGATGACGTGTGACATGTAGACACATGAGATGTGAACAAAGCAGGGTTCCTACGCTGTATGGAATTTGATTTTTAGTTATTTCCAGATCTCGATAAGTATGGAAAAAAAGAAAAGAGAGTATGGAAAAACATTTATGTTTCCAGACTGTTTCTCCTTTTCTGTTTTCTAAAATTTTAAATTCTGATTTTCTAAACATAAATTGATCATACGAGCAGCAGAGTGTTCTTCATGGCGTTTGGAGCAGCCAGTGCAGCCAAAATGTTCACTACTGTGTGAGATAGGGCGGGCCAGAGCGAGCTTGATGTCGTCAAAAGTAGGGATGCTAACTTAGAATTTTTTTTTCTAACCAAAAACCAACCTTCAGTAACCGATTATTAACCGACAAGATTAGTGCGTCGCATGCAGCGGTGCTGCGGTTTTAGTGCATAACAAGCCTCCCAGCTGCAACGAAAAGCCGATACACAAACAGGTTAAATCCATCATTTATCACCAGCTGCAGTGTATGAGCACAACAGACAACTGAGTCCCTAGTTCACCCAACTGGGAGAGTTACTGTAGCAGCCACGACGCTACGCGTATTGTCGTGATGTGGACACATGCAGCCAATTTCCCAGTAAAAGTCTCCATCGCATCATTCAGTTTAGCTGCGAGGTTGTCAGCTGTGTGTCTGCCCGGCGTAACGATAGCGAGTGTCCGACAGACCGTGTGTGTGTGGCGGCGGTGAGTGTGGGGTTTGCCGGTGGCGTTATAGCTGTGATTGAACGTAGCTGTAGCAGTGTGGGTACAGTTTATTTGTCGGTGAATAAATGCTACAACTCCTCAAGACCCGAGCCAACTTCCTGTATCTGTAACACCGGCTCAGACTCTCTTAAGGTGGGCTGTTAAGGTGGACCAGCTTTTCTCCTTTAAGTGACGAGCCGCTCCTCTCAGTTTTGTTCAGATTTTTAGCTATTTTTTTATATTTCTTTTAACCGTTTAACCGAATTGGTTAACATTCTTAATGTCAGTTAACGGTTAATTATTAACATCCCTATTCGAAAGCAAGGCAAAGAGAAGGCTATGGCGTGCGACTGAACGCACACTCCTACGCAGAACTGCCTCTACGCCTGTACGCCACAGCCAGGGCCGGCGTCCATATAGGCGATCCTCGTTTTGGTTGAAATGTGATTTGCTCAGTCAGTTACATCGTGAACGTGATTAACTGTGGCTAGTGTTCCAGCTGGCCGGTCTTGTTTTGATTCAGTACAGTGGCGACGTGCTGATACAAACTGAGGAGGTGTCATCCTCTATGAAGGTCTTCAGCATCATCAGATTCTCTTTATACCACAAAAACTGAATTGATGTTAAAATTACTGCCCAAAATTCTTCGGCTCGCGGCCTACGAGCGCATAAAAGTCCTCTCCATCGCAAAGTCCCAGTATAGATTTCTGTTCCAGTCTGTCTCTGTTGCTAATAGAGAGGCGGCGTAATTGTTTTTCACCTAGAGCGGCATTACCCCAACTACAAGATGTTTGACAGTGGAAAGTTGTCCCTGTGGACTGAACGGCCACAGTGGATAAATGCAAGTTTTCTGAGTACTGGCTTGACGATCCCAAATACAAAGCCTGCTTGATTAAAGGGACTGTATGTAAGAATCAGAAATTGCTTGTTAACAGCGACATCTGTGGCCGTTAAGTCAACGAAAGTCAGCGTCCTGTTGCTCGCGCTTGTGCTCGCTCTACATAGACATGAACGAGCATTGATCAAAGCAGTGAGGCGACACACGTCAGCTAAAACACAATATCACTCTATATTTCACCTGGTTGGCAGTAATGTTAGCTGACCAGACGAAGGTCTCTCCATGATATCGATGCTGATACTGTGTTTTCCTGCTTCAGCCTCCCGACCGTGGTCGGAGGGAACAGGGGAGACACCGGAGTTTTGGTCGGAGACGATAACGTTACTCGCTGCGGAGCACAGTGTATTCACTCAGCAGCAGGAAATGACACGGGAAACCTCTGTTGGTCTGGAGGAGCTGCAGCATTAATTTCTGCACAAACGTCCACTGTACATTCACTAGATATTCTCAGAGCTAAACTAACTCCTCTGCAGTGTGAAGTGTGCGCGCATACACGTGAGAGGTGGAGCGAGTGAGAACGAGCGCGGTGTGTGAGTGAAGGCAAGCAGGCAGGCAGCGGAGCAGAGACTCCGGCCCTGGAGACCAAAGCTACGGTCTCCCCTGTGTCTTCTGGCAGCGGTCGGGGGGGCTGGGGCAGGATTAGTTGACACTGTTTTGCAGGACGGGCTTCACTAGATATAACTTTGCGGTTTTGGTGCTTCCGCGTAGTTTGTGTTGGAACAGCTTAGCCACACGCGAGCGCGCATGGGACACCGACCCGCAATGATTTATAAGAGTGTAAGTGTAAGAAGTTACAAACAGTCCCTTTAACAATTCCAAATGGGAAAAGAGAGCTGGATGCAAAATCGGCAAACCGAAGCACTGCAGTCTTGTCACAACATCTTCTGCACCCCAAGTCACAAAGTCAAACATGGTCTGAAAAATCTACCGAAAAGTCTGCAAATTTGAGTCTTGAAAAGTCTGGAATTTTGAAATGGAAAATGTGTAGGAACCCTGACAAAGACATGGTATCATAATGTAGGCCTGTGTATGTACTGTATGTTCAATGTGTTGTGTATATAGGGAAAACAAATGCATATGTCTTAATGCATGTCTGACACTGTACATGGAAAATGAAAGAATATTTAAAAAAAATGAAAAAATATAAAGCAGACCTTAAGGTGGTGAACACTGTGAACAACTTTTCAGCAGGCAAACTGTGTAAACAAGCAGGATTCTGTTATAAATGGGCATTACTCGCATTTCAGATCAGCTCCTCATTTAGTTCAGTTGAAATTGTTAAAGAACAACTCATACTGTACCTACGTGCGTATTTCAGTTACTAAAAGAGTTCAGGCTTTGTGACGAATACAACAAACATACTGGGAACTGGACCAAGATACCAATGATCAGATGCGTTTAAGGGCTGAATTTCAGTGGAATTGAAAGAGGGTAGATTAGATGAACTTGCACAGGGACACTATGCAATGTGCTGATACAGTAATGCCACTTTTTTTATTTGGTGTCCCCGATTACTAAGTTTACATTGTGCTCCGGACAAGAAGAGAAGACAGAGGAAAGGGTTGCAATAAGCCGAGCAAACACATTTTTGTTTTAAACGTTGTCTCCATTGATCGTAGTGAAACGTGCAATTATATGTTTTAGGCTATTAACCCTCTGAGACCCGTTTTTTGTCTTTTCTAGGGGGGTACAGGGGGTCTTTAGGGGGAGATAGCAGGTCAACAGTAGATGTCACATAGAAGTGGTGTACACCATCTGAAAGCTTGGAAACTGAAGATTAATTTGAGATGCAGCTCAGCAGTGTATAAGGGTTAGAACATGATTGAAGTATATGATGGCCATTCCCATGCTCACTTATGTCTCATAAGTTGTTGCAGCAGTTTTTGGGTTGATAACATTTGTTACACAGATTTGGTGCTAAATTTAACCATTTTCTACCAGTCGAGAATTGATAAAAATGATCAAAACACAACATTAAGACACCAAGACCTTGAGGAACAACACAGAAAAAGCCATGCTGTGATTTTGAATCAAAAATGTTTGACATTTGGAGATTTCTGCAAGACTTGCATTTTTCTGCAACTGGATGGCGTGCACTTCTGTTCTGGAAACTGCTCAGAAACCCCCTTATTGTCAATCTACCTAGGAAAGCCCTCCGTCCTCTGAATGCTCTAGGTCTCAAGCTTGTGGTTGTAAAGTTTCATGAGGCTGTTATTATCCTAGAGGTCACCACAGGTCATTTTATACAGTGAGGTCAAATTTCAAAAAATGGTCTCACTGCCATGAAATGGCTACTATGGGATCATCACACATGAACACAATTGGGCTCATTGGATCCACAAGAGTCTCAGCTTTCCAGTCTGTAAAGGGGAGACTCGTGGGTACCCATAGAACCCATTTTAGGTTACATATCTTGAGGTCAGAGGTCAACCCTCCTTTGAAAATGGCCATGCCAGTTTTTCCTCGCCAAAATTTAGCCCAACTTTAGAATGTTATTTAGCCTCTTTACCAGCAAGCTAACATGACATGGTTGGTACCAATGGATTCCTTAGTTTTCCTAGGTTCATATGATATCTGTAACCTCACTCTAGCTCTAAAACTGAAGTTGGTCGCGGGTCTCAGAGGGTTAAGTGAATACACTAGTGTCTGGTAAAGAACCACACTGAAAGTCGCACCTATAGGCTAGAAATGCTCTTTCACTCACTCTTTTCTATTTATGCAGATGTATTGTGAAATTTTACGTGTGAAGGAAAGTGTCTGTTTATTTAGGGATCATTTTTGTTTTTACACTTAAATGTATAATAATATGCAATCCAACAGTGCCCAGTTTCATAAAACGGAGCACCCTTTTCAGTAGTAGACTATACACAAAGCCAGGAGTAGATATGTTGAGAGCATCTTAGTGGTGAGGTCTTGTTGTGTATTTACAGAAAAGTGATAGTTATGGGACACCATGCAGACTCAGACCTGTCTTAGACTGCCACCTTGTGGACGATGTCACATTACACCAAAAAAGTCCTGAGGTACAAAGAAAGAGAGGTGTACATTCTGCCTGGGGACCTTTCCATTTCGTACATTAATATACGGATGCATAATTCTTTTGTTGACATTTAGATCAATTTCAGATTCAGCATTAGCTTAAAAAGTCCTTATTTTATCCAGTAGGATGTTGTGGTCATCAGACATTAACTCAATGTTTGTTCAAATCTGTGTTTTTGTGTGTGATGTGAAAAAATTGCACTTTATTTTGTGTCAAATATTTTTATTTACTTGTCTTGTATATTTATTTGATTATTTTTCTATTTGTTCTATTTATTAAACTTTTTATTTATTTATTTATTCAAACGTTTTTACATCAGTTAGTGAATTTCTGCTTTACTACTGAAATTTATAAATTTTACATTTAGACTGAGAAATCTACCAAATCTGTGTGGCTACCCTATTGTGTGATGTTTTGATGCTCATTCCATATATGTCTGTTGTGATATTGCTATCATGTCCATCTTTGTCCAAGTGTTTTTTTTTACAGCAACAACTATCTCTGACCGTTGTTGTCCATTACATTGCTCCATATTAACTAGCCAATGTTGTGAAAAACCGATGCAAAAAAAGCCTATAGTGCAGAAATGTAATAAAATGCAAAGAAACTCCTCGTTTTGATTGACTTTTTTTAGATTAAAAACAACATAATGGGTATAAAATGATCATTATAGAAGTATAAACGGAGGCTCGCTGTGATTGGTCCTCTGTTAACCAATCACAGCAGGGCAAAGACGTCACCAGTATAAACAGGAAGTGAGTGCAGATTTAATACACTGCTCCTCAAAGAGCGAGCAGAGATTCTTTTGATAACAATTTTACAGTAACAACTATCTCTGACCGTTGTTGTCCATTACATTGCTCCATATTAACTAGCCACCGTTGTGAAAAAAATAATTTAAAAAGCCTATAGTGCAGAAATGTAATAAAATGCAGAGAAACCCCTCTTTTTGTCGACTTTTTTTTAGATAAAAAACAACATAATGGGTATAAAATGATAATTATAGAAGTATAAACGGAGTCTCGCTGTGATTGGCCCTCCGTTAACCAATCACAGCAGTGCAAACACGTCACCAGTATAAACAGGAAGTGAGTGCAGATGTATTACGCTGCTCCTCGAAGAGCGAGCAGAGATTCTTTGATAACAACGAAACGAGAACAGACGAGCATCTTTCTATGAAACTCATCCAATGACTCGCTCTAATTGAAGGAGACGCAATGACGACACCAGAATGAAGGTAAAACATGAATGTCACGCTTCGATAATCTCATAAATCCTCTGAGTTTTGCTGTGAGGACTGACTGGCTGAAGCTGGGTAACTAAAAGTTTTTAGAGGCTGGAAATGAAGAATTTGCAGATGGATAACAGTTTTGCCAAAAAGGTTTTTAGACCTCGAGTTATATTTAATTCTTAGTAACTCATATTTGTGTTGTAAAATGTACAGTTTATGTTTTTGAACGACGTCACTGTAATTGCGTTGGATTAGTAAATTAGCCAATGTAGCCTGTGATTGTTTGTGACGTACAGCACATGTCTTATATATAACGTATAGTCTACACACAGTCTGTGCTTTTAAATTCATGTACATTAATGAAGGCTGCATGCTATTTGATCATTTTGCCTAATTAATCTTGTGGACTAACATGTCAAAAAGGGACAAATAGCCACCATTTTGTCCTATGTTGTCTAACCAGTAGTTAAAAAGTCTTTATAAAGTTACATTTCATCATGATAAGTTACCTAACAGGTAACTTAACAGAGTGGTTAACAGAGTTGCCAATGATTTATTTTCTGTCAGCAGTACAAAGCATGCAGTATATATACACTGCTATATACACACGTGTAAACTGCCTATACTGTGTGAATGTAACATGAATGAGGATGTTCAGTTACAAAAGAGCTACATGAATTACTTCAGCACAATTTTGATGTATTTGCACTTTACTTGAGTATTTCCTACTACTACTTTAAACTTCTACTCCACTACAAATATAGTACTTTTTACTCCACTACATTTATTTGATAGCTGTAGTTAGTTACCCATTACTTTTCAATATATATATATATATACTGTATATATATATATATATATATATATATATATATATATATACTGTGTATATATATATATATATATATATATATATATAATATATACTGTATATATAATAAGCTTATAAAGTAAAATGCATTATTAAAGTTGAAACCAGTGGTTCTCAGCCTTTTTATTATTATTATTATTATTATTATTATTATTATTATTATTTTTTTTTTTTTTTTTAAATAATATTGACCTGCCTAGGGACGCTCTGACATGTTTTAATATTAACTGTAAAAGCACACATCATGGTATTGAACTGTGTGCCATGTATGACAATATTGTGACAGCTCTTAACGCCTCTAGTAAGCCCTTTTGTAAACATAAGAACAAGGTGCATAACATTAAACCTGGATGGAATAATTTTGTGGCTGTCAAACATGCTGCAGCTAGAGAAGCTTTTAAACCCTGGCCAGAATCAGGAAGGCCTAGACAGGCGATCCTCGCTTGAACAGAAAAAACTTACCAATGCAAGATTTAAACATGCCTTTCGTTTTATCAAAAGATACGAGGGCACAATGATGGCTGATTCTCTTTGCTAGGAAGCTGCAGAGTAATAACCATTGTGATTTCTGGAAAGAGGTCAGAGTGATGAATAACTGTAAAACCTCCTTACCATCCAACAGTGAGGGTGCATGTGGTCCAGACAAAATAGCTGAGGTGTGGCGTGAGCATTGCCGTGATTTATTCAACTGTGTTAAAAATAATGATGTTGTAGTTGAAAATGTTGATCCCTCTGAAAACATGGCAGTCAGGGCAAAATATGTCTATGATGCCATTATGATGCTAGATGATAACAAGGCTTGTGGTATGGATCATATCACTGCACAACACCTAAAAAATGCAAGTGCAAAGCTTTGTCGTCTGCTTGCAATGTGCTCTACTGGGCTCATGTTTCCATGGTGTCCTTCCAGATTCTATCACCTCTGTATTGTTAGTGCCTGTTATTAAGGACAAGGCTGGTAAATTAAATAGCATGGATAATTATAGACCTATTGCCCTGGCTAGTATTCTCCCTAAAGTGTTGGAAAGAATCCTGCTGGCAAGGTTGGAAATGTTTGTTCTCACCACTTATAATCAGTTTGGCTTCAAAAGGAAATATGGCACTGATAATGTGTATTTATGCTCTAAAGGAAATGGTTGCTATAATATGGAAGCCAAAACTCCACTTTATTTATGTGCTTTATTGATGCATCCAAGGCCTTTGACGGGGTTAATCATGAAAAATTATTCTTGAAACTGCTTGCCAGAGGTGTTCCAAAGTATATACTTAGAATACTGGTTTTCTGGTATTCACATCAAGCAATGCAGGTTAAATTGAGCAATGCTGTATCTGCCCCGTTTCATGTATATAATGGTGTTCGCCAAGGTGGTATTTTGTCTCCTATTTTGTTCAGTGTGTATATGGATGACCTATCGAAACAATTGAATGGGTGTAACACAGGCTGTCTTGTTGGGAACTCTGTTATCAATCACCTAATGTATGCTGATGACCTGGTGATTCTCAGTCCATGTAGTGCTGGGCTGCAGCAATTACTGAAGGTGTGCTCACGATACGGTAAAGACTATGACATTGAATTTAATGCCAAAAAGAGTAATGTGATGATAGTCAGAAGTAGACAAGATAAGAAATGAGTTCTTCCCATGTTTCACTTGTGCGATATTCCTCTCATGACATGCAAGGAAATAAAATACCTCATGGCCATTTTCTCACTGATGATTGGAATGATGACAGAGATATCCATCGACAGTGCTGTAACCTATACGCTCAGGCAAATATGTTGCTCCGTAAGTTCGGTATGTGTTCTGTAAATGTAAAATGTTCATTATTTAGAGCTTTCTGCACGCCTTTGTATACAGTTCATCTTTGGTTTAGCTACAAGAAAAGTAGTATGCGAAAACTCATAGCGGCTTACAATGATGCTATGGGGTTGTTGCTTCGGGTTCCCAGATGGCATAGTGCCAGTCAACTGTTTGTGTCCTCTGGTATTCCTACATGTGAGGCACTTTTAAGACATTTGATGTATAATTTTATTTGTCGCTTGGATGAGTCAGAGAACGGCATCATAGAGGCTTTAACCAGCCCGAGCAAGAGCTGCACTCGGTACTCATCCAGGCTCAGAAAACACTGGCGAGATAGCCTACATAGGAATTGAATGATGATTTGCTGCGGTCTTATCTTGTATGTTTTTGTTTCTCTTTTCTTTTATTGCTATGGACCCTCCTGTGTGTCTGAAATAAAGTTTGAATTGGATTTTTAATTGGAAGAACATTGCAAGGCATATAAATTATAGAGCAAATAAGTAGTCTTATATTTTTCATCCATTTTCCCTCCCCCCCCCCAACAATAAAGGAAATAACCAATATCACACTAATGGAAACAGTTAAAACAAGACTTAAGGCAGCAATGACACCAAAATTAGAAACACATTACGCACATGAAATAATAAAACACATACAATATACACATATTCTGTACATATAAAATAAAAAGTAAGTAAAAAAATTAGAAATTAAAAAAACAACTCAGCCTTTTTTTTTTGACAAAAATTAAATCAGTATTTAGTCAGAGTCCCTTGTCACATTTAGATGTCTGTGAGTTGTCACCTGAGATTTCCTCTTTAAACCTCTAAGATTGTTTCAATTAAATAACTGTTTTGGCCCGAAAGAGGTAAAACTATCCAATATTTTACAAAAAACAAACAAACAAAGATTAGAAAAAAAATCCAAATCATGACTACAGTGTAGATGAACTTCCCATTCCATTAATCCATAGACTGTATATAAAGATGGACGACTTGACAGCTCCCCAAAAGTGAAGCCTAAACATCTTGATTGCCCCCTGGTGGCTGGTTGCAGTATAGGTCATATACCCCGCCCCTTCCATGTTAGCGGATGGGACATGGGCCAAAATAAAAAGTCCTAGTACACTTCAAATACATTTTTCCCAAAGATGGTTTCTCTGGTTATTTTAGTTCTTATCATGCTGATGAATGTTTAAGTGTTCATTTTTCTGATATGTTTTTTAATTAGTTATTTGATGCTATAAAAAGGGGGATGAGACGTCACGACAGACAGCTGATCTGAGTGAAGTAGTCGCAGCAGGAGGCTCAGGATTTGTACGAGAGAGGAGATGTAACTTTAACTTTCCATAACCGTCACTAGGCTGTAATAGAACATGTGTCAATTTGATCATAAATGTAGTTCTAGAGATATTGTGGTTAGTTGTTGTGACTTTCTAGTCAAACAGCTACCGTGGTGCTGACGTAGGAGCTAGGTGGCTCACGCTAGCAAGCACCGGCCGTGCTCTGCGCCTGATTGGCTCGAGCGAGTGTTCGAGACGTGTCGCCCATACATACAGTATATGTACAGTCTATGCATTAATCATCTCACGCAATCATCTCACAATATACCATGTAACATATTGCACATATTGTGTCAGTGAATATGTGACCGCTGTGTGATGTTTTAGAGGGAGCAGCCAAATGTGGGCGAGAATATGCAACCAGTACCTCTCCTGCTGCAGCTAAACTGGCATATCTGAAATTCCTTGAGAGTCACAGGATGCAGTCACATGGTTTCCCTCTTTACTTACTGTCATGGACAATTATTGACTTTGCTGTGGTTAACAATAAACGCATCAGTACCGACGGCAGATCTTATCTGTTTTAAGACAAAATAATATAATTTGCTGTACATGGCTGCGTCATCCACCGAGGTCCTGGGTCACATGTGTATAATCTATGTCTCCGTAGGCCGCCATGGAGATAAGGAGCAGTTCCTCTGGTCATCTTCAGTCGTCATGAATCCCAACAGCTCCTCAGCTCGCCGTGGGGGCCAGTCCCCCGCTTCGGATGACCTACTGGACGACTGGCTCTTCCTCTCCTCTGAGTCCGCCGGGCCTCAGGGCCTGGTAGTGAGCAGGGACGACCAGGAGACTGAGGACAGAGGCCAACTCAAATCCAAGCTGATCTCAGCATGGAACAGTGTCAAATATGGTCTGTTTTTACCGTTGGTCTGTTTTATGTTGTCAGATCTGTTTGTTCTCTTTTGGTTTGTGAGATGAAACTGTTCCCCTTTAATGTTTCAGGCTGGTCCTTGAAGCAGAAATCCAAATTCAGCAAGAACTCTCCTGTGATCATGTTTGGACAATCATACGAGCTCAAGGATCACGGTGAGGCATTCAAATTGTCTCTTTCGTGTCATTTCTAAAAGCAAGGGCGAGTTTTAATTCAAGCTCCGCCACCGTTTCAGGGGAGAGAGAGCGTTTCCGCCGCTCCTTCGCGTCTCTGCTGTGGCTGACGTACAGACGGGGTTTCCCTCAGCTGGCGGGCTGCTCTCTGACCACCGACAGCGGCTGGGGTTGTATTCTACGCACGGGGCAGATGCTGCTGGCACAAGCCCTGCTCCTGCATCTGATGCCACCAGGTGACAACACACACAGGCACACTGCAATGATGTCACCTGTGACTGCTCTACAGCTAGCCTGAACTACCCGGAATGCAGTCACTGTGGTTTGTTTTTTCTGCGTCTGTTTTGTTGTTAATTTTACGTGATCTTTTTCAGAAATTACACATCTGATCATTTCGATACGATAAAACCATTGTCAAACAAGTAGATTCTGGTCTTCAGTTTTGACAATTTCATATTATTTATTTTGTTACTTGGTGACATCACCACGTTACGGAAGAAAAAGGCGGGACTTCAAGCAAGGCGTTTCAGGCAGTTCAGGAGCAGCGTTTCTGTGGGGGAGATTAACTCTCTTTGTTGTGGACTTTGGGCTTTGTAACTTTGCAGACCTTTTATATGCACAAAAAACTATATAATACAATAAAGGAAAGGGGAGAAGTACAAAAGCATGATAGGTCCTCTTTAATAAAATCCTAAATTTACTAATCAAGAAAATCTACACATGTGTTTGTGAATGGACTCTTGCGATTAGGGTCTGTAAAGAAACTTTAGTAATTAAATAGCAGTGATACATAGAGACTTAATATATCAAAAGCTGTACTCGATAAATTTGGTTCCCTCCACCCCTGCATGACATATTGTGAGTGATAACAGAGTTTTCTTTAGGTTAAGAACTATGGAAAACTGATTTTTACAGGTCAGTTAAGCTATATGATAAACCCATTCTACGGAGGCCCGGAAGGGACATGGAGGTCTAAATGAAAAAGTACTGTTTCTTTTTTTTTTCTTTATTTTAACCTTCAATTTGTTTCCCCCTCCATGTCCCTTCTGGGACTCTGTACATTTCTAAATATCTGGTGTCTTATTGTAGTGACATTGTACAATACTCATATTAGTTTATCTTTACAGGTTGGACCTGGTCTGTGAGCCACCATGCGGTCAAAGATGACATGGACCTGCTAGCGAATCGCTCCGCAGAAGGTGCAGAGCGCGGACAGGAAGTAAAGGAAGGGCCGAACAAGAGGGGTCGAAAGCTGAGCTTGGGTTCCCTCCTGGATCGACCCATGGAGGCTACACACAGAAGGGTGGTATCGTGGTTCGCAGACCATCCCACGGCCCCCTTTGGGATACACCAGCTGGTGGAGTTGGGCAAAAGCTCAGGGAAGAAGGCCGGGGACTGGTACGGACCTTCCATCGCGGCGCACATCCTCCGGTGAGACCTGAAGTCACAACGTGCCAGTCCAATTAGCATGACTTACTTTTATCAAGATGTTGCAGTAAATTTCATTTTGTTTCAGGAAAGCTGTGGCAGCGTCAGCGGACCTTCCCAATCTAGTCGTGTACGTTGCACAAGATTGCACCAGTGAGTAATTTCTTCCATCAGTGTATTTGCTCTCTCTCCTCTGAAGGGCACAGCTAATGCAGCTGCTTAATAGTGCAGAGCCCTTCCGGAATGGGCCGATTGTTTGGCGTTGTCGAGAACCGCGGTATGGCTGCTTGCACCCGCCAAAGAAGGAGGCGATGGGGAGTAACTCACTCTATTATTGTGAGGGAACTAGGGCTGTCAATCGATTAAAATATTTAATCGGATCGATTGTCCATAGTTCATCGTAATTAATCACACATTTTTTGTATCTGTTCAAAATGTAATGTTAAATCAGTTATACTCAACCAGGCACTTCTGCAGTTGCCAGGGGATACATGGAAAGATTGTGGAGTAGGTCAACTAATCTGGAAAAATAGAAATTAAAATTGAATTAGAGCTGTCAGTAGATTATAATATGAAATCGCTATTAATCGCATGATAGTCCGTAGTTAATTGTAATTAATCACAATTTTTTCATCTGTTCAAAATGTACCTTTATAGGGAGATTTGTCAAGTATTTGATACACTTATCAACATGGGAGTGGGCAAATATGTTTGCTTTATGCAAACGTATGTATATATTTATTATTGGAAATCAATTGACAACACAAAACAATGACAAATATTGCCCAGAAACCCTCACAGGTACTGCACTTAGCTTAAAAAATATGCTCAAATCATAACATGGCTAACTGCAGCCCAACAGGCAACAACAGCTGTCAGTGTGTCAGTGTGCTGACTTGACTATGACTTGACCCAAACTGCATGTGATTATCATAAAGTGGGCATGTCTGTAAAGGGGAGACTCGTGGGTACCCATAGAACCCATTTTCAGTCACATATCTTGAAGTCAGAGGTCAAGGCACCCCTTAGAAAATGGCAGTTTTTCCTCGCCAAAATTAATGGAAAAAAAAAAAGTTATGACATGGTTGGTAACAATGGATTCCTTAAGTTTTCTAGTTTCGTATGTTACCAGTATCTTAACTCTCGCTTTAAAACTGAGCCAGCTTCAACCTCGGGAAGATTGATTGCGTTAATCCGTTAAAAAAATTAGTGGCGTTAAAACGAATTTGCGTTAACACGTTATCATCGCGACAACTTTGACAGCCCTAGAGGGATCACAGAAGTATTTCAGAAAAAATTGAAAGAATTATTGAACGATGTGTACGCGTTTCTTTTTCTTCCCATGTGTTCAGTCTACTTGGAGGACGTGAGGAGTTTGTGTGAGCGGCCTCTCCCTCAGCACTGGAAGTCTGTCATCATCCTGGTTCCTGTGCGACTTGGAGGACAAGATCTCAATCCGTCCTACATCACTTGTGTCAAAGTATCCAAACTATATTTAATACAGGATCTCCAATGTGCATTCTGTTCTGTCGGCTCTTAAAGTCCGGTCCATGTGGGGGTTCCAGGGAGTTGACAGTAAAAGTAGTACAGCCACACTATAATTTCCTATGAAGTAACTCGGTACAGTATTTTAACCATGGGTTTCATTCTCCCTGAGGACTGTGTGGTTGCACGGTTCAGTAATAAACCCCCCCTGCATGTTTCTTTGTAGTCTGAAAAGAGAGAGGTTCCTGCTCTGAAGCAAGCAAACAATACGTGTCTTGCAAATACAAAGACCAACAACCCATTCCTCATTCTCTCCCACAGAAACTCCTGACGTTACAATGCTGCATTGGAATCATTGGGGGCAAACCGAAGCACTCTCTGTTCCTCGTCGGCTTCCAGGGTGCGAGCAGCAGTACAGTGTACATCATCATTACCGTGCTCCGCTCTTTGATATCAGCCCTGTCACTTTCTTTCTTTCTTTTCTTTCATCCGGCCCCGCTGTGCAACAGATGACCATGTGCTGTACTTGGACCCTCACTACTGTCAGCCCGCGGTGGATATAAAAAAGGAGAACTTTCCCTTGGAGGTACGAGGAAGTACCGTTTCTCTTCTTGCTTTCGGTTTTGTTTCCTCCTGTTGTTTCCACGGTTTAACTAGTAACAATTAAAGTATTATATAATTAGATATCAGACTTAGGGCTGTCAAAGTTAACACGATAATAACGCGTTAACGCAATTTAATTTCTTTAACGCATTAATGCAACTTGTGATTTTTACCATATCATACTACCTTGTTGCAAAGGAGGCTAAATAACGCTCCAAACTTAGGCTAAATTTTGGCGAGGAAAAATGTCGTGGCCATATTCAAAGGAGTCCCTTGACCTCTGACCTCAAGATATGTGACTGAAAATGGGTTCTATGGGTACCCACGAGTCTCCCCTTTACAGACATGCTCACTTTATGATAATCACATGCAGTTTGGGGCAAGTCATGGTCAAGTCAGCACACTGACACACTGACAGCTGTTGTTGCCTGTTGGGCTGCAGTTTGCCATGTTATGATTTGAGCATATTTTTTATGCTAAATGCAGTACCTGTGAGGGTTTCTGGACAATAATTGTCATTGTTTGTGTTGGTAATTCATTTCCAATAATAAATATATACATACATTTGCATAAAACAAGCATTTTTGTCCACTCCCATGTTGATAAGAGTATTAAATACTTGACAAATCTCCCTTTATGGTACATTTTGAACAGATAAAAAATGTGTGATTAATTTACGATTAATCGTGATTAATTATTTAAGGTTTCTACCCGTTAAAGGGGAGTTTTTTCTTGCCACTGTTACATCAAGTGCATGCTCACGGGGGATCTCTTGTTGGGTCTCTAAATTATAGAGTACAGTCTAGACCTGCTCGATATGAAAAGCGTCTCGAGATAACTTACGTTATGCTTTGACGCTATATAAAAATAAACTGAATCGATTGACAGCCCTAAATTTTAATCTAATTGTAATTTCTATTTTTTCAAATTAGTTGACCTACTCCACAATCTTTCCATGTAAACCCTGGTAACGGCAAAAATACCTAGTTGAGAATAACTGATATAAACTAACTCAAGTGTAGACGTCGAATCGATAAAATCCACATCAGACCTTAAAGGAATATTTCCTCTGAATCTAAGGACCTTTTTCTGATTAGTATTCTTTTCCTCCACACCGCTTGCAGTCGTTTCACTGTAAATATCCCAGGAAGATGGCTTTCTCTCGCATGGACCCCAGCTGTACCATAGGGTTCTATGCTAAAGGCCAAAAGGACTTGGAATCACTGTGCACAGCTGTTAATGAGGTATGTGATCGGGTCATTTGGGTCTCTATTCCTAGAACATTAAGCTTGTTTAATATGGATTGGATTGAATAAAAAGATCTGTTTCTGAATGTATTTAGTTGCTGTCACTTTACAAAATGATGAATCAAATGTATTTGTTGTGTCTCCCACAGGCTCTCTCCACATCTGCACAGACGTACCCCATGTTTATATTCTCAGAAGGAAAAAGTCAGGAGGAGGAGGAGGGAACCAATACACCCACAAACAACATCGCCTACATCCAGAGGAAGAGTGAGCGGAGAAGAGTCGACACCAGCAACAGCAGCATGGACGAGTTTGTTCTATTATGAACAGAAGGAGATCAAATCTGCCCTGAGGGGCGTACGGTGATGATCAATGATCAGACATACTGTATATGTGACAGTTACACTGCGTGGCAACTACTGAGCGTGAAAACAATGTCCTCAAACATCCACAAGCAATAACCTCAAGGGAGATAGCCGGGCATAATTAATGACACTACTATATTTATATTGCTGGTTTGTGCTCATCTGTATTTTTATTTATTGTTTTAAGAGAAAAAAATATCATATAAATTAAGGGTTAGGGTTAGTAAATCATTCAGTTGAGGGACTTTGAAGAACGAAGGATATTTTCTATTTTTTTATTTCTATTTGGTTTTATCCATTAAATCCATGAAGTCATGCTCTTTTTTTCTTAATCTATTCAAAATAATATAAACAGAATAATAATACTAAATTTCTCCCGGGGACAAACTTAAGGCAAGTGTTACTATAAGATACACAGTCGCTCACTGTTTCATGTCATGTGACAGGATGCGCTGCCTTTGAATGGATTAGAAAATTGGATTCCTGTTAACATGTGACTCGCACATGAAAAACAGAAAGAACACGACGTTACTGGAGAAGAAGTTAAATGTTGTGAATGCACTCAGGAAAAGGACAAAACTCACTGAAAATATTATTATGAGCTGGATTATTTTGTGCTGTACTTTATTGGAATAAACTGTTTATGTACAAGAAAGGAACTCTTATTTGTTTTTCTGTACATTATTAAATGTAGTGAGACAAATTAGAGACATAAGTGTTTGAATTTTAACAGCCACTGAATACTTATGCAAACACGACTGAATTTGTAGCATTGAAATATTTTACTTTGAAAACCATGTATCTGGATTTATTTGTTTTTGAATTCAACTCTTTGAAATTCAAATATGGAATTTCTTGATATGCAGTTTCAAAAGCTGAACTTGAATATAGTTTTTTTTCAACATTCACAAATTCAGATCCAAAAATTAAAGTTTCAGAATTTCAAAAAAGAAATATTCAGGTTGCTTGAATTTGATTGGTTAAATTCAGATCTAAAAATTAAAGTAAAAAAAGAAAAAGAAATGAAATACCAACATCCTGTCATGGATGTATTATAACAACATCCATGATCAGAAATTCTGAAACTTGAATTATATTTCTATGGGTAACTCCTGAGGTCACCACGAGACCTTCCACACGGTATCTTTGACTTTTTGTGATTTCCTTTCTCCCAGCATACAGTGAAGAGCTCCTCAGCATGGGACTCTACAGATTAAAGACACTGACACAGCCCTAATGATCTCACCTTCCTTAATCTGACCAGTCACATGTCAGTGGGCCTTCATCCAACATGTAGCAGTAAATAACTGTTTATCATGCAAAACTACATCGATAAATGGGCTTCATACTATTTCATACACTAATGTTGGACTATGTGTGTTGTGCATATGTGTGTGTTTTGTCAATAATTATGTAGATTACCAAAAAAGCATCCAACTCTACTATTAAAGCCGCAAATACGATTTAAAAAAAAAGTTTATTTTTATAAACTCACTTTATCCTGACAGTAGTGCATGAGACAGAAAATCATTTTCCTCTGTGTCCTCCGGTGCTCCTAATGGCCTCTGAAAGATTTCACAGAACGGAGGAAAACAACCAATCAGAGCCGAGCTGGAGCCTTGCCGTCTCTGAGCTGTTGTCAATCACTCGCGAACTCCGATCAAACGGTCAAACTAGGCAGCGCTGATCAAATATGAGTCAATATTCTGTTACTGTAATGCCTATTTCTCTCCTCAAATGTTTTCAGAAACATCTTGTAGTGTACTGTTTAGCTGTAAAATGAGAAAGCTTGTGACCCAGCAGCCATGTTGAGATCTCTTGAGGAAATACAGTACCAAGCACCGCCCACCAGCCGGAGCACAGCCAATAGGAACGCTCTCTCTCGGAAATGACCTGTGATTGGTCAAAGTCTTCCATCACGGGCTAGATTTTCTACAGCCTGAAAACAGAACCATGAGGAGGTGCAGAAGTCTAGTTTTCTCTCAGAACCCTTTAATTACAATATGCTGAAAGATTATTATGGATTTTTTGCCCAATGATGCCAAAACATTGTTGCCTACTGAAGGTTTAAGGTAAATAAACAGTATGACCTACTTTCTGTAGGTAAAGGTAAGTATAAGTGTACTTGGTAACTAACTAACTTGGTTGTGGATAATCTAAAGTATTGAATCAGCTTCAAACAATTAGTTAATCAATTATCTGATTGACAGAAACTGAATTGAAAAAAATTTGATGCTGGATTGGCCTGATCACTTAAAGGTGCTATTGATGACGTTGATAACATTCAGCCACTCGATGTTGCATTCTCCCTCCCCCGTTCCATTGCATTCACTTCACAACAAGTCGTTGCCAGGCACTTACTGTCAATCTCAGCCATTTACCCTGTTTTTAGATACCACGTGATACCAACGTCGTTTTACTATTGGCTCACAAGCCTTGTTAGAAGTGGGAACCAAACCTCAGATATCTTCACCAGAGATAAACAAAACATTCATTTTTGGACCCGCCAAAACGTTGTAAATGATTAATTTTTAAATGATTAATCATAATTAAATGATTAATCATAATTGTTTTTAATTAATTTTTAATAATTTTTTCAGGAAAAGCCATACTTTTATTGGGCACCTTTCTAAAGCCTTGTGGATGTTTTTTTTTTTAAATATATAAATAAAAAAAACTTTTGTCTACATAAAATTTTTTATCAATAAGACCTTTAAGTAATTTTTAAAGGAAAGGTAAACTGAATGGAGCTGTTATGGACAACAAGAAGAAGTCTTGTTGGGCACATGATGGGCAATTTTACACTAAATTCCTGCCATATTTTAGATCAAACAAAGTGTTCATGAGATTAAACTAATTTTCATTATTGATTAATCTAATGAACACACATGAGTTACAGCCCTGGAATTGAACAATCGGTGCGTTTTAAGCACCAGACTGTACATGCTATTTTCTCTCCGACGCTCCGTGAAGGCGTCGCGGCCTAACGAAGTTAGCTTTCTCGCACGGTATTCGAGTATTTTCACACATAGAAATAAAAGCGTCTCGCTGTCTCTCTTCCACAATAACCCATCCCCCACGTCGCTCTTTCATTCCTGCCTGTTAAACAGCAGCCCTCACTGGGCATGCGGGAAGTGAGTGAGACGGTGGATGGGGGCGCTGCGGAGCCGCACAGGCCGGTTCCCTGCGATACAATCTACCGAGAGAGGGGGGTGAAGGAAAAAAACCAACTGGGGTTGGTCGGTCTTTGTTTCTGGCTAGGAGGAAAAAAACCGAGAGACGTTGCGACCGGCGAGGATTTTAAACACCAGCGTTCACCACTCGTGTAAGATAACTATAATTTTCTTACCGGTTAAAGAGACTTTTGTGTGTGTTTCGTGCCGCTGCTGAGAGGATATGTGCGCTTTTATACGGTGTTTTGTGTTGTTGAGAAAAAGAGACCCGACATTTACGGTGCCGCTGCTGCTGTGGCGCGACAGTGTGCAATGAATGAAAATTGTTTTTGGGAAATGTGCTCAGAGCGGAGCGGTGAGCCAAGGGTACGGGTGGCGGGTTGGATCAATCAGCCCCGGCGATGAGGGATGCTCTAACCTTTCACATTGTCGCCGCATCTGGACGAGCAGCTCGGGGAAAAACAGCCACATTTTTTGTGCCTAATTGGCCTGGGCGAGCATGGCGGGCTAGGCTAACCCGACTAGCCTTGCTAGCATGCTAAAGCACCGCCAGCAGCAGGCTTATGTTGTTGTATCAATACGAGCTTACACCGAGCTAGCGAGCTAGCACGGTGCTCTTTGTCGCTTTGCCGACAATTTGGCGTCGTTTTACCGGTGAACCGGCTGTTCAGCGAACACCGAGAAACTCGTTTTACGTTACGCGAAAACAGGAGGTTCAAATTATGGGTTTACCGTTTGTGAATGGACATAGTATAACGTTAACTATTAAATACTGCTAGGCCATGGCTAACGTTAGTGAAGCTACCGATGCTAATAATAGCTAACATAACTGTTCATGTGTTTGTAAATGTAAACAGTGTAACGACTGGACTCACACAAAGTTTTTACTTTGAAAAACTTTTATTTTTTTTTAGACTTTTTAGTTGTAGTGTGTGTCTGTATCAGCAGGGGTTGTGTCTTGTTGAATAGAGCCGCCTCTACATGTTTATTTGACCCATAAAGTGATAGTTTTAGATGATCTCTTGGCGACCCCACTGTGTGTGTATGAAGCTCTTATTTTGTGGATACGGTTTCATCTCTTTAGTGCCTGACTTGTTGCTCTCCAATCAGATGTGTGGTGTCAGTGTTGTGAATGATCTCGTTCCATTCAGCAACACTGACCATCTGTTACCATTTGAACCAACAAGGGTTCAGGATTGGACCCATTTGAAAGAACAGTGCACCCCCACAACAACATGAAAACAGTTTTCCTGTGATTAGTTGTGGTTTAGAGGTTTTGGTTTAGTTCACACAACAAATCGTTGTGTGGTTTACACTTCACAAAGCACCAAACAATACACTTACAAAACACAACAGTAGCATCACTTTCCTAAAACAATTACTTAAACATCCACAATGATCCACGGAGGTTATTGAGAGCTACTTTGACAACACCACCAACTGTTTTAACTGTTGACTGCACAGTTTATGTATGATTGTGATTAACGGTGTAACTGTAATTCGAAAGAGACATCATGGTTGAGTTTTTCATATGTAAATATTACGGTGCTGTTGTGGTGATCTCTGGCTGGACCTCAGCAGGTCACATCCAACCTTGTCTGGTTTGTTCTTGAGGAAAAATAGAAATGAACAAACTGTTCCTTTTTGTTTTAAAAAAAGAGAACACATCGAGAGTTATCTCCATTTCGCAGTCTTCACAGTTGTATTCAAACAGTAAAATAATCAAATTTGATTATAATTTGGCGACTACTGCATTGTAAATAAACAAATATGTATATGCTCGTCTGGTCACAGATGGATTCTGGATATAATTCCCGTTGTCGTCTCTCTTCACAGGGGTACTTTCTGCCGCCACACATTCCCAGGTTCCCCTGAGAGATGTCCACTCCTGACCCCCCGATGGGAGGGACACCTCGGCCTGGTCCCTCCCCAGGCCCAGGGCCATCTCCAGGAGGCATGATGGGCCCGAGCCCCGGCCCCTCTCCGGGCTCTGCCCACAGCATGATGGGACCTAGCCCAGGACCTCCTGGATCTGGACACCCTCACCCTCCACAGGGACCCTCAGGATATCCTCAGGACAACATGCACCAGCTGCACAAAGTACTGAACCCTGTTTTTATTTGTGGTTTATGTTCATCTTTTGATCTAACTTTTTGTGATCATGCAGTAAAAACTACTTTTTTTTTTTATGCTTTTTTTTCATGCTGAATGACTTATTTCAAAGAGACTCATGAGCTCATCTCTTGTAAACACAAGATTTAAAGTGGTGCTTTTGTGTGATTCTTTGTGGAGAAACTCAGTTTTACAGATCTGTCGATTAAATCAACTAATCGATTGGTCAACAAAGAATTTCTGTGGTCGAGGACAGCCCTAGTTCCTACAATACAGCATACGATCTGAGACCGAATAAAATATATATAAATGTAAAATTATCTTCCCACCTCACCTCGAAATTAGTTTCATGTGTGATTATTCTCTGTCTTTTAATCAGCCCATGGAAGCCATGCATGACAAGGGAATGCCCGATGACCCCCGCTACGCCCAGATGAAGGGCATGAGCATGAGACCAGGGGGGCACAGCGGGATGGGACCCCCTCCGAGCCCAATGGACCAACATTCCCAAGGTAACATCACATAATGTTGTGTTTAACGTAGCCTGTGTCATAAGATCTAGAGAGATGAAACATGAGGAAACACATTCTCGTTTGTGGCGCGGTCGCAGTCTGGGCTCCTCATGGAGGCTGGCAGTTTGAATCCTCAGGTAACTTGAGTCCTGTACATCGTCAACACGCAGCGGTTGAAGTAAGATTCAACTTAAGGATCTCCTTTTCGTGCCTGAATAGTTTTACACAGGAAGAACAGATAACTGTCACGCAGACGTACAGTGTGTGTGTGTGTGTGTGTGAACCCATCCAGCCGGTTTCTCTTCTTGTGTTGCTGCCTCTTTTGGTAGCATGAGCAGACAGCAGTAGGCAGGGCAACGGGAGGGGCGGGGTCGAGGGGCTTCCTCTTTCAGACAACAACAAAGGCAGCTGCATCTACAAAACCACACAGTCAGTAAGCAGAAGAGGATAGCAAGAGACAGACACGCACAGGAACACTAAAATGACATGATAGTAGAGTGTATGATAAGGAGATGGATCTATGTTGAAGCGAGGTATAGAGTGTATAGCTGGCCAGTATTTGGACTTGCAGCCTAAATTAAAGAGAATTAATGTTACTCAACTTATAGTCAGTATTTTAATTCATTCATTATGGTAAATTTTGTGTTTAAAATGCTTTGAAGCTTCTGAACTCTACTCATTGCCGGGTTGTGTTCGAAATCGCATTCCAACGTGCCGCGTACTACATACGTGCCGCGTACTACATACTCGATCAGTATGTACTGCATACTGCCTACTAAATGAACGATTAATTATGCCGTTACCAGCAGACTGTTCACACTAAAGTAAACTCAAGCAATAAGTCTTCTCTGCATCACATGACTGTATTGATCACAACGTTACCGGTCCGGACTACAGTTGAATGAAATTGTTTATCACAAATGTAAATCAACACTCAGCGTAAAACTTTCCAGTATTATTTTGAGGAAATTAAAAATAAAAAATATTTCATGTTAAATATTTTTTCTACAGTACATTATATATGTTTATTCTCTTAACTGTACCGTAACATCACTCGCCATCACTCGTAATTATTTTATCCAACCGGTTAATTATTTGAACCGTCTGCCTCGCAGTCCGCCATAGAGTGGTGCAGGGATGACGTATTTTTGTAGTCCAACCCGGAAGTTAGCATCGCCCCGGTTCCCTCGTCAAAAAGCCAATGGGATTTTTCCATTTGGTTTTGGATTATTGCAAAAAATAAGCTCTGTGGCAAACACATGTTTATGATACTTACACTTTTTGTTCCGTAAAATAATCTCCATGAATGAACACCACTTTTATGATTTTTGAAGTATGAATGCAATCGGCAGAAGTAAAAAGCTAACGTTAGGCTATAAACAAACTACACCACGGTCGCATGAGCATGAGTATACACAACGAGGCTGTGAAGGCGGACGAGTCGGCGTGATGACGTTTTGTAGTTTCATTTAGCCACTTGTTAGCAACCGCCTTTTTAAAGACACGTAAATCCTTCAGAATTCACAAGTGGGATATTTATTAACGTATTTTAAATCGTAGATCAAAACATTAAAATCTTCAGCTTGTGTTAACCACAGACCTTATTTTAGACATCTAACTAAAAACCCATTGACTTCCTAGATGAGGGAACCGGAAGTGCTAAAATGCTAACTCATTTCCGGGTTTTAGGACTCATTCCTGCAGCGCTCCGAAGAGTCGCAATGCATTTTGGGGCGGTTGAGTATGTCCAGTAAGCTCACGTCGCATACTCAGAAATTCTTGCTAACCTAGTACAGCCTACGTCCGGGCATTAATTTCTTGCGTACACAAAATCCACACGCTCTGCATTTGAAACTCGCTACGCCATACTTAGTATGTATAGTTAGTATGCGATGTCGAACAGAGCCATGGTCAATATATCCTCTTCATCATATGAAAACTTTTTTAAGCACAATGCTTGAACACATTTTGTTGGCATACCCATCATGCATCTGTTCTGTGCTCCCCAGGTTACCCCTCTCCATTGGGAGGCTCAGAGCACGCACCTAGCCCCGTCCCAGCCAACGGCCCTCCCTCTGGCCCCATGATGCCCGGGGGTCCCCCCGGCCCCGGGGCTGGCCCTATGGAGGGCAGCGGGGACCCGAACCAGGGAATGGGTCAACCTAACCGAGGGGGTCCCCAGGGTCCGGTTGTACCCGGTGGCGCAGTGGTTGGACCCGGCGGTGCTGGTGGACCCGCTCCGTTCAACCAGAACCAGTTGCACCAACTCAGGGCTCAGATCATGGCTTACAAGATGCTGGCGCGCAGTCAGCCCCTACCGGAGCACCTGCAGATGGCCGTGCAGGGGAAGAGGCCCATGCCGGGGATGCAGCAACAGCCGATGCCCAACATGCCGCCTTCTACGGGACCTGTAGTTGGTCCTGGAGCTGGTCCGGGACCAGCTCAGGCCAACTACAACAGACCGCACGGTGAGTTAAGTCAGGAAGCCTATTTAGTGTGTTTTTGTAATGTGCCTCTTTAACAAAATTAGATTCAAAAGTTGGCTTTAAACAAAGAAAGCAGAATATTTGATAGCTCAGCGGGGACACCTGGTGGCTGAAAATGTATTTATTATTTATTAGTTGGCCCAATATTTGCTAATTAGCTGATGAATCAAATTGTTCTTCTTGTTTTAGGCATGGTGGGTCCTAACATGGTGCCTACTGGACCTGCAGGAGTTCCCCCAGGTATGCAAGGCCCGCCTACCAACGGACCCCCTAAATCATGGCCCGAAGGTAAACTTAAGTCTCACCTCACTCAGCACTGTGTGTGTTTATATGCACATGCAGCAAAACTGACCTCCTCTGTTTCCTCTCCTCCAGGACCAATGGTGAATGCTGCTGCCCCCTCCAACCCTCCTCAGAAGCTGATCCCGCCTCAGCCCACCGGCAGACCGTCTCCCGCTCCTCCCTCCGTTCCCCCCGCCGCCTCCCCAGTAATGCCCCCTCAGACGCAGTCCCCGGGACAGCCGGCCCAGCCCCCTCCCATGATGCTTCACCAGAAGCAGAACCGCATAACCCCCATCCAAAAGCCTCGCGGGCTGGACCCGGTGGAGATCCTCCAGGAGAGAGAGTACAGGTGAGACAGACTCACCGGAGCAGTGTTGAACTGTACACCACATATTTCTTTTTGAAACATTATTATAAAGCACACCGTTCTGTTCCCTTATTTGCATGTATCTAACAACTGCACCCCTGTTATGTTGGTATTTACACATATCAAAAAACCCTACAACCAAAAATACATTTAAAAACCATAAAACCCAGTAAACGGCACCCTGATCATTCATAACTACATGTCTGATCCCTCTTTAAAAATAGTTTTAACTTGAATTTAAAATGATCCAATTCATGATCTATTTTGTGTTCTGTGACTTAGTATTAGTAGTAGTTCTTTTAACAATACACTAACACACAAATACACAACAATTAGCAGTAGTTTAACATGTTGATCCACTGAATAGAGCTTGAGGTCTGAGGTTTTATGGAAGGGCACATTACAGTTCCACTAGTTGCACTAACATAAGAAACAGACAGAAACCTTTTATGCTTTGTCCAGTTACCTTTAAATTTAATTATTACACGGCTGTGTTGAATACTCGATTCTGATTGGTCAATCGCGCCGTTCTATGGTCTGTTATTTCTGTATAGCAGACCGTTGCTATGTATAGCAGACCGTTGCTATGTATAGCAGACCGTTGCTATGGGCGCAGTTCTGATGTCAGACTCTAGCGGACCGTTTTTGTGTCAAATTATTGATTTCTTCAGTAAGTAGCCGTGTAATAAGCGGGATAATGTACAGCTAGCGGGTCATTGTTGTAGAAGAAACCCCTTCAGGGCGATGAGAGTCCACCGGCATCACCCTGTCGAGGTTCCTTTCACAACAATGACCGGTTCGCTGTACATTGTCCCTTAATTGATTACTTCTGAAAACCCCATATTGTTTTCTTAATGTTAGACGTGACTTTTGAAAGCATGCTGCCATAGACTGCAAGTACTGCAACTAATGTACGGAAGGCAACACAGGTCGAATGCGCGTCCGGGGGTCCACATTATATACGTCTGGTGTATGAAATGTCCGTTTCCTCACTGCTGCATTTTTATAAACTATGATAATCTGGCGTCCAGGCGCCGTCGCACTCCCTCTTCCTCTCTGTGCAGTTCTCGTACTCATAAAACTGAAGTTACATCCAGTAGCTACCTTATTTTCTCTTCTTTTTTTTTCTGTGATGGCAAAGATTTTGCCCGGGTGGAAACACTGGGTGTTTTCACAACTTCAGCGTAGAGGATTGTGATGTTTATTGTATCTTCAGCAGCAATATCTGCTGCCTTACGTTAGGCTTGCAGCGGTAGCCGGTGTTACACGGTGTTCAGGCGATCACATTACTTAACCACCGCCCGACTGTTGTTTTGCTTTATATATGGAAATAAAACCCATTTAGTTAATTTTCACGTGTCAGCGCCGTGTTATCGACACACAGTCGGACGACGGACGCTTCAAACTGAAAGTGCAGGAGTCAGATTTCACACTTAGGACGAGAGAGAGTTGACAGACAAGACTATGGCGGAGGATTTGGTGTCAAAGCGAAAAGCAAAAGCACCTATTTGGCAATATTTCGGATTTAAACCCAATGCTATAAGGGAACCGTAACGTTGATGAGGCAATCGCCGTGCGGAGGATGGAGCGGTCACAGCCGGTGTGCGTGGCATAGCGGCGCCGGGTGGAAACCTGCGGCCCCGCAGCAAAAGCTCCACCGGAGAGGCCAGACACACAGCCATTCAACGTTAAAGATAGAGTAAGCGCTCTGCATATACTGAGCGTCATCTTTCCTCACCGTGACTTCCCTACCTTGCGTTTGACACACAGCCGTCAGAGTCAAAGTTGCTCATTTTAAAATGGAATAATTTTTACAACAACGACTAGTCGCAAAAATGCTGATTATCGCAGCCGATAATCAGCCAGGCAGACCAAAAACAGAGATAAGATTTGAACCAGTGTGGAGTTTAATCCAAGAAACTAGATAAAAATGTGTTTAGTTCTTTTAATGATATTTTTCCTTGTAATTGTGGATGATCGACCTGAAGGGGGGAAAAGAAGGTGTTTGAGGTTCTTTGTTACAATGTTATCAGAGTTTTGCTCATCAATAATATTATTTTTTTTTAATGTGTATTCTACAGGTTACAGGCTCGTATTGCTCACCGTATCCAGGAGCTGGAGAACCTGCCAGGCTCTCTAGCCGGTGACCTGCGCACTAAAGCCACCATCGAGCTCAAGGCCCTCAGGCTGCTCAACTTCCAGAGACAGGTAGCCGTGCGAGAAACGTTTAAAGAATACACAACTGTAGCACACACTGAACCTCTGCTTATTTAATCAGCCTCCAACGTTTCTGGTCTGTATGTTTTTTTTCCCCGAGTGCAGTAGATACACTATTTAATATGTCCACTTTCTTGTGCCTACAGCTGCGTCAGGAGGTGGTGGTCTGCATGCGTCGCGACACCGCTTTGGAGACGGCCCTGAACGCTAAGGCCTACAAGCGCAGCAAACGGCAGTCTCTACGTGAAGCCCGCATCACAGAGAAGCTTGAGAAGCAGCAGAAGATCGAACAGGAACGGAAACGTCGCCAGAAACACCAGGTACAGCGCGGGGGAAAGATTTCTGTGGGTGGGGCCGTTTATAGCGGGGTTAAAGGGATTCATTTCCCTGATTGTATCTAGCGAAACGTCCTATTTTGGTGCCATTTTTTTTTTCTCTCAAAAACAGCACAGATTTACTTGAGACGGCAGAAAAAAAACTGTAATATTTTTTTTAACGGAGCAAAAAGTGAAAACAGAAAGTTAAAGAGGAGAAACTAAAAAAAAAAGAGCTAATTTCTATTCACATTATTTCTAGAATCTAATAACAGTGGTGGCTTTGTTTGTCCTTCTGTCGATAGGAATACCTCAACAGCATCCTGCAGCACGCCAAGGATTTCAAGGAGTACCACCGCTCCATCACAGCGAAGCTCCAGAAGGCCACCAAAGCTGTCGCCACCTATCACGCCAACACCGAGCGCGAGCAGAAGAAAGAGAACGAGCGCATTGAAAAGGAGAGAATGCGGAGGCTGATGGTGAGACTCGAATCTATTAAGGAGACGCCTAAATACAAAATAAAGTTTTGTACTTGCAATCAGGGAGACAGTTTCAGAAATGTATGGAAGATGTTTTATCGTATTACGTTTACACGAGCGTCAAACATCTCTGTGAATCTCGTCCCCAGGCTGAAGATGAAGAAGGCTACCGTAAACTCATCGACCAAAAGAAGGACAAGCGTCTGGCGTACCTGCTACAGCAGACAGACGAGTACGTGGCCAACCTCACCGATCTGGTGCGAGCCCACAAAGCTGTGCAAGCTCTCAAAGAGAAGAAAAAGAAGAAGAAAAAGAAGGTACATTTTTTTAGAACATGCAGGTGTGATGCATCTCTTTTGTAAGTTTAAATAGCATTTTTTTTCATGTACTTTTTATTCTATTTTTTCAGAAGCCAGAGACCATGGAGGGTGGCGCTCCTACCCTGGGACCTGATGGAGAGGTGAGGAACACGTCTACTTAAAGAGGATGTCATTCATAATCTAAAATGTACAGTTTGTTGTTTGCTTTTATTTCTTCCAACATTCATGTTTTTCCTCACTTCCTCTGTTCTCCCAGCCTTTAGATGAGACCAGTCAAATGAGTGACCTGCCGGTGAAGGTCATCCACATGGACAGCGGAAAGATCCTGAGTGGGATGGAGGCTCCGAAGGCCGGCCAGCTGGAGACCTGGCTTGAAATGAACCCAGGGTCAGTGTCTGCCTAATAATAATAACTAAAAATGTACTATTGATAACATTCAGCCACTAGATTTCACATTCTCCCTCCTCCGTTCCATTGCAATCACTTCACAACAAGTGGTTGCCAGTTCGTTGCACAACCTGCATATTTTATGGTCGAGTGGAGTGAGACTCAGACAGTCATGTCAAGTGATGAATCTTTCGTGGTAGAGTAATGAATTCATTGAAGTCATTTTTGAAACGTGTAGCTATAGGCCTACATTAGCTATATATTTATGTTACTTTGTGCGGTGGTGTTTCAAGATTCATGTAACACAATCTATGATAATCTGAGGATATGGCTATCTAGTTTTAGGTAACGTTTGTCATCTAAGCAGCGGTGTAGTGCAGAGAACACGCAGGTATACGGCGTATACCTATTTATTTTTCAGTCGGCCCCCCACTTCTAAATCCCCTATGATGCGCATCTTCATTATACATTGTTTGAGGGAACTATAACGTTAGGTAACTGGATGCAACCGTCACTGATGCTAAGATGCTAACGTAGCTCCTCAGGGATTGAAGCTGTTATTTTACTCATTTTAACAATCTAAACGGCGGTGACAACACATTAGTTAAGGTTTTTTAAGGACTCTGGCTGGTTGGTAGTTGTTGTTGAATTGTGATTTTCTGGGTTATTGTTGGTCGGGAGATTAAGCTAAGACAGCTAATATGTGTTAACGTCAGTTGTCACTTGTTGCCACGGTAAATATTCACGTATTCTGCTGCCTGATGGAGACACCAGTGTCAGTGCGGCCAGGCATGGCAGAGGCAGCATCCTTCTATCGCTGAGCTCTTTGGATTGGTAACCGTTGGTTACCGTCAAACTCCATTTATCCGTTTTTCCCACACTAACTGGCAACTCGATCGCTGACGACACAGAAACACCACGTGATACCAACGTCGTTTTACGATTGGGTCACAAATCTTGTTAGAAGTGGGACCCAAACGTCAGATATCTTCCACGGAGATAAACAAAACATTCATTTTGGACCCGTCTACATTTTTAAAATGATACATTTTCATTCATAATATTTTTTTTTTTTAAGGAAAAGCCATACTTTTATTCTGCACTTTTTCTAAAAGCTCTGTGGATGTATTATTTTTTTTTTTTAAAGGATTCGTCTACATAATAATGTTATCAATAAGACCTTTAAGCGAGAGAGATATTCACTGTTTGTTGAATTCAGTGGTAACGCCGGTAGCCGATGTTTTGGAACAAAGGGCACAAGTTACAACTCATATCACCGAGCGTGACGTGGAACCGTTTTAGCAGATTAGCGGTTGTCCTTCGGCAGAACAGAAGAGACAAACCCCGTCGTATCTCCTGTCAATGTTTTTAACCTCGTCCAAAACCTTTTGTTCCTTTTTTGCAGATACGAAGTAGCGCCGCGTTCGGACAGTGAAGAAAGCAGTTCGGAAGAAGAGGAGGAGGAAGAGGTACGTGACGCGGTGATCTCTACGTCAAAGCGAAATGGTCACTTTGTAATTTCTTGCAAACAGTTTTCTGATCTCCCCTCTTTTTTTTTTTTTGTTGTCAGGATGAAGAAGAGGAGCAACCTCATTCCTCTGCAACTCAAGCGGAAGAGAAGAAGAAGATCCCCGACCCCGATGTTGAAGACGTATCTGAAGTGGATGTCCTGCACATCATCGAGTAAGATGGCGATTTTGGTGTTATTAGATCCCGCTTTGACTCCATCTTTGAGTGTGTAATTACCCTAAAAATTACATTTGGGTCATGATTAAGTTACACAAAGAAGGCATTTATATGTTAACTTATGTTTTCCTTTCTACATCTTGTTTTCATTCGCTGTTTTTCATCCACCCAAAACAAATCTCACTGTATTTTGCCCCCCCCCCCTCTGCTTCCACCAGACACGCCAAGCAGGATGTAGATGATGAGTACGGCAATGCGAGTTTCAACAGAGGCCTGCAGTCGTACTACGCTGTGGCTCACGCTGTCACTGAGAGGGTGGACAAGCAATCCACACTGCTGATCAACGGGCAGCTCAAGCAATACCAGGTACGCGGCCAAAACACGCCGGAAAGAGTAGAGTACCGTTATTTATGACTTTAATTTGTAGTGAAATCCGACTCGTTCAATGAGCTGAGTAAACTAGTAAGCTAACTGTGACCCCGTTTCCTGCTCAGGTCAAAGGTCTGGAGTGGCTGGTGTCGCTTTACAACAACAACTTGAATGGCATCCTGGCTGACGAGATGGGTCTAGGAAAAACGATCCAGACCATCGCCCTCATCACTTACCTCATGGAGATGAAGCGCCTCAACGGGCCCTTCCTCATCATCGTACCTCTCTCGTAAGCCCTGACGCACCTCCCTCACTTTCCCCCCTTCTGGGTTCATCCGTGAAAAGACAAGAAGTGCTTTTACAGAAAGTTGTACGAGTCGTGCTTTTATAGTCGTATGTTGAGCAGCGCACAAACTTTTCTGTTGCGTCTTTTGTTTTTTCAGAACTCTATCAAACTGGGTCTACGAGTTTGATAAGTGGGCCCCATCTGTTGTGAAAGTCTCCTACAAGGTGAGTGGCACCGACTGGGATATTCTTGTTAGTAGAGGTGTGAATCTTCACTGCATCTGTCAACGATTCGAATGTACAACAATTCTTGATGCATCTCAATGTATCACATTCTCAATTTTCTATATTACCGCACATTAATACAAGCAGTCAGAGAAATCTGAACCCCCTTTTTATTTAGAAAGTGTTTAAAAAAATCAGGCTGCAACAGTCTATGATATAAAAAGCTGCATCTTTTCAATACCAGTATCTGTGTGAGCCACCTCAGAACATAATCATTACAAAAACAAAACATAAATCCTTCTGCAGTGCATTACAAGTGTCCTGTAATGTACAAAAATAGGGTTTTTACAGCTCTAAAGGTACATGTCCATGGGCTCCGTCCTTTCCATGCTTCCCATTCATTGTCTATGTAAGCAGCCGCGCAATGCATTGTGGTAGCGTGGCCGCTCCTCATTTGCATAAAGCTGAGGTCTAGGCTACTTTATGCACAAACACGTGCATCCGACGCGACTCGCCGCCTCTGGAAACTCGCGAGAAACTTAAACTAAACGTTGTCGATCCAAAATAAAGCCGGATTGAGCAACTGCATGGCTTATTTCTCGCATAAAATGTTTTCAGAAACACATTTCAGTGAACTATTTTTGTGGTATAAGAGAAGAAAGTTTCCAAACGAGCCGCCATATTGGTTCCGGTTTCAAAGCCGGGAGCAGCAGCCCACGAGGGAAAGCGTTCGTCCAATCAGGTGCCTTGTGTCTAATGGCAGCTCATCAAGCGTCCAATGCTGGGAAGCGAGGCGATCCCTCGCGATAACAAATGCCCCTGTGGACATGTACCATAAGACTGGGCACTTCCTGAATGCCTATGGCACTTCCTGAATGCCTATGGCATTCTTCACTCCATGAATTAGCCTAGCGGCTGGCAGAGCTTTCCTTACTCAGAATGTTAGCTCTTCTACTCTTACTCGGTTTAAGTCACTGCATCTCCCGACAGAACAACACGGTTGAATTTCAGCCTGCAAGCAAGTTTTCTCAGCCCAACATTGTTAAAACACATCAGCTAATATTAGTAGCGAGAGCAACAAGTTAGTGGACGGCCGAGTGCTGTCTCTCTGCTTTGCGCACACGGAGTGTGTGTGCGCAAAACTCCGCCCTCAGTGAAACACCAACGGGGAGAAAGAGGGGAGAAACTAGCACGACAGTAAATGACAGCAAAAGGCAGTAAAGACTCACACTGAGCTGAAATGAAACCAAACTCCCGATTATGTTCTGTCACCGATTGTATGCTGTTGTGTAGTTGAACATAAATGGAAAGCAATTCTGTTCCTTTTCAGGGGTCTCCGGCTGCTCGTCGTGCGTTCGTTCCCATCTTGCGCACTGGCAAGTTCAACGTGCTGCTCACCACGTACGAGTACATTATCAAAGATAAGCAGGTGCTAGCAAAGGTAAGGAAGCATCCTCGGATTTAGCAAACAAAATGTGTTCATTCACGCATCAGTTTTCTCCTTCTAACTTCCATATTCCCTCCCAAAGCTTCGTTGGAAGTACATGATTGTGGACGAGGGCCATCGTATGAAGAACCACCATTGTAAGCTGACCCAGGTCTTGAACACTCACTACTTGGCTCCGCGCCGCGTGCTGCTAACGGGCACTCCGCTGCAGAATAAGCTACCCGAGCTCTGGGCCCTGCTCAACTTCCTCCTGCCCACCATTTTCAAAAGCTGCACCACGTTCGAACAGTGGTTCAACGCCCCCTTCGCCATGACTGGAGAGAAGGTGAGTTCTGGTCTGGTTGGGTGTGTTGCAGGGATGTCACGATACCAGAAAGTTAGTAGTCGATACGAATACCAGTGAAATTCCACGACTCTCAATACCAATTCGATACCACGGTGAAAAACAAAAAACGTTTCCATACTGTTTTTTGTTATGAAGTTAAACAGGTCATTATTCTCTCTATTATCTATTTTATATTGATGTGAAAACATCTCCTTCAAACAACTGGATTAATTCAAGTTTCTCGCCAAAAACTACATTTTAAAAAAATTACATTTGAACACACTATGATAACATTAGAATTAACCTTCGCCCAATACTAATTTTTACTGAACACATCATAATATAAATCAATGGCACCTCCAGTGTTGAAATCGGCAGGACCAGAGCGAGGTTAACGTTAGCTGTTAGCAGCCGGTAAGCAGCACAGTCCTGCACGGAGCTAACAGCTAACGTTAACTAGCTCTCGTCCTGCTGATTTCAGAATAGATTTGTTTTTTACACAATGTAGCGTTATCAGGGAAAAAATAGGGTGTGTCCCAGTTTCATAACATGAAGTTTGCTGGAATTAAGTTCCAAACTAATAAATTTGATTTCAAATTATGCTATTCGCATTCAGTTTTTCAATGCAATTATTCAAGCTAAGTAATACAAATTCTAATTATGTGATTAAAATTTCTGTTTTTTTTAATGCAATTATTCAAGTTGAGCAATTCAAATTCAAATATAAATGATTCAAATTCAGTTTCTAGTGACACCTATTTCTTGCCCATAAGTCAATAGTGAGTTTACTGCGTCCCAAACACATTTTTTTATCATCCCCGGTACGCCGTTCGTCTCGAGCCCAGGCGGTACTTGCGGTTCTGTAGAAAACAAGGTACCGTCACGTTTCCAGAATTTTGGCATCGACTTTATCGGTTCTCTACATCCCTAGTGTATTTTTTTTTTTTTTATTATTATTTTTTTGGCATTTTCAAGCCTTTATTTATAGGACGGTGGATAGTCTAGGAAGGGGGAGAGAGAGAGGGGGCGATATGCGGATATGGCCGCAGGTCGGATTCGAACCCGGGCCGCCGCGGTTAGGACTCAGCCTTATTATATGGGCACCCGCTCTACCAACTGAGCTACCGGGGCGCCCATCCCTAGTGTATTTTACATGTTTGTGGAGGTGAGGTCATAAAAATTAAAATTAGGGCTGTCAGTCGATTGAAATAGTTAATTGTGATTAATCCCATGATTGTCCATAGTTAATCACAAATTAATCACACATTTTTTATCTGTTCAAAATGTACCTTAAAGAGAGAATTGTCAAGTATTTAATACTCTTATCAACAAGGGAGTGGACAAATATGCTGCTTATGCAAACGTATGTATATATTTATTACTGGAAATCAATTAATAACACAAAACAATGACAAATATTGTCCAGAAACCCTCACAGGTACTGCATTTAGCATAAAACATATGCTCAAATCATAACATGGCAGATGCAGCCCAACAGGCAACAACAGCTGTCAGTGTGTCAGTGTGCTGACTTGACTATGACTTGCCCCAAACTGCATGTGATTATCATAAAGTGGGCATGTCTGTAAAGGGGAGACTCGTGTGTACCCAGAGAACCCATTTTCATTCACATATCTTGAGGTCAGAGGTCAAGGGACCCCTTTGAAAATGGCCATGCCAGTTTTTCCTCACAAACCTTTTCCTGCCAGTTAGTTTGGAGCGTTATTCAGCCTTTTTCGCGACAAGCTAGTATGATATTGTTGGTTTCAATAGATTCCTTAGGTTTTCTAATTATATATGATACCAGTATCTTCACCAGCTTTAGAACTGAGCCCACCACAACCTGAACGAGTCTCGTAAACGTATTAAAGTAGTGGCGTTAAACAGAATTTGCGTTAGGCGTTATTATTAATTTTGACAGCACTAATTAAAAATTAAATGAACATATCAAGTAGTATTTTCAATGAAACCTCCACACAATAATGAGCTGCGGTAAAATGTTCTCCCTTCTCGTTTCCCCTCAAGGTCGACCTGAATGAAGAAGAGACCATCCTGATCATTCGACGTTTACACAAGGTTCTCCGGCCGTTCCTGCTGCGCCGACTCAAGAAAGAAGTCGAGGCCCAGCTGCCCGAGAAGGTCAGCTTGTGAAATTTTCATTCTTCCGTGATTTCATTCCTGCGTGAATGTTTATGCTCGAGATCAGTGGTCCCCAATCATTTTGTGGATGTTTTTTAAAATCAAATAATTGATACCATTTTTTCTCTTATTGTTGGTTTCCAGGTGGAGTATGTGATAAAGTGCGACATGTCGGCTCTACAGAGGGTTTTGTACAGACACATGCAGGCCAAGGGAGTGTTGCTCACAGATGGGTCAGAAAAAGACAAGAAGGTAAGGAGAAGAATATAATGCCTTTTTTAAATTTCATCGGTAAAATGAAACCCTATTTTGTAGATATTTAAAGCATAGTACAAATGTTATTTCAAAGCTTGAACATAATTGGAAACTAAAAGATGTTTTCTTGCCCTTCCAAATGTTCCAGGGTAAAGGTGGCACCAAGACCTTGATGAACACTATCATGCAACTGAGAAAGATTTGCAACCACCCCTACATGTTCCAGCACATCGAGGTACCAGACAGAAGCGGCCGTCTCTAAATATTTTTCTCCCGAGTGCGCTAGAAGAGTGAAAACAGCTGCAGATAGAACGTGAATGTGACCGTTTTGTTTATTTTGTCTGCTTTACAGGAGTCTTTCTCTGAGCATCTGGGCTATTCGGGTGGAGTCGTGAGCGGGTACGTAAAGCTTGAAATTGTGTGTGTTTGCACTGCACGTGTGTGTCTTGTTGATGTACGTTGCACACTGGCTGCATTCTCCCTCCTCATCTCGCTCCCTCTGCCCATCCAGCCCCGACCTGTTCCGCTCCTCTGGGAAGTTCGAGCTGCTGGATCGCATCCTGCCCAAGCTGAGGGCCACCGACCACAAAGTGCTGCTCTTCTGTCAAATGACCACACTCATGACCATCATGGAGGACTACTTTGCCTACCGTAACTTCAAGTACCTGCGTCTGGATGGTGAGACACCTCCGACCAAGTATATGCGGGCCTTGCGCCTTGTCACCTAATCGTATGGAACAACTGAGATTCACTTCCTTTATCGTTTTCCCCCCCCCCCCCCTCCCACAGGAACCACCAAGGCGGAGGACCGTGGCATGCTGCTGAAGACATTCAATGACCCGGCCTCTGACTTCTTCGTGTTCCTGCTCAGCACCAGGGCGGGAGGCCTGGGCCTCAACCTGCAGTCTGCTGACACCGTCATCATCTTCGACAGCGACTGGAACCCGCATCAGGTACTCAAATATAAATACGTGATGGCATCGACAACGCAGGTCTCAGTTATGGCGATTAATGTAGTGAATTTACTGTGAGTCCAATGAAGGAAAAAAAAAAAAAAAGAACATCAGGGCTGGCTGATATGGCTCATAAATAATCTCAACATTTTTAGGCTATGCCGTGATATGCGATATGTATCGCGATATTATCATATTGTCTCTAAAATAACATAACTGTTTTAACCGCTTGATACAGTGCGGTCATTCTAGTAAACTAATCTGAATTTAGAGGGAATATTTAGAGCTTGTATATGACATTTTAGAGCGCTTTAGAGTGACACTCTGAGGTGGTCTGCTATAATATTTAAGTGAAATTCTTTTTTGGTCTTTGGAAATGTATTCTTTATTATGAAGTCTGACTAATTATTCACACAGTTGAAATTCAATTTTTCTCTAAAATACTGTTTGCAGGCAGTATTTTTTTTTTTCATTTTATTGATTATTTAATACTTATTCCTTTTTGTTTTTATTTATTTATTTATTTATTTATTATTGACTGACAGACTTATTGAATGAATTGCACACGAGAAGCCCGCTTGTATTTTGAAGTCCGTTCTCACACGCTCTTAACGTAATGCCTAGGATATTCACGTAGCGCAAAACGAGGTGGAGGCTAGTTTGACTGTCTTTTTTCGAAGTGGAGGAGGCTGGATGCCCTCATTACCGTTTCCGAACTCAACACGTATAAACTCGCTTTGGCGCTTCACTTCTTTGGCTCAGGCTCTTCCCCTGCTCCCCTCCAGATACAAAAACGCGGAGAGAGAACCATAGGAGAGAGCGAGTCTCCTTCCGGGGGCTTAAAAAAATGACGTCACAATTTGTACTCGATGTTCGCGATATGGTCGCCTACTACATCCCGTGTAGAACAAGCCACAATACAATGGGTATATTCGATATATCACCCACTTCTAATTAATAACAATAACGTGGATACCAGAGGTGGAACAAATTCATTGTTTTGCAAGTCACAAGGAAGTCTCTAATCATTGCACTCAAGTCCCGAGTTAAGACAGGCAAGTCCCGAGTCCTAAACTTAGAGTTTTGAGACCTAAACAAATCATAATGCGCCCTTCACCAACTGTAATGCCATTTGCGCCTCCGTCTGTAATTTTCGACCTGCGCGTTTTGCATACCGCAATTAGTTTTTTTGTTAATCACCGCTTAGTTGTTGTACGTGAACCAAACGATCTTTGGTATTATTTTTTCCATCTGGCGCTCCGTAACGTAACGTTAGTTCTTCGTGGTTTTCTTCTGCAACTTGATTGGATGCTGTCGGACTGGTTCAAAGGAAGAGGATCTGGGGAGTTAAGTGTCGACTTGCTGGGGATGAATAGTGTTAACGTTAGTTGGTTCAGGAAATGAAGACAAATGAATTGGTTCGTGCGCACACTTTTCAAATAACATACTTTTTCATCTTTGGGTTTGGGGGGAACGTATCAAGTATTGTCAAGTCAAAAGGCTCAAGTGCAAGTGAAGTCACAAGTCATCGGTGTTAAAGTTGAGTTGAAAGTCTTTTTTGATTTTGTCGAGTCTAAAGTCATCAAATTTGTGACTGGAGTCCAAGTCATGTGACTCGAGCCCACACCTCTACTGGATACTGTTCATGTAACACGATTAATATCATGTGTAAAAGTAACAAAGAATTTTCAGTATTGATATATTTCCCTGTTGCATCGTTCCACCTAAACTAATCCGTATGTGCGTACTCCTACAGGACTTGCAGGCCCAGGACCGAGCCCACCGTATCGGTCAGGTGAACGAGGTGCGCGTGCTCCGCCTCTGCACCGTCAACAGTGTGGAGGAGAAGATCCTGGCAGCTGCCAAGTACAAGCTGAACGTGGACCAGAAGGTCATCCAGGCGGGCATGTTCGACCAGAAGTCCTCGGGCTGTGAACGTCGGGCCTTCTTACAGGCCATCCTGGAGCACGAGGAACAGGACGAGGTCGGGGCTCGAGGAGGCAGCCGTACTACTAGGGGGGCGTGGGTGGGTGTGACCTGATCCTGTTCCAACATTGCCCACCCACCCACATCTGCCTGAGTGCAGCGCCTACTCTCTTTTCGCTCCTATTTTTTTTTCTCCCCCTCTATCTCTTTTCTTTATTTCCCCTCTTTTCTCAGGATTTGTGAGCTTTCATCAATCCAGACTTTTCTCCCTTTCTGTATTTCTGCTTCTACGCAAACCTTTGATGGTTAATATGATACTTTACACTGATATTACAACTTTCCTCTTTTTATTCCTCCTTTTTTCTCTGCTGCTTTTCCTGCAATGCTTTTTTGCTTCTTTTTTTTTACTTCTTAATTGAATGTAGTTTTAGTGATAACAATAGAATATGCTAAGACAGAGGTTTTCAAAATGGAAGGTGGGACTCCCCAGGGGGGGGGGCTCTCTCGCAGCATCTAATAGTTGGCGATTAATTTATTAGTTGACAATTAATCTTTTAATCGATTCGATTGATTGATGCAGCTCTAAACATGATCATGATCCCATAGACATCTAGGAATTGAGCGATTTCCAAGCTTTGTCTGAGGGGAGGCCCACAGTCTCAGACTTTGAAAACCTCTGTGCTAAGCTATTTACGCTGCTTACGTAAGGTTAACAGTAATATGCATTTTAATGACTTTTCTTCCGCTTTTGTGGGTGAGTGATTAGTTTAAAGACGTGGCTCTGAGGTGCCAAACAAACCTGCCGTTAGTCTCTCGTCACTCACATCTTTTATTTGTCTGCAGGAGGAAGACGAAGTTCCCGATGATGAGACCGTCAATCAGATGATAGCCAGGAGTGAAGAGGAGTTTGAACAGTTCATGGTTAGTCCCATTTCCTTAGCAATTATTACATACTTTGTAATTTTATAATCTGACTCCACTAATTTTCTATTCCAGCGCATGGATCTAGACAGGCGCCGCGAGGAGGCCCGTAACCCAAAGAGGAAACCCCGTCTGATGGAGGAGGACGACATGCCCAGCTGGATTCTGAAAGACGACGCCGAGGTCGAGAGGCTAACCTGCGAAGAAGAGGAGGAGAAGATGTTCGGCAGGGGATCGCGCCAGCGCAAGGAAGTGGACTACAGCGACTCGCTCACGGAGAAACAGTGGCTCAAGGTGGGACGTCGTCACATTTGGTCGTTTGGGAAATATTTGCACCGTAAGGAGGCAAAAAGTGAATCGATAAAAAATAGGAATTGACCTGATGATAATTTCTCCTCACCACAGGCCATAGAGGAGGGAAACCTAGAGGACATCGAAGAGGAAGTGCGTCACAAAAAGACGACCAGGAAGCGCAAGAGAGACCGCGACCACGACGGCGGCCCGGCCACGCCCAGCTCCAGCAGCGGCCGAGGGCGGGACAAGGACGAGGAGGTGAAGAAGGCAAAGAAACGAGGTCGCCCGCCTGCTGAGAAGCTCTCTCCCAACCCCATGTCCCTCACTAAGAAGATGAAGAAGATCGTTGACGCTGTCATCAAATATAAGGACGGGTGAGACCAGCACCGAATCTCTGTCACTATAAATCTGAAGAAAACAATGTTCATCATTGATTTATTAAGTAGTCATTTTATATTCAGCATTGACTAACAGTGATGCATACTAAGAAACCTGCCTCATTGTCGCAGTAGCAACGGGCGACAGCTGAGCGAAGTCTTCATCCAGCTGCCGTCTCGCAAGGAGCTGCCCGAGTACTACGAGCTCATCCGCAAACCAGTGGACTTCAGAAAGATCAAGGTGAGGATGGAGAATAACGCCCATCTGCTCTTCATGTTAAAAAGGATAGCTCAGATTGTATGAAGTGGGGTTGTATGAGGTACTTATCCATAGTCAGTGTATTACCTACAGTAGATGACGGTCGGCACGACCCCAGTTTGGAGAAGCAGACAGGAGTACCAGCACGGGAGCAAAGCAATGTACTGCTGTGGACGGGGCCGGCAGCAAAACATATTTTGGCCACCTAAAAGAAAGGCCCACCTAAAAAAATCAATATCCGTTTAAGAGAACGCTTTATTTAGAATAATTTCACTGCTTTACCTTGTCGTCAAACAGCCCTTTCCAACGGGGAACTTAAGCCGTTATATCTATGCTCTCTTCAAATCAACCAGAGTTCATTGACAAAAACAGTAATTTTACCTCACAGAACACAGGAGTTGCTGGTCTATTGCTGCCTCCATCGGTTAGTTTGTTTGCGTTATTGTGTGACTTTGGTGCTTTTAAAGGTTAGTTCGGATTCACCAAAGTCGCACGATAACGCAAACAACCTAAACGATCGAGGCAGCGGTAGACCAGCAACTCCCGTGTTCTGCGAGGTAAAATTACTGTTTTTGTCAATGGAGTCTGGTAGCTTTCAAGAGAGCACAGAAAACGGCTTCAGTTCACCGTAGGAAAGCGCTGCCTCACGGCAAAGTAAGTGGTGCAAATATTCTAAATTTAGTGTACACTTAAACTGATTTTTTTTTTAGGTGTCTAAAATACGTTTTGCTGCCGGCCCCGTCTACAGCAGTACATTGCTTTGCTCCAGTGCTGGTACTCCTGTCTGTTTCTCCAAACTGGAGGCGTGCCGACCGCCATCTACTGTAGGTAATACACTGACTATGGATAAGTACCTCATACAACCCCACTTCAAGACACCCGAACTATCCCTTTAAGATTTTTACCAGCTGTTTCTTTGTGCTTTCTCATCTGAGTATCTACTGTTTGTCTGACTGCTGCCTTCCTTTGTTCCCTGCTGCCACCAGGAGAGGATCCGGAGCCATAAGTACCGCAGCCTAAACGACCTGGAGAAGGATGTGATGCTGCTGTGTCAAAATGCCCAGACTTTCAACCTGGAGGGCTCCCTGGTGAGCTAAGCACACACTCACTAATGTTGGATACATTTGGGTAATTTAGACAGAGCTGAGGACAGCTGTCATAGTAATCTTTCTGTAAAAACCTTTAAGATCTACGAGGACTCCATCGTGCTGCAGTCTGTCTTCACCAGCGTGAGGCAGAAGATCGAGAAGGAGGACGAGAGCGAAGGAGAGGAAAGTGAGGAAGAGGAGGACGACATAGACGAAGGCTCTGAGTCTGAATGTGAGTATCAGAAACGCAGCGTTTTACACTGAACGCCGAAGCGTATCATAATAGGCTGGGGGAGGCCCATTAAACGTGATCTTTTGATTTCCGTCAGCTCGTTCGGTGAAGGTGAAGATCAAGCTGAGCCGGAAAGAAAAGGGGGAGCGAGGGGGAAAAGGACAACGACGGAGGGGCCGTGGCGCCCGGGCTAAACCTGTGGTGAGCGACGATGACAGCGAGGAGGAGCAGGAAGAGGTGAGACCAGAAGTTCACACACGAGTACAATATCCCACTGAGAGGCATCACATGATTTCTCTCACCGACGAGCTCCGCCGTCGATTCAACATGCTGAATCGGCAGAAAAGATACCAACACAGGCAGACTAGAGCCGACTGTGCGGGACAGAGCGACAAAAACTAGGCCGGCAGACGCTCACCGACGGCCCCAAACTGTCCGAAGGCCGACCGCCGGCTTGTTGTGTCAGGGCCTTAAATGGTGTCATGTTGTGTCTGGATACCCCGTCCCGTCTGTGTGTAGCGTCTGTGTACTTTTGTCAGATAATAAAAGTGAATGTTTGTTTCAGGAGCGCTCGGCCAGTGGCAGCGAGGAGGACTGAAGTGAACCACTCCTGATTGGACCAACGGCCCGCTGAGCCCCTTGACTGGACTTTATATATTTTACTTAGATACAGCAGGGAGACAGTCAGTGGAAAAGGCTTAGTTTTACTAGATGAGCTGATTTTTAGTGAGACAATTGTATTCTCATTAAAGTATACCATTAATTAAAAACCAATTAAAAAAAAAAAAAAACTAAAATATGAAAGCTATGAACCATTCACTTCCATATTTAAACCATTCTCCCCAGTATGAATAGTAGTGTCTCTTTGCCTTTTTTTTTGTTTTCTCCTGTAAATGGGAAATTGACAGAGCCTGAATTATAGACTGATCGTGGGCCATAAAGACAGCTAACTGTTTTTTTTTAAGTGGTATTCATTTTGTCGTCTTTTACTTTAAGACAAAGCGTACATGTGAGCCAGGAGTCACTGCGTTCCCTGAAGTCCCTTTTTGAATGCATGTCGTGCGTGTCTGTGGAAATGCACCTGGATGTGTCTTCGCTATTATCTCTGTGTTTAATTTAAGACTACAAGCGGGATCACGGTACATCCCACCCTGCAGCCCCTCCCTCTCAGGTTGTGTATGTAAAGGGGGAGGGAGGGATAGGACCATTTTCTCGTGTCGGTGTCACTGGATTCCAAAAAACTACAATAAAGGCATCTCATAATTAATCTGTTCCTCACATTTGTTTGTCCAAAATGCACCCAGACATTGACTGCACTCATCATGTGTGTACACTAGATGGCCTACTGTGTACACTTGAGGCTTGTTGACATCTGCTACAATCATTTTCTCACTGGTCATTGTCATATTTCAGGTAGACGTAAATAGTTTTCAGTCAAGTCACTCATGTTTCCCTTTTGCTCTATATTTTCTTTCTTTTGGCTTAGACTATATATGCCAACCTTTTGTTTAGACGTACCCCGACAGCCCTGTCGGATGATCTCAAGTGACCCTTCATCAACACCACCACCAGTCATGTTCCAAATGTGTTCACTTTATTTGTGTTGATTTTAAACTTGTTATTGTTTAACTCTACAGTATTAACTGTTTAAAAGTGGATATTCATTTTTCCATACAATTGAGCCGTCAATGTTTTGATTTGGTCAAGTTTTCCTTCATATGGCTTACTTCTAATGTTATGTCATTCCAGTCATTTATCCATCTATTTCAACCATGTAGCCTATCTATTGCTGTTGGCTAAGTAAACTATTTCAACCATGTATCTACTGCTTTTAGCTGAGTTTACTGTTTTAACCCTATATCCATCACTTTAGCTAACTTTTAACTGTTTATCCATTTGCCTACTTTTAGCTAACATTATCTATTTCAACCATGTATCTACTTTTAGCTAACTTTTTCATCCATTTATAATTGTAGCAAACTGTTTCATCCATTACTTCTAGCTAACGTTTTCAACGATGTATAATTGTAGCCAACTATTTCATCCATTGCATTTAACTTATCTATTTCAACCATGTATCTACTTTAGCTAGTTATTTTATCTATTTATCCATTACTTTTAGCTAACTTTTAACTGTTTATCCATTTGCCTACTTTTAGCTAACGTTATCTATTTCAACCATGTATCTACTTTTAGCTAGCTATTTCATCTATTTATAATTGTAGCAAACTGTTAAATCCATTATGCCTAGTTTAGCTAACTTTTTCATCTATTTATAATTGTAGCTAACTATTTCATCCATTATGCCTAGTTTAGCTAACTTTTTCAACCTTTTATAATTGTAGCTAACTATTTCATCCATTACTTTTAGCTTATGTTAGCCTATCTATTTCATCCATTACTTTTAGCTTATGTTAGCCTATCTATTTCATCCATTACTTTTAGCTTATGTTAGCCTATCTATTTCAACCATGTATCTACTTTTAGCTTGTTATTTTATCTATTTATCCATTACTTATAGGTAACTTTTTCAACCATTTACAATAGTAGCTAACTATTTCATCCATTACTTTTAGCAAATGTTATCTATTTCAACCATTTATACATTAGCTTCTTTTAGCTAACTGGTTTAACTATTAAGTTTAGCTAATTATTTCAACCATTTATCAAATACTTGCAGATATTTCACAATATCTAATACTTTTAAGCCCTCTTTTTCAAATGTTTGTCCATTACTTTTATCTATTTGAATTGTTTATTAGCCTATTTATTTCAACCATCCACTCCTCTTAGCTAAATGTTTAGATATCTGCTAACTTGCTAACTAGTTTTCATGCATTTTCAATTGCACCATACTGTATTTGTCGTGTGCAGGTGTTGCAGCTGACTTGATATGTGAATGTTTTGTTTTTTTATCGAATAGAAATCTCCTTTTTTTTTCAAATTAGTTGAGCTACTCTATAATCTTTCCAAATACTCTGCATGACAACTGCAGAAGCACCCAAGGGGTACTTCCTGATCTCTGATCTTCCGATCTTAGTTTCCCAACACCGTCCTCGCTCCTCGGAGGTCACTCCTTGACCCTGACACACACACATATCCTCCTCTCACTCACGTGAGTTTGTCAGCACCTGTACAAACATGACGGGTTATATCTGCTTGGAATTTGCCGTGTGGGTGATTTCTCGTGCCTTGTCTTGGAGGAGCAGTTCCCCCCAGCATGCTTCCCCCAGCAGACTCATTCTTTCCTGTGTGAATGCATGTTTGTACAGTTGTGTCTGTCATTATTTCAAGATTCATTGGCTGTCTCCACTATAAATATTATCCATTTAGATCCATTTGTACTGCTCACCTAAAAGATTACACAGGAGCCTTGTGTGTTACAGGATATCTTCCCCCCTTGGTCTTTTTATTGTTTGTCCCTTTCAACACAGTGTCAGTTTTATCTTCTTTTCCAGGGCCAAGGTGATGAAGCCAAATGTAAGTTCCAAGAAATAGGTTATTCACTGAGCAACACTCCCTACCCGTGCAGCCACTCCCTCCCTATATCCACAAGCCACCATGACAGCAGGGCAATCCAGGAATGTGTCCCCGTGCTTTTAGTGGATAGTTTAACACACACAAAGTTGTGTCTGAAATATTTAATGTCAGCCAGGAATGTCTCTTTGTCCTCCGATTCATTCGTAGAAACAAAACAGTCCCGCTCTCACCCTAAAAGAACGTGCTCCCCCTTCCCGGATTTAGTCTGGAGCAGAAGCCAAAAACATGCTCAGCTGCATCTGGAGGAACCTGATTTGACCTTCATGAGAAGACAAAATCTGTTGCAGCCAACACACTGTTTGTTTTATCTGGAGAAGCGGTGAATGTGAAAAGGGACGCATACTGGGAGAACCAGAAACTGTTTACAGAGGCTGAGGTGAGAGAGCTGTAGTAGAGGGGTGTGGTCTTCTAGTGAATAAAAGAGGAACTTAACTTCACATGCACTCTGTTAATGCTTTCTCTGTTGAGGGATACATCGGGAGTTTCTATCTTTTCAATCCGGGGTGAAAGAGAGGATGATGATGGTGTGTTTGTTTTGGGACCCAGGAAACAGCCCAACATCTCATCGGGAAGTTAGAGGTTAACTTCGGCACAGTTTAGAAAACTTTTCATGTTTCAGTCGGTCACTCAAAGGACCCAGTTTTAGCAGAGGCCTGAAAATTCCTTGTCACTTCTTATTAAATGCACCCCGATAATGTGCAGTAGAGTGGGGCTAGAGGTGGGTGGGTTCACTCTCTGTGGGAGGACGGCATTGGACAGAAAATGTGTCTCGCACGGTACACAGCTCTGGTGTCCATTAATGTAACAGCAGTGTAACTGTGCTGATGAGTCCTTTGAGGGAGGTCAATGTGTGCACCAGTGCTGGTGTTTACTCAAATACTGTAGGCTGAATTGGTCTAATGTGGGACATTTTTTGCATTTCAGACTTCTGGAATACATTCGATATGAAGCCAAAACATTAAATCCACACACAGGACCATTCTGAAATCCCCAGGATGTGTTCTAATCAAACCAAAAATAAATATGCAGATATCACACTCATAAAAGAAATAGTAGACATATCAGTTCTCTTAGTGCCAAGTTTGTCTTGACAAATCTTGATTTCCTAATGTGGGACAGTCATATTTCCGAAATGTGTGACACTGAAAAGTCTGTTGAAAGGCCTAAAAATCACCTTAATTAATGTAGGAAACACTCGAGGCTAAATGTGCAATCCCATGTTCAGTCATTTTACCACTTACATGTTTTATACGTATGTTATAGGCTTATAGGTGTGGATGTTACATGGAGAATCAAACAACATCTAACAAACAATAAGACTATAATAGTTTTGGAGCATTTACTCATATTAGAAAGACAATAAATAGCCTAAATGATCATATCTGTTATGCAAAGAAAGCATAATTTAATGCACAGCTAAAAATTCATGAATCTGCTGTGAATTTGCAAAGTTAAAATGTCAAAGTTTTTCATTTAACTGCACGGGGAACACATACGACCGTAACAGGCATAGGGTTTAGTTGAAGTCAATACATCAAACCTTGAGGCAACACAGAAAACCTGAACCTGCATAAAACTATTGCTTACCACACACTGCATTATGGATAATGATTGAATAACCTGTAACACAAAGGCATAAAAACGATAACCTGCAGAAATTAAAAAAAATAAAAGACATACCATTTTAACAGAGATGCAGCCACCCCCAATTATTGTTAAAAGTTATTAAAAGTACACGTGAAATAATATTTGCGTTGCAGAACTTCGTTTTTCTTCTTTCCTTTAGGTACAATTTATCATCTCAGATTTGTCTTGTGACCCTTTGAAGGGCCCGACCCCTAGATTGGGAACCACTGGACTAAACTACCTAACTATAAAAAGTGGTTAAAAGTAGCTCCACCTCTAGCATCTAAAACGCTCCCACACATTGATGCATCAGTCTTAATCAAATCATGTCAGATATAATAATATATCAGTCACAGGGGACATTTTTTCTGCAGAATGACTACTTTTACTTTTGATACTTTAAGTTTGCTGATGACACTAAAGGATTACTAAAGGATCTGGGTACTTGATCTGTACATCACATACACTTTGTCTCTATTTCTTCCATCTGGCTGCTCCCTCTGTAAGCGGACTCCACGATTGCTGTACATATTTTATCGCTGGCAGCAGTGTGACCAACTTGGCCTCGATTATTCAATTCCATGTGTAGCTTCTGTGAGGGAGATCTTCAGCTCTGAATGAACTGACAGATGTGTTGTTTCCACTGTGAAGATTTCTCATGTGCTCAGTTCAACTATGAAAATACCTACTTGTGCGTTTCTTTGAAATTTCAATTGTTTCTGTGCACAAGGTCACACGTGATAAAATGGACTTGGTCAACACCGACTATCTGAATGTATAACCCTCCCTGTGATAGTAACAGGGTCACTGTATTTACGTATGACCCTCACCAACTTCATATTTCCCCTAACGTGCTTTAGCTTCTTGTTTTTCTTAGACCAGCGTGGACGTTCCACTGCCTCTTCCATGAAGTACGTTCAAAAGAAACATCTGGATTATTATGTATCCGTTTCCAATTACCAAACTGTCTCAGAACTGTATTCCTGAACTATATGACGCGCTCTCCGCTTGGTTCAAGGTTGTTGTTTTGAAGTTTTATCTACTAGCATGTACTTTATCTCCTCCTCTGATGTAAATCTGATTGTAAACTATCGTATGGACGCAGCAAAGTTTGAGACTTTGAACCTGGAATAACATGTTGTGTTGTTATGTGAGAGGTGACCAACCTCGATTCAGGAAGTAGTAGTGACCTGAAGATAAAAGCTGCGCTAATGGCTTTATGGTTTGTTGTTAGCATTAGAAAGTTTTACTCACCAGTACAACTTTTGTGTTTTAGTTGGTTATAGAAATGACATGAGGGAAATTCATATTACATGTGTTTTTGAGGAAGGTGGCAAACACGCTTCCCCACAGAAACATGTTCGTTTTTATAACTGCCCTGTATGAACTGGACCACTGCTTTGTGTTGACTGGCTTGTTTGCTTTGATTTAAATGGACTGAACGTCTGTCAGAGTAGGCCAGCTGCCAATCTTACGGACTGTTACCGGCCACATCTGGGGACAACTGTTGGACTTCAAACCAGTTGATTGGGAACATCTTATTTACTTGGAAATACCTAGAAAAAAAGTTGGAATACTTTTAGAATTAACTCGTAATGCTTTGGGGGAAAGTCAAGCGACTAGAAAAAAAGTCAGACGTTTTTTAGGAAAATTTGTCATAGTTTAGGAAACAAGTCATGATATTTGATATTATGAGAAATAACTCTTAGTATTACGAGTTTTTCCCTCCACATACCTCAACTAAGGAATAGACAGCTCTCAAGCCCTGCCAGGACCCCACATACCACAATTACACTATTTTTTTATTTATTTATTTCACTCTGCCCTTATTATCACCTATTTATTACTTATTTTCCAATATATGTATTATTATGATTATTATTACTATTATTATTATTATTATTATTATCAATATAATTTATTTATTGTTTTTTATTTATTTCTATTTTTATATTTTGATTTTAAATTTGATTATTTCTTTTCTCTTCCCTTACACATACAATCTTTCATACACATAAACACGGGTGTCATATGTAATGGATTATCCCAAAAATACAAATTTAAGTCAGTAACTACAAAGTATTAATATTAGAATTAAAATGACCCTTTTTTTTATCCTTATTTGGTTAGACATGTTTTATATACAGGATATAGGCCTATGTGCCATGTTCTGTATGTCATCTTGTTTTCTTTGTCTGTCCTTGTATATATAGGATATATTTGTTTTCCTTTCCCAGTTTCTATCGTTGCTGTACCTGTGAAGTCACTACCGTTTGTTTTGTTTTTTAATAATTTTTTTTTAGAATAATAATATTTTTTTTATAATCAGACATTCATATAAAAAAGGCAGTTATTGGTTACAATAGTAGACAATAATACAATTACAAATGTGCTGTATCAGAATCTTGATAAGGTTGGGTACGTTGCTCACTACACACCACTAAAGCTGTCCCATTGTTCTTTAATCATTTCATTCTTCCAGTTCAATCTTCCCAGCATCTTTTAAGTCACTACTGTTTTGTTTTAATAAATATATAAAATAAAATAATAAAAAAGAATGCCCCCTCTAACCTTGACCTCCCTTGTTGTAGGGCCCCTGAGAAACACCCATCCAGGTCTCCCATAACCCCTGGCCACGCCCCTGTTTATTGCAGGTTAGTTTCTGTGAATGAAACTCAATGTATCCAGCCTACTGTATATTATGTGCGTGTGCGCGCGTCTCCCCCGCCTCTCTGCAAGGGTTAAACTCATAGTAAACGCATCTCCACGCAGAGCTCCGCCTCCCAATTGTTGTGGCTGTTTGCCTCAGAAATCACACCACTCCAGGTCCCGCCTTCCCCCTCTCGCCCCCCCCCCCCGGGCCCCTCTAGGCCCCGCCCACCGCTGGACCACATTGAAATGGGTCTGATGTTGTTGTCAAACAGTACAGTGTGCTGAGCAGAGCATCCCCTCCAGCAGGAGCATCTTCTCTAATACAGCAGGAGGCAACAAAACCTACAGAGTCTTTACTATACCGGGTGTCCAACAGCAGTCCCATTACAGACAGTGTTATAATACCTCCTATCATCAGACAGGCTCCAGTGAAGCATCTTCCAGTGCGGCTGAAGAACATGGCACGGCCAAGTCACGCGTCATTGCTGCTTCTCCTCTGCGCCCTCATTCAGACAAGTAAGTTCTTCATTATAACTCATTAATTAGCTCTATTTATGACTTGGCATCTGCTTAAGGTAAAAGCAGACTGTGCTTCGGCTTGGTGTTTTTTGACATAAATATATATTTATATTAACATTATAAATAAGATTTGTGAGCAGTCGGTGCGGGTTTAAATTGCCCACTCCTCTGACAGCACCGGATGCAAGGTGATGGGGGGGGGAGGGCGCAATTATTCCCAGAATGTAGGTCAAATCGCTCCGCTCTCACAATGAATGTTTCGCCGAGATTGGCCTCATATTATCCCTTAATTTATCAGTCCAAATCCACCAGTCTTCATGCATTTTTTTAATTACTTTAAGTTGTATATTTTTTTATCTTTTTATTTCATCCTTGCCGGCTTTTGAATGAAGCGTGTTTTGTGCCTTTCATTGAGTGGCGCTCAGCAGCAGGTTTCTGCAGCCAATGAGCTTTGAGCAGTGTGAATACTGTAAAGATGTCAAGCGGGGTTTCTGAAAAGCCGGTTTTTTTGAAAGCCATTCATAATGTGGGCATTGGCGTCACTTGCATTTAAATCACTGTAGAAAAATCTATAATGAGCACCAGCATTATTCTATACATGATGCAACATCCACCCAGTTTGCAGGAGGCTCCCCCCCCCCCTCTCTCTCTCCCATCATGTTTTACCTGAAACGCCCTATATTGTTGAAATGAATGGGAAACCCTCCAACTCATCCTCCCCAATACAAACACAGACATTGTCCTCGGCCCGCGTTCCTTGAGTTTTGGCTGAGGTGAAGTCACCGTTAGACCTGTTCCCTGTTGGTTCTGGGAAATGGTGTGTGTGGTGAGACATGTTGGAACTGGTTGGTAGCCACCCGTCCACATTTCCACACCAGTCACAGAGACATGTGTAGCACTGAAACGTGTCCTTGCTGTTAGGCTGTCCCCCCCCCCCCATGTTGTGAAATGGTTGCCTCCCACGCGTGTTTGGACAGAGAGGCTTTATTCAAGGAGAAATTTTTGACCGCAAAGTGATACTATATATCCCAACTTTCTGACCACCCGGTAGGAGATATTGTTGTAAAATATTCAGTATGATCAGCTTCCTGTTGCTCTTTCTGCACATTACCTTATGGCCAATCAGTTAAAGCAGCAGCAGTAAGCAAAATTGGAGCAAATATAATTTAAAAAATACTTTTTAAAGCCTGAAAACAGAGCCATGAGGAGGTGCAGAAGTCTAGTTATCTCTCAGAACACTTGAATTACGATATGCTGAAAGGTTATTATGGAATTTTTGCCCAATGATGCCAAAACTATTCTGCCTACTGAAGCTTTAAACCCAACCAGACGTCACAGAATAGACAACAAACAAGAGGATGAGCACATTTTGTTTAAATTTCCCCAGCATGAATTTGTACTTAATCAATAATTCGGTCCAGGTTGTCCTCCAAGGGCTAACCTTACTGAGTAAATAAACAGCGTGAACTTGGGTTTGGGTAACGTGTCATCGGTTTCAAGGAATGGGAACTGATCCATAAAGTGAAACAATTCCACCATTCAGGGAAAAGGCAAGATTGAAATCTAATTTAAGGTTTTGAGTTTGTATTCTACTCTTTTTTTTTTTGTATTACCCACAAGGATATCCCGTTGATAAGACCAGGTTTGTCAACATGAAACTGATGACTATCTTTATGACGAGGGAAGTAACACCTTTCACATGGAGTCATAAAGATAGGATTGGCTAAACAGTCGGTAGATTTACTTTACAGACACCGAAATGAGTCATTTGGGGTCATATAAAATACTACAACAGTGGCAAAAACCTGCAGAAGGAGAAATAAAGCCTCTCCTTGTTTAACCTAAGCACCCACCATGACCGATGGCACCAGATGTTTGACTTCACCAAGAAGCTATTATGATTTACTGCGCTGTCAGCCATTCATAGCAATGCATAATTTACGCTTTTTCTTGTTTCCCATCCGTTCTTATTGGACACAAACTTATGAAAATGTAAATACTTACACATAAATACTTCATTAGAATTAAAAAGCAAAACTTGCGCTTACTGTATCAGGCTATGATAGATAGCTGCTGGTGGTAAACACCTCCCTCTGCCCCATTTCAGAAACAGGTGGCCATCCAGGGTTTCCAGCCCGCGGGGGCCAGAAGGAGGAATGGCCTCCAGTACCTTTTCATGAAGTGCTGTCTCTCTAATTGCTCCTTCTGGTTCAGCGGCTTCATCGGGTCCATTAAAGATGGGGGTTGGGGGGAGGGCGACTGTATTTCTGCCAGCAGGACCCATAAAAAAATGGAAAATTAGATTTCTATTGTGTATTATGAACTTGGCGTATCAGCAGCGGCTCCCTGATAAAAGGCTGATAAATGCAGGCTCACTTACAGTTATGTGTCCCTGTTTGACTCGCACTTTAACTATTTATCTGCCCTAGTTAAACAAGTACCAACAGGCAATGTGTGTGTTTGGTCATGTGTGTGTCATGCCAGAGTATATAGGCTATACCTCCCAGGCCCTTTTATCACCATCTTTGACAGCGCTGCCCCTCCCATACTGTAATTAAACCCAACTGGGCGATATGCCAAAATATCCCCTTACTAACAACATCACTGATGAACAAGTGAACTTTCTTTAGATTACATGTGATTTGTGACATGAGGCAATGTTGTATCTGCTCTAAAAAAAATGACTATGTGTGCTGGCCACAGAAATGTTTAGTCATGTACGTCTGTCAGTTGGTCCAACACTTCACTCCAGACTGAAATATCTCAACAACTGTTGGATGGATTGCCATGAAATTTTGCACAGACCATAGACTGTATATAAGAAGTGGACATTCATGTAGTCACCGTGACGTCACCCATTGGTTTGTGGACTGCCGTTTTGAAGCCTCGAGTGTCGACATTTTGGCCGCCACCATCTTGTTTTTTTGCAACCAGAAGTGACACGAGAGGGTGGAGCTAAGTACAACCGAATGCTGAATAAGACAATTTTAGGCGATTAAAAAGGTTAGAATTAACTTTCAGGAACTGAAATCACACTGTGAAACAGTTAAAGTTCTCCCAGACTTGACAGTGCCGTGGTAGCAACCAGTCAATCACAATGTAGCCACGCCCTAAAGCATACCCTGCTTTATGGTCTATTTATCTCTAAATGGGACCATAATTTACTAAATGAACATCATGCTGTATTGAAGAAGACTTGAAACTAGCAATTGAGACCATAAACTCATGTTTACAATGTTAACTGAGGTAATAAATCATGTGAGAAGTAGGCTCATTTTCTCATAGACTTCTATACAATCAGAGTTCTTTTTGCAACCAGAGGAGTTTGACAGTGTTTACCTGAGGGGGAACCGGAGGGTGGGTGCTATGCCAAAGAAAGTACATTGCCAAGAAGGGAAAGTCAATTGTTCGTTCCATTGCAACATCAGCACCCAGCAGCAAAGCTACGCTTCCGCCTTTTTGGACTGAAAGCGACTACCGTACGCTAGTACAACAAAATGATTTCTATTCTATTGTCATATTTAATGTCTCTACCGAAATGGCCTATGTTGAACACTAAAATATTATAAATATAATAAGCGTTTCAGTCCGCGGCTGTTGTAAAAAAAAAATACCAGAGTTTCGTCTCTTTGCTTCTATACTGTTTGTCTATGCTTCCACGATGGCGCCGTCAGTCGAGATGACGTTATCAGCCCTTAACTGTCGTATGAGAGCAGTGCAGAGCGGCAGCCATGAGCTAGTCAGTGTGGCACGCTCACATGCACTTAACGGCACGCGTGGCTGGCCCGGCTATGTCAACAAAGCAAGGAGAAGCTCTGATTAAAACACATACTTGTGACTTCATTCTCTTTTCAGGTAGACATTACTCCACTATATCTTTACATAGCAATTTTTGCGGCTATATTAATGCTGTGGATATCAAATTTAGCACCTTTAAATGTGTTCAATATATATTTATTACCAAATATCTGCAAAACTAGCTGTCTAACTAGCTAGCCTCAGCTGTACTTTGTGTTTTTTTGCTAATTAGCAAATGTTAGCATGCTAACATGCTAAATTAAGATGGTGAAAATGGTCAAAATGATTACCTGCTGAACATCAGTATGTTAGCATTTTCATTGTGAGCATTCTAGCATTAGCAGAATTAGCTCAAAGCAGAGCTGTGCCCAAGTACAGCCTCACAGAGCTGCTAGCGTGGCTGTAGACTCTTGTTTAATAGCGTTCTGCAGAAGTATTGTTCTGTGACTTCACTTCTTTTCGTGTGCAGCCACGTCTGTGTTTATGGGGAGTCTTCCCGTATCGGCCCCTGACAGATGATAAGTAAAACAATGGCCCTTTTATCTGAACTGTGTGTTTATATCTGTCTGTTGCAGACGCATTGACAACATGTGGAACCAACCAGTTCCAGTGTGGGAATGGGAAATGCATCACGGTCAGATGGGTGTGTGACGGCACAGACGACTGCGGGGACGGCACAGACGAACTTCCCGCTACCTGCAGTGAGTATCACGCGTCGCTCGACACCAGAATGGACTTGTTATTGCTTTGCTGTCAATCCCACAATCCCTCAGCGTGATGATTATACAGTCTCAAGTTACCGTTTTCTGTGTATTCCACTTCCAGTGGCCAAAACATGTAGGCCGACAGAGTTCAGCTGCGCAGACCGCCTTAACCAGTGTATATCGAGCACGTGGCGCTGTGATGGAAAAGCTGACTGTGAGAATGGAGCTGATGAAGAGGGCTGTGGTAAGTTAACTACGGGCCTCAAGAGGGCCACACATCTGTCTCCTTCTGTTTCCTCAATCATGTGTGATTTATCTTCTGATATTGCTCTCAGAATCCACATCTCATTCTCTTCCTCCCTGCTGGTCTTTCATTACTCTGATCTCCCGGATATGTCTCTTCTCTCTCTCTCAGCGCCAAGGCAGTGCACCAACACCGAGTTCCGCTGCGGGAACGGCCAGTGCGTGTCATCCTCCTTCGTGTGCGACGACGAGAACGACTGCGACGACGGCAGCGATGAGGCCTCCTGCCCGGCCATCACCTGCAGCGCCGCATCCTTCCGGTGCAACAACACCATCTGCGTCCCCCGCCTGTGGGCCTGCGACGGCGACGTCGACTGCCTCGACGGCTCCGACGAGTGGCCCCAGAACTGCGGCACGAAGGCGCCCGACTCCGCTCCCTCTCACCAGTGCTCGTCGCTGGAGTTCCGCTGCGGCAGCGGGGAGTGCATCCACGGCAACTGGAAGTGCGACGGAGGAGCCGACTGCATCGATCGATCGGACGAAGCTAACTGTGGTAAGTACGATTACAAAACGCTTCTTGATCCTTCTTTCATTAGTCGTCATCTCTTGTAAGTCGAATTTCCAACCTGTTGCATCCCTCCAGCACGTTCCACCTGCCGTCCCGACGAGTTTGAATGCGGCGATGGCACTTGCATCCACGGGAGTCGCCAGTGCAACCATCAGTACGACTGCAGGGACCTGAGTGATGAAACCGGCTGCGTCAATGGTACCTCCCTCACCTTCCCATCCTGGTTGCTATAGCAGCCAAATGCAAAATCTCCAATCTGTGTCTATAACCGAATCTTTCATTTCACAGCAACCCACTGCGAGGCCCCGACCAGGTTCAAGTGTCGCAGTGGGGAATGTATAAGCATGGAGAAGGTGTGTGACAGGCAGCGTGATTGCAGGGATTGGTCAGATGAGCCTCTTAGGGAATGCGGTGAGTACCGAGGCCTCTCGTCCGTAACTGTCTGCTTAATTACTACTTTGTATTTAATGAGGGTGTCTGCAGCTTGAGAATGCTAGTTACCGCACGCCCTCAGTAAAGAAAGATGGTTAATCCTTTCCTTCTCCCCCCCCCCCATGCAGGCTCCAACGAGTGCCTGTACAACAACGGCGGCTGCTCTCACATTTGCAAAGACCTGAAGATCGGCTACGAGTGCCTGTGTCCTGCCGGATATCGCCTGGTTGACACAAAGCGCTGTGAAGGTAACACACTCCCACACAGTTCCACTTTTTTATCTTCTCTCTCATTTTGAGAACAGATTAACAAATGATGTTGCAATCAGTTTACTCTGACGCAACCTTTTCCATGTCACCGTAATCTGATCTGCTGCCAGATCAAGAGAGATCCCGTAATTCTTACAGACACGATGACTCACCATCCTGTTTCGTCATGTGTATTTCATTTCATTCCCCCCCCCCCCTTCATTGAATCAGATATCGATGAGTGTGCCAACCCGGATACCTGCAGCCAAATCTGCGTCAACCTGATGGGCAGTTACAAATGCCAGTGTGAGGAGGGTTACCAAGTCGACCCAGCAACCAAAGCCTGCAAGGCCATCGGTAAATATCAGCTCTCCGTGTCCTTTCCAGAGTTTCTGTTGCATTAATATGTAACAGTTGGACGTTCGAAGACGATGAATAGCCTTCTCAAATGTTACGTTTATGAAGATAGTGAATTTAACTCCCTCATATGTTCCAGGTCTGGGCAAGGCAGGGTACTGAGATTTAAATTCACCACACTTAATGTGTCAAAAAAAAATCTAAACTATGATCAAATAAATTGCAACTATTGTGCATCAATTTTAATTTTTCAAAAGAGGATAATATGGAGTCATAGGAGTGCAATAAAAAATAATAAATCTGTAAAAGAATAAGAAAATAAACGTGGAAATATAAAGACATAAATAAAAGAATAAATAAATGTGGAAATATAAAGACAAATAATAGAATATAAAAGAATATTTAATAATTTTCATTTATTTTCAAATGTATTTGTTCATTTCTTTCTTTATGTATTTCTTTAAATATTTTTGAAAATATTTATTTATTTGTTTATTTATCTATTTATTTATTTATTTTTTTATTGCATATAAATTACTCTATGTTTAACATTTTAAATAGAGTATATGTGTGCAGGAATTGACTAGTCAGCCTCGGCAGGAAGGCTCGCCCAATGCCAGTTGATTAGGGACTTCTTCTTCTTCTTCTTCTTTTTGGTATCACAATTTTGTCCAAATAAGTACACAAGTCTAAACAAACACCAGGGATATATCTTAGAAAAAATAATTCAAATTTCAGTTCAACAAACATTCCCACGAAATGACTAATAAAAAAATCCCTTGCCCACTCTGATCTCGTAGGTACGATAGCCTACCTGTTCTTCACCAACCGTCATGAAATCAGAAAGATGACATTGGACAAAAGCGAGTACACCAGAGTGATCCCCCGTCTAAAGAACGTCGTGGCCCTCGACATGAACATGGCCGCCAAAGAGATCTACTGGTCGGACATCTCCCAAAAGAAGATCTACAGGTGAGCGAGAATGAAATCAAAAAGAACGTTTTTTTTTGTTTCGTTTCCTCCTGCTTGACGCCAGCTCTTCGCTTTCAATCCAGAACTCAGATGGACTCGGCCGAAGACGCCGCTCATCACAGCGTGGTCGTCGGTAGCGACATCGATGCTCCTGAAGGCATCGCTTTTGACTGGATCCACGGCAACCTGTACTGGACTGACAGCGTCCGCGGCACCGTCTCCGTGGTAACCGCTGATGGTGGCCGCCGCAAAACTCTCTTCCACCAGGACTTGTCTAAACCCCGCGCTATCGTGGTCGACCCCCACAGCAAGTAAGTGTAATAGCACAAATAATGCCTAAATCCTTCCTAGACTCTCTCTTTTCTTCATTTGATTTCAGTATTTTGATTTACAATGTTTTATTTACAACATATCTATGTCCTCCCAGCTTCGTTTACTGGACTGACTGGGGGAATCCCTCTAAGATTGAGAAGGGAGGTCTTAACGGAGCAGACCGCAACGCTCTGGTCACTGACAACATTGAGTGGCCTAATGGAATTACGCTCGGTAAACTCTAGCATCCACGTCTCTCTGGTTTCAACTTGTTTTTTAATCTATTCATGCGCAGTGGTCTGACCTGTTGCCCCACCCCCCCACCCCACACACACATCTGCTTCCTCCCCAGACCTGTTGAACCAGCGGCTCTACTGGGTGGACTCTAAGCTGCACACCCTCTCCAGTATCGACGTGCAGGGCGGTGGTCGACGCACCCTCATCATTGACGAGCACTCGCTGGCTCACCCGCTGGGCCTCACCGTGTTTGAGGTAGGTGTTTACCACCTGATAAACTCTGTTACACATAAACCCAGAGCCGACTGTCAAATACAACATGCCGCCTCGCTACACGTGTAAACAGTATAGTCCTCACTACTACTACTCTGTCCCCAGTCTCTTAAACTGGCAGTAGGCAGAATATTTTTGGCATCATTAGTACAAAAATATCATAATAACCTTTCAGTATATTGTAATTCAAGTGTTCTGAGAGAGAAATAGACTTCTGCACCTCCTCTTGGCTCTATTTTCAGGCTTTAAAAAAATCTAGCCTGTGAGGGGGGACTTTGACCGATCACAGGTCATTTCAGAGAGAGAGCGTTCCTATTGGCTGTTCATTCAACGGAGGCAGCTGTCAATCACTCACGAACTCCGATCAAACGGTCAAACTAGGCACCTCTGATCCGTTTGATCGGAGTTTACGAGTGATTGACAGCTGCTCAGAGACGGCAAGGCTCTAGATCGGCTCTGATTGGTTGTTTTTCTCCGGTCTGTGAAATCTTGCAGATGCCATTAGGAGCACCGGAGGACACAGAGGAACATGATTTTTTTCAGATTACCTGTCTCATGCACTACTTTCAGGATATAGTGACCGTTTTATAAAAATAACTTTTTTTAATCATATTTGCTCCAGTCTCGCCTACTGCTGCTTTAAATGCTCAAGCTTGGTTGTGTTTTTGTGCTTCTATAGGAAAGAGTGTTCTGGACAGACGTCAGTAACAATGCCATCCTCAGTGCAAACAGGCTGACGGGTGAGGACATCACACCAGTGGCAGAGCACCTCTCGTCACCAGAAGACATTATTCTCTTCCATAACCTCAAACAACCTGCTGGTAAGAGACACCACTGCCACATACTGTTCAGAAATGTGCTCACATCAAAATTAGACCCATGCTAACTAGGGTTTTTCAGATCATTATTGACCTTTTTATTAAATATTGAATATTAGACATTGTCATTCACTGCCAATTTGATGGCGGGTCCTCCCGGACAACATCTACATAACAACAGGGTGTAACACCTGCAATTAAGTTTCATTTTTGGTACTATTCATTCACTACGGGCGTGGCTTTGGTGTGTTGGTGCCCAAATGAAGTGAGCTTGTGTTTACAACATGGGAAGTCGTGTACACAATATGCACAGCGTTCAAGTGGTTAAGTCGTGAGAACACCCCTGCTAGGAAACGGCAGTATTAACGTTACTGTCGGCGTCTAGAAGCCACAGAGGCTAACAATTTAGCAAGCTAGCATGTGGGTAACATAATGCAGTAAATGCAAAGGCATAATGACAGAGGGAAAAGATGAGGTTGTTGGGAATATCAACATTTTCCTCAGACCTATTATAAACTGATGAAGAAAAACAATATACGACTAAAATTACAATATATTAACTTATTATGCACCAAAAAATTAAATTCCATGGCCTCCGCCATTTCTAACAACGTCAGCAAACACATCACAACTCGTGAACTCGGAGCTTTCAGAAACTTTCCACTATCGAGGTCGTGAACACCAAAAAGAGGGGGGCATTCATATGGACTCTTCTCGTGAACATGGTAAACACGACCCCATTTGAAGGCACCATATGTGACGAGAGGCGACTGTTCATTCTAAAAAACAATGGCAGCTCCTGAAGAGGTTAGTGTAGATGCCGCAACAGCATCAGTTATATCAGAACTGGAGAGTATTTCTTCATTGAAAGAAGAGCAAAGGCACTGAAGGCTTTTCTCGATGGAAAGATGTTTTCACTCTTCTCCTGACTGGCTTTGGCAAGAGTTTGATTGACAGATGGTCCATCCAATCACCTGCCAAGTATTTTTTGAAAGTGCCTGTCCTTTTCCAAGCATTTTTCAATGACGGCTTCTCAGATGGTTCTGTGTAACAAACAATCTGGCGGGTCAGGTTATGCTTAGGTCTCTCTAACCCAGAAGTTCACAACCCCCAGGCCTCGGAGTATTTGCTACTTAGAAACAATATTGTTCGGCAAAAAAAACTGAATAATAATGATACAACAATCATTATAATATATTATAATATACTTTTGTGATAGGTTGGGAACCTATGCTCTACAAAATTGCACTGGTTTGGGTTACAGTGGAAAGATGTATGTGTCCGAACCCATAATGGTCACTATAGACTGCAACTGGAAAACACAGAAAATGTGCTATATTGAGCATGAAAATTTGGGCTTTCTGCACAAAATATCAGAGATCAAATCAGTGACTTTAAAGGAATAGTTCGAAGTTTTGGGAAATATGCTTATTCTAGCTGAGAGTTTGATGAGAAGATCGATACCATTCTTCATGAGAGTAGTTAGTATCAATCTTCTCATCTGACTCTAAGCAAAAAGTGAAAAAGTGTGTTTCCCAAAACGTATAACTACTGCTTTAACGTTGATAATGGCTTCAAAACATGTAAAGCACTTAAACTTAAGTAACATTTCATCCTCTTTTCGATTGCAGGGACGGATTGGTGCCAGGTGTCCGACTGTGAATTCATGTGCCTGGCAGCTCCTCAAGTGGGCAGACATCCCCCCAAATATACCTGCGTCTGTCCAGAAAACATGATGTTAGCCAGGGATATGAGGACATGTGTACCTGGTATGTAAATGATCAATGAAGAAGAAGAAATTTGACAAATCACAATTTCTAAATAGAACATTTTCATTAGTTCAAGCGGTCCTATTTATGACTCTCACTCCTCCTCATTCTGCTTTTGTTCTTCACCAGCTGTGCCAACACCTGCAGCTTCCATAGCGCCTCAAGTTCCAGCTATCGACCCCCCTCATCAGCCACCAGTGGAAGCCAGCACCACACCTAAGCCCCAGGTCCACACCACACCTAAGCCCCTGGTGCGTACCACCACAGCACCCATCGTAATCACCAGCACTGCGGCCAGACCACTGCCACGCACCAGCAGGCCTCCTCTAAGGACCACCACACCTGAACCAAAGACTCCGTCACCCCTTCCGGTGAACCCTAAAATTCCCCAGACCACCACAGGGGCTCCAGTCACCTCTCCAGGCAAGTACCAATACGGTGGTTTTGTGTATTTTAGATAATAGACCTTTTTCACGGCAGACATTTTGAGATGTCATAGTAGGAAAAGCACAATAACATTACTGATAGCTAAGGGGAGGCCCTGGTATTATGCATGCTGGCTTACTGGAATAGCTTACTGGGACACTTAAAGCTGAAGTAGGCAGGTTGGAGCAAATATGATTAAAAGTTATTTTTTGTAAAACGATCACTATATCCTGACAGTAGTGCATGAGACTGGTAATCTGAAAAAAAATCATGTTCCTCTGTGTTCTCCGGTGCTCCTAATGGCATCTGCAAGATTTCACAGACCGGAGGAAAACAACCAATCAGAGCCAAGCTGGAGCCTTGCCGTCTAGTTTAGTCAGAAGTCTAGTTATCTCTCAGAACACTTGAATTAAATATGCTGACAGGTTATTATGGAATTTTTGCCCAACGATGCCAAAAATATTCTGCCTTCTGCAGCTTTAATGTAACTTAGCCATTGTTAATCAATTTCACCTGCTTTTAATGCTAAGTCAAAATGTCTGCAGTGAAAAAGGGCCGTTACGGTCAAATTGTGTAGAAGCTTTACCTTCCTGTTGACCATTTTACAAAGTTTGTTTTGTTTGAGTGCATTGTCCTCAGCTCTGACATACAACGTGTATGCTAGTGCAGGTCAGCTCTATGTATCATTAACTCCTTTTCTTGTGTTTACCTTTCCTTCAGGTTTCCGACATGGATTTGCTGCAGCTATACCCACCGCCTCCACCACCCCGATAGCTCTGTATATTGCCTTACCTCTTGGTGAGTCGATTTGGCAGCAAAGGTGGCATCTTCACATCAAATACAAATAATTTGAAATAATAACAAGCCTCATGTCTCATCTCTCCCTATGTCTGCCTCATGTAGCGATCGTTTGCCTGGTGGCTTTTGGTGCCGTGCTGCTGTGGAGGAACTACAGGCTGAAGAACACCAACACGATTCACTTTGACAACCCCGTCTATCAGAAAACCACCGAGGACCAAGTGCACATTTGGAGGAGCCACAGCCCTGACGGTTACTCCTACCCAAAAGTGAGTCCAGTTTCACAGTCTACAGTTCAGCCTGTTTGAATTTAGTACATTTTGTTGTAATCAGCACACACAGGTAACAGTATGTGTTATGTCTGACCTTTTTTATTTGTTGTCCTATCAGAGACAAGTTGTGAGCTTGGATGAAGAGGCAGACAATCCAGCCTTCACAGAAAACTGATAAATGTCGGAGTGGAAAGAAGAGCCTTGATGATAAGCTACCTTGGACGTCCTTTTGTATTTTTTTTACCTCACACAGCACAAAGATGGAAGTCAAAGCCAGTATCAGAACCACTATATCCTCACAGACAGCAAGCGCTCTACAGTGGAAAAACCAGGGTGAAACATATTTTCAGGTTGCACATTGTTTTTCCCATCACGTTGACAATCCATTCCTCACCAAATACCATACCAAAACAGCAGATAATGGATTCCTCAAACTAACGTTTTTTCACTCTTTATCCTAAGTGTGATGCTGATGATACAACTGGAGAACTGTGTCACTGTTAAAGCCACATAATGTCTTGTTTTTCATGCATCAGTTTAACTTAGCTATTTTAATGCAACTTATAATTGGGAATTCCCTCTAACGTGTTTAAGGTAGAATTCACACGATTGTTGTAAATATCACTGTTTTTTTTTGTTTTTTTTGTCTGTACGTGGAACGTTATCAAAGCTTATTTGCTTTTTTGGCCACTCTCATGTCTTTATGGTCAATATAAAGCTATGTTCACACTACGAGCAACAAAAGAAACAAAACAGCCAGCGTGGCCAGCTACATTGTCGCCGAGTCGCCGTTGAAGTGTTGCTCAAGAGCTCGTTGACGTAGTTATGTCGTTAAATAGCGCTGGGAACTAGCTAATGGCATTTTTTTAGATGGAACGGAACAGGGTGAGACAAAAACACATGATTGGTTTACGCTTCACCGCGTCATTGAGACAAGTGTCGAGCATCAGTTGGTAGCTTCATGTCACCGGCTTCCATTGAAAATGACTTGTAGCCTGTTGCTGTGTCGCTTGTAGTGTGAACACAGCATACTGCCTGGTTCAGACTACACAACATTTTTGTCAGTTATGATGGTCGCTCGGTCAGATTAGGTGATTGAGAGTTAATCACCCGGGCTCCAGCGCCATACTTAACGCACAGCATGAGAGTGGAATCAATCTTCTCATCTAACTCGAGCGAATTTAAAGTACAGCATACAGTAGGTGAATGTAATACTGTACTAATATGAATTCTGCATGTGCCATTTTAACCGGTGTGACCTCAATAAGTCTAAATGATGTATGTGTGTAATTCTCAGTAGAACACCATTCATTGCCTCAGTGATGGAGCAAAAATATCACCCGAAGTGACCTTTAGACACTGCTGTAGTTAACCTCAAAGAACACACACTGTGTCTGTGCCTTGATTTATATTGTGCTCTCTGATAGCCTTCAGATTCCACATACCACCATATGGTCACAACACAAGGTTCTTCAGCAGCTGTCTTTTGTTTCCGAGTTTCTCCGAAAAAATTGACACCTCCATTCTCCTGATTTGTGATCGGCTGTCTGTGCATTGGAGGGACATCTTTAAATTTTCCCTCCCTAAGCCCCTCTGGGGGAGGACCAGTGCATTCCTCAAAGACAGAAAGGCTTTGATGCAACCACGTGTGACCAGTGGGGCCGTGTCTAACGCTCTGTACCCCCACACGTGCATATTTACATCCTCCCTCAGGACCAAAACTTCCACTTGCCTCCAGCATTCCTCACAAACGAAGCCACGTGCCCTATCATGGTTTTAAAAACACAGTTCCCACCAGCCGTTTGAGCTCCTTTATTTGTATTGCCGACAAATGCGTGCCTTCTTAATGACATACTACGGTCACATGTTCATGTTGGTGCTATTGAACTCAGTGGATATGTATAAAAACAATGCGTCTTCCTGTTTACAGTGTATTGGTTGAGGGTTGTGGCAGTGTTACATGCAGGTGAGGTTACAGCTATCAAAGACGTTATTGTGATGTGGGTTAATGACCGCTGTGAGGCCTTTAGGTAGTAAACTTTCATAAGTGCTAGTGAAGCTGTACATAATGTCATTTTACATTCACCGACTAACAGTGCAGATTAAGCATGTAAATATAATGTTCATAAATGTAAATATTTTTTCTCTACTGTTTTTTGGTAATAATGTCAGTGTTTTAGACTTTTTTGTAAACTTTAAACATTTGCTGTACATAAATAAATGCTTCTATTTATTATAGAATCACTACTGTCTGGGTTCAGTTTTTGAAGACTCATTTCTGGAATTACTTTAATGCATAACTTCTTAGCAGTCACATCAGTTGGCTTAGATACTAAACTAACTGTCCTTGTGTTGAGCCTCCCATGTTTTCCTCGATTATTTCCCTTCAAGTCAACACCAAATGCAATAGTACGAATAGATATTGTCAGTATTTAGTTTGCTTTGGCCAAGTTTTCATTTACATGGAGTGGCAGAAGCTGGACGTTTGAACCATTTATTCATTACTTTTAGGTAACTATTTCAATTGTTTATCTGTTTAACAATTACTTAGCTAACTATTTTGACTGTTTATCAATTATTTCAGCTGTTAAACAATTACTTTTAGCTAACTATTTCAACTCTTTATCAATTATTTCAGCTGTTAAACAATTCCTTTTAGCTAACTATTTCAACTCTTTATCAATTATTTCAACAGTTTATCAATTACTTTTAGCCAACTATTTCAACTCTTTATCAATTATTTCGACTTAACAATTACTTTTAGCTAACTATATCAACTCTATCAATTATTTCAACTGTTTAACAATTACTTTTAGCTAACTATTTCAACTCTATCAATTATTTCAACTGTTTAACAATTACTTTTAGGTAACTATTTCAACTCTATCAATTATTTCAACTGTTTAACAATTACTTTTAGCTTACTGTTTCAACTCTTTATCAATTATTTCAACTATTTAACAATTACTTTTAGCTAACTATTCAACTCTTTATCAATTATTTCAACTGTTTAACAATTACTTTTAGGTAACTATTTTCCATTGTTTATCAATTATTTCAACTGTTTAACAATTACTTTTAGGTAACTATTTGACTGTTTAACAATTACGTTTAAGTTTACGTTAGTTTACGTTTTGGCTGTGTATTTTCCTCCTCAACACAAATATTTGGATATATTTTATAATCAAATCACAATTGCTATATTTTAGTTATGAAGGTTGAGTTTAATTGAGTTAATTAGTTTAGCTTCCACATAACTTGACATGTGCAGCAGTAGCCTACCCTCTGGGGTACAAGTACCCTGGGTGGGAATCACTGCCTTAAACAATGTTTAATTTGATGTGCAATGTGAGAAATGGTTGTGATTTATTTGACAATTGTTCAGAAATCTCTTTCCAGAACTATTTGGATAGCCTTACTTTCCCTCTCTGTGTTGTTATCATGGGGGGTTGAAATGCTGCTTAAGGTATCTAGCAGATGAAAGGTTTTGAATAATATACGTCAGCATGTTCCACAGTTTCCATCCAACAGCTTTGGTATGTAGACATGGCTGAAAACCTGGAGAGGGTTGGGGTTTTTTTCTCTCTTTTTTTTTAAGGGGGGCCGGGTGTGTTTCTTTAGCTCTTCTGTGGAAAACGAGACCTTCTTCCTAGAAAGTCAGGCCGGCACAGTGAAAGACAAAACCCACACAGTTTCCTAGAAATTCTCCAACACCATGGGACCACAGAAAGGAAAAGTAGCAACACTGTGAGTCTGAGAAAGACCCTCTCTATTATTTATTTGCACATAAAATTAAAAGATATATCAATCCATGGAGCAGGAAAGTCTTTTACAAAGTTTATACATTTTGAATACAGTCTGAATACATTAACATAATAGCCCTCATAATTTGGTAATATTACTTTTTTGTTTATATGTTGATCATAACAGTAAATTGTCAGGTGCTTTTTATGATAATAATATAACAGTATAGTATATTGAACTGATTTATACATGACTCCAGGCACAGCTTAGACATGTTCATGGGCAGTTTGAAATGTGTTTACAACTTTGCGGCCATTAATAAATCATGTTTTTTCATTGAAATCCATGTTTTGTGGTAGCTTTAAGAGTAAGCCACAACCACAGCTATCCGAGAAGAGGGGGAAAACAAACAGCTTTGTGACCCAGCCGATCTGTGGTCAAACCCACCAATGGGCATGTCACGTGCAAAGTTCAAGGCTGAGGAAGAGTGGAAGTGTTGAGCAGATAACACAATTCAGGTAAAAGATGCAGTGACACATCTATGGACATGTGGGTAAACCATGAGGGTAAACATGCAGATAAGAAAACAAGCAGTTCATGCCGACTCTCAGATCTCCCTCTGAGGAAAATATGATTATTAATACAGCTTTATCCATGACATCATCGATCAGTGTGAACCTTTCCTGATTCGTCACTGAATTTCAACACTCATTGTCAAGGCATTTACTCCTGCGGAACAATTTGTTTTTGTTTGCACAGACTGCAGAAAATATCTGTTTTTTCAAAGAAAAGTTTCATCTGAATCCCTCGACATCACTAATCATTCATTTAACCTCAAAGGTCATTTACGGCAGGCTGGATCCAGTTTCCTTCCACAGATGAATAAAATCCATGCTGAAGTCGTGAAGTGTTTTCTACTCACTACATGTGTTTTTTCAGTTTGAAAGAAAGCTGTAACTTCCAATTAGCTGAATTCAGTTACTTTTACACATATGACTCAACTTCATTCATAAACAGTTACACAATTAAAACTAATTTATTGTTTCTTCTTTGTTTAAATGTTGTTGTAGAAAAAATATGGCATGAGTATTCCGTTTTGTACAAATTCCTTTTAATTACATTTCTGAGCAGGTTCCAGTAACTTTCACCTGATGTTTAAGACATGTGATCTCCCAAAGTGTGAGGATACGACATTACTGCTCACCTGATAAACAGAACCAACCAGCCGGACCGTAACTGACCTTTGCTCAGACTGTGTTTTGTTGGGAAGAGACCACCCCCATCTGGGAGGCACACACTACTCACCAGACAACAGCTTGACCAGTGGTACAAATAATAACATTTGATCAAAATTGCTCATAGAGGAGTTCTTAGATTTTATAGTTTATATTCTCAGAATCCACCCAATGTTTTATCAATTTATTTTTTCATAATTTTGGGAGGCAATTTATGCCTTTATTATATAGGAAATGAATGGAGAGAGATGGGGAATGACATGGGGAATCCTGCAATAATGATTGAATTGAATGATTGATTGAACTGGCTTTATATCCAGAATTGAATTATCCTAATTTGTCTAAAATTTGCCATGTTGTATTCAGTGGTTTGCCATTATTTTGGAAGTATCTAATTTAATATGTAAGGGATAATGTACAGCAAGACGGTCACTGTTGTGAAATAAACCCCGACAGAGTGATGCGGCACCCTGGCACGAAGCCGAGGGGTCTTGCATTGCCATGAATTTTAATTTAATTACACGGCTACTTACTTAAGAAATCAATAATTTGACACAAAAATGGTCCCCCAGAGTCCGACATCAGAACTGCGCCCATAGCAACGGTTTGTTATACATAGCAACGGTATGCTATAAAGAAATAACAGACTGTAGAATGACGTAATTGACCAATGAGAAATATTCAACAAAGCCATGTATAAATAAAATTAAGATTTAGACTCATATTATAGGGCCGTATATTGGTTTTGAAGAAAAACTTTTACTTTTTTTGTCTTGCCAATACTCAAACTAAGCCACCATGTAATAGCATAGCAGTTGTTAGCTTTACAGCTACTACTAGCTTAGCTGTGTTTTGCATATGTGTATACAACAGCGTCATCAGCATACATTTGCCATTCTCACCTGTGACACTGTTGGTGAAGATCATTAAAGGTGCTAAATGCGAGATTGGGAGTATTTCTATTGCCTCCGCACGGCTCTCAACATGGCGACGGCTGAGCCGGCGGCTCGCAGCTAACGATGCTAACGGCGCTAACAGTGAAAACAACGGAAATGCTGCTGACAGAGCTAACAGTGTTTACCTGGGAGGGAACTGGAGGATGGGCGCTACGCTTCTGCAACGTGAGCGTTATCAGCTGTAACCGCCGTGTGAGAGCAGTGCGGAGCGGTGGCCATAAGCTAGCCAGTGGGGCACGCTCAAATACACAAACATGAACTAAAAGGCACGCCGGGCCGGCCCAGCTATGTCAACAAAGCACAGAGAAGCTCCATTCTCTGCTCTGGTAGGCATTACTCCTCTATATCTTTACATAGCCAATAGTTGTTTGCTGCTATATTAATGCTCTGATATCATATAGAGCACCTTTAATATAGAGGCTAAATAATAGGGGGCCTTAGTCTGACCCTTGAGGTACACCCATTGTTCACTTCATGTTACAGCATCACCGGCTTTAACACACTGCGTCCTAATAATAACACGCCAGGGATTTAGATGAAATTTTTTATTTAGAATTGAATAAAAAATGTGAAAATACAGCACCAACTACTCCTCCTTTATGAAGCCTAGATTTTATTTGCTATAAGGTAGCTTTTTCAGTGGAATAATTTGCTCTAAAGCCAAACTGCATATGAAGAAAACAAAACTTTCTTGTGTTAAGATAAGTTGTCATTGTTCAATGAGTTTATCTGCAACTTTTAAAAGTGCCGGTCGGATGCTAACTGGCTTTGTGGCGGAGTGACAATAAAGTGTTTGCAGTCATTAAGGGAAATATTTTTACACTGACAAAACAGCCTTTTAGGTTTCCCACAACAGGAATTTAGAGGGAGGGATATGGGGTGGACTACCGTGTCTTTAGACTCACAATCATGTTTTGTACCTTACTGTTGTTTCCTCATATGCCACACACACAGAGCTATCTGTGGATGGTCAATATTCACAGTCTACATCAGGTCAAAGCTTTGTGTTTATCGGCTGACATGATTATGTATGAGTTATATTATTCTGTTTCAGTGGACGTACTTCATGTCTTTGACCTATGTTTGCTGCCGTCATGACATGGCTCATATATGTGAGCCATGTCAGTCCAGGCAGGTTTATTCTGGATCATGTTCATCCCAGACTGCTCTGATGGGACATGACGTTGTACTGTTTAGTCTCCCTCGTCACACAGCCTCGCCCCCTCAACCCTCCCCGCATCGAGTAAACATCCTCTCTTTAAACTGGGGAAGAGACTGTCCTGTCCCATTAGTGATCACACAAACATTACTTACTTTACTAATCAGTATTATTATTATTTACCATGGGTGTGAAATGTTATTGACACATTAGTGTAGGTGGCTCACTCATACATACTCATGGTAACTGGAGTAGAAATAAATAACCCTTGTAACAAATTTACTGACAATGAAACATTTTTAATACACTATATTTCAATGGTTTTGGTTAAAAAACTGCTAATTAACAATCGATATAACACTAGATCTGCATGAGCATTTTTGATATAACCTACAGTAGATCATCTCTCTGTAAGGTGATCTTCTTTCTTCAGACAGCTTGCCTTTTCACTTTTGTGAGCTGACATTTGTGTTTATTTGGCAAATTCTCAGATTAAAACTGGGTTCTTAATTAGTGCTTTATTGGTGGCAGGAAAGGTCAAGACAAGTAAAAACAATGTGTCATGTTGGCTGCTAATTGAATGAAAAGTTTGTACTTCTTCTCACTCCTTTTCGAATATGTAAACCAAGGCATCAAGTGTTTGACAATTTCTTTTGCTTATGCTTTTCATTGTATGTGGATACTGCTTTTTGCTGGCAGTCCACTTGTTTGTATGATCATTCTCTTTTTTTTTATTTTACATGTTCGAAATAAATTTTGAAATGAAATGAAAAGTTACGTTACTCCATTGACTTTATTAAAATGTCCAATCTGTGGGTATTTGTAATGTTTGGAGATGTCAGTGTAGCCTGCAATGCTGTATGTAGGTTTATGTTTTCAGAGATAATTTCATCAATGCCTATTTATGTCATAACAATAAATATTATACCTTTGCTTTCATATTCATTAAATAGAGTAAATACAATATTATAATAAATACAATAAAATAATTAAATTAAATTAAATACTAAATGATAAATAAAAAATAATTGCAGATAATAAGAAAAGTTTAAAAAAGATAAAAGAGGAGGGAATTCATTTGTTCTCAGGGATTAGGCTACTTCAAAACTGTCACTATAATGTTTTAAAAACTTTTTTTTTTAACTGTTTCTAAGAGCAAGCGAATTAAGAAGAGTTTCAATCATAGACTGTATATAAAGATAAAATAAAATAAAAATAATAATATTTAATATATAGGCTATATAGGTCATATATATATATGTCAATATAATATATAAATAAATATAAATAAATATTAGAGCAAGAGAATTAAGAAGTGAATTTCAATCATAGATTGTATGTAAAGATAAAATAAAATAATATTATGTAATATATAGGCTATATATATATGTATGTCAATGGTTTCAATTAATTATAAAAGAGTAAATTAATAATATATATATAATATCTAAATATAAGAGCAAGCGAATTAAAAAGTGAGTTTCAATCATATATAAAGATAAAATAAAATAATATTATGTAATATAAATATATAAAATAGAAAGTTAGTAACCAAAAATGTTGTGTATTTTAGTGAATAAATAATTGATACATAATAAATGAAAATGTACAACATATTCTAGAGATTTGCTTCTGTCTGTCACAGTATAAAATACTATAAATCAGTATCAGTGCGCCCCCTGGTGGACGTGGTGTGTAATCTATGAGCCCGTGCACCGGAAGCCACGTGGTTCACCTTTTCCACACGCGCATGCAGCAGCTGGAGTGACTTCCGGTTACTAGCGTGTAGTTTTAATTGTAGCATAAAGCTATTCTGCTTCGTTAAAAAACCATGTCAGGCAAGTCGGAGTTGAAAATCAACTCCGGGTTCGCGCAGAAATATGAGAAATACCGACAGAGAGAAGAGCTGCAGAGACGTGAGTGTGTTCGCAGCGAGATAACGATGTATGGCTAAACTATCGAGCTAACAACCCAGCGTGGGGAAGTGTCGCTAGCTTCAAGTTGTTTTCTACGTCGCTGTGTTATTTGTGGGTATTTAATATCTGTGTTGTTGTGTTGTTGTGCAGTGAAGGACCGATATGGAGACCGAGCAGATGAGAGCGACTCTGAGTCGTCCAGCTCTGGTGACAGTGAAGTGGTTAGTTTTTTTTTTTTTTTTTTTTTTTTTATTTATAAATATAAATTTTATTGAACAAATTCAAATTTACAAACAACATGGCTCATAGATCATTGCATTAGAGCAAAAAAGGACAAGGTGCGTATAGAATAAAAACAGAGAAAAATATGTAAAATTATACATGAAAATAATAATAAATTAAATTAAGTGCTAGGGCCGTACCTGTAATTCATATTCTTCAATTATGCTAAGAAGTTTCAATGCATTTTTGTTTTTCATGACTTTAAGGGCTTTTATGTAACAAAGAAACTCAGAATGAAACACATTAAACATAGGTTTCACTTTCATATACTTGTGCAATTTGGATTTGTGCAAAATAACATTTTCCATGAGAATGAGAACGTTATTCACCAGAAAGTCATCTTTGTTATTGTCCATGACAAGTCCATAAACAATGTCCTTTTGAGAGAAGTTTTCCAGATGAGAAACTTTTGGGAAAAGCCAGTCATGTATATCAAGCCATAAAGCTCCAGAATACATACAATGAAAAAATAAATGATCAGTAGTTTCAGTATCATCACAAAATACACAGTTATTGGTTTCAATTCCAAATCGTTGTCGCAACAAATCACTGGATGGATACACTCCATTTAATATTTTAAAATGGATTTCTTTTGCTTTGGGAGTTATGGGGAATTTTGGATATTTGGTTCGTAACATGTGAATAGTTTTTTTCTGATAGATTTGTGAAATTGAGTTTTTGTAAGATACTATGGGTTATGAGATGTAATTAAACATATTCAAGAAGTGGTTAGTTAGCATCGCTGCTTCTGCTCTTTCCACACTAGCAATAGATAACAATAACGTGCTGTTGTGCTCATTATGTTGACTGACTGGCTGGCTGTTATGTTGCCCTCCAAAGGAACTGGACCCTGAAGATGAGAGGGATTTTTACAGAACATTGTCACTGCTGAAGAAGAAAGACCCCAAGATCTACCAGACAGATGTAAAGTTCTACTCGGAAGGTGATTGTTGAGCACTGCTATCATTGGTGTTGCTTTCACGGTCCATAGGACATCTTAGTTTAATATAAACAAGACATCAACTGCTATATTCTGCTATATATTAATATACTCTGCTATATTTGCACTACTATTTGCACTAACATTGGCACACTGTCACTTCACTGCTGTACTTATGTTATCTTATTTTTTATTTTATTTCACTTTATTCTATTCGATTGTATCTTTTTAAAGGTGTATTGGTGTTGGGACTTGTTGTCTAAGCTACTGGATGCCTAAATTTCCTTCGGGATTAATAAAGTATCTATCTATCTATCTATCTATCTATCTATCTATTAAATCTTTCAGAAGCATCCACCAGCGATGAGAAGCCTTCGACCTCGAAGAAAGCAGTAAAGCCCATGTATCTCAAGGACTATGAACGTATAGTCATACTGGAAAAGGAGGGGTGAGTGAGCTACTGATTTTATTTACTATTATTTACTAACATTTACTGTGTTTGACTGCACCATAATCACATATCTCAGAGTGATGGTGCATTTCGGATCCATCCATCAGGACAAAGAACTTAAAGGGGAACTACATCCATTTTCAAAATTCTTACATGTTATTCCTATGGTATAAGACAGTCCAAAAATATTAGTAAACATGAACAAATCTCTCCCTCCAAACGAATTGGACGCTGATTTTATGGACCCACAGTATGTTTGTTTTCTTTTTATACCCAAAATAGTCTTTATTCTATTGTAATGTTGTCAGTTGTGAAACAGAAAATGTGCCCATATACTCAGAACATTCCCCTGGGTGCTCTCAGTGTACTGTCTGTGTAGTGTCTAGAACATCTCTCCCAATTTATTGTCTATGGAGCAGTTCCACACTTTATATCCTATGACATCAGAAGTTTGAGTTTTAGTGGATTTGGGAGAGAGTAGTTCATGATAACTTATATTTTTTTAACATGTATGAATTTTGAAAAATGGCGTGGTTCCCCTTTAATTCAGAAAATGAGTCCTATCTTTGCTGATATGTAGGAAAGCTCCAGAGGACGTTCAGGCAGAGACGCAATGAGCTTATTAAAAATATAAATTTGGCAAGCGATGCATTTATTATTATTATTTTTCACCTACCTCGTGCCCTAGCAACCACACAGCTATAGGGAAATGTAGTTTTGAAACTGTGATGCTCTGGGTTTGTCTGTCACAACCAATGATTTAAGCAGTAGTTAATTAATCTCTTGCATGCCCAGTATTGCACAATACATGCAATATTTGGTCCTATAAAGGCCAATTTAAAACAATGTAACTGGATTGGGATGACGAGATTGTGTCTATTTTGCATTTTATGTACCTTTTATTGTTTAAGCCGCATGTGTGTCTCATCAGTGTTTACTTACAACATATTGCAAATGGCTTATAGGTAGATATCATGATAAGATATAAGCTACTCATTTATTTTGGCAACACATTATTTGCATATGTAATCTAGATAACTGTATTTGGGCTGCAACCAACGATTATTTTCATTGTTGATGACTTTCTCGATTAATCAATTAGTTGTTTGGTCTATAAAATGTGAGAAAATGGTGAAAAATGCTGATCAGTGTTTCCCAAAGCCCAAGATGACGTCCTCAAATGTCTTGTTTTGTCCACAACTCAAAGATACTCAGTTTACTGTCATAAAGGAGTAAATAAACCAGAAAATGTTCACATTTAAAAAGCTGGAATCAGACACTTTTTTCTCTTAAAAAATTACTCCAACCAATTAATCAATTATCAAAATAGTTGGCGATTAATTTAATAGTTGACAATTAATCGATTATCGTTGCGGCTCTAAACTGTATCACCTATATTATTGACATATACACATAAAGAGTGCTATTGCTATTTTCCACATTTTTTTTAAAATCTTCTGATCTTTTTGTTTTTACTTTACAGCAAATATGAGGATGATGACGACAGTGATGACGAGGAGGAGGCCGCCAAGAGAATAGAGGTAGACCCTGTTACCAGATAACTTAGTTCCCTCAGGAATATGGAGATACTTACCAGTGTTTTTATTAATCATTAATCATCATTGTTTTCTTTCAAAGAGAGCTGCCTCTCCGAGCTACATTCAGGAGCAGCGGGAGCTGAAACACAGGTAGGACTCAAACAATCTGAAGGTGTCTGGCAGTATAACTCTATAACAGACTGTTTACAGAAACTAAAACCTCTCCTCAGCTTCCGTAAGTTCATCCAAGACAGCGATGATGACGATGAGGCCGGCGAGGCCGACGAGGCCGGTGAGGGAGACGGACCATCCGAGCTGCTGACCAGGAGGAACAAAACACAGGAAGAGAAGGTCAGAAGCTGTTACCAGTTACTTCCCATCGTGAAATGGAGAAATGTGAGAGCATTACAGATCAGAATGAACTTCTGTGCTCCTGTATCTGTGTGTCTAGGATAAAGAAGAGGACGACTATGTGGAGTGGCTGAAAGGCCAGACTGACCTCGACGGTCCGGAGGAGGTGAAGGACATGGTGAGTGTGTGAAAGATATCGGACAAGTGTGTAAGAAAGCATGATAGGAAATTAATTTTGGCTAGAAACAGAGGCTTGCTTAGTAGGGATGTCACGATACCAGAAATTTAGTAGTCGATACCATTACAAGTGAAATTCCACGATTCTCGATACTAATTCGATACCACGGTGAAAAACAAAAGTAAAACAATAAATCCCACGTACTTCAACATCCACTCCTTCATTACCGTTTATTACAAGGTTTTTGTGTCAGATTATTGATTGATTGATTGAAATAAACCCCTTCAGGGCGATGCGGCACGACGCAAAGCCTGTCAAGGTTTATTTCACAACAGTGACCGGCTCGCTGTACATTATCCCTTACTTGCATACTGTATTTTGTTAGGAAGTTAAACACGTCATAATTCCCTCTCGGTTATCTATTTTATATTGCTGTGAAAACATCTCCTTCAGACAACTGGATTTATTCAAGTTTCTCGCCAAAAACTACATTTTACAAGATTACATTTGAACCCATCATTATAACGTCAGAATTTACCTTCGCCCAAAACTAATTTTTACTGCCTGAACAAATCATAATGTAAATCAAACGCACCTCCCGTGTTGAAATCGGCAGGATGAGAGCTAGTTAACGTTAGCTGTTAGCAGTCGGTAAGCAGCGCAGTCCTGCACGGAGCTAACGTCTAACGTTAACTAGCTCCCGTCCTGCTGATTTCAACACAGATTTGTTGTTCACTATGTAGCATTATCAGGGAATAAATAGGGTGCGTCCCTTGGACACATCGATAGTGAGTTTACTGCGTCCCAAACACATTTTCTAGCGATGACGGGACGTCTTTAGTCTCGAGCCCTGACGGCACCTGCGGTACTGTAGAAGAACGAGTACTGTCACGTTTTGGCATCAACTTGGTACCGAAGTATCGGTTCTTGTGACATCACTGTTGCTTAGTAATGAGAGTGGTTTGTGTTGAGACAGAAATACTTAAGGGACTACTGGAATGACCCGGAGCTGGATGAGAAGGAGCGTTTCCTGAGAGACTACGTCCTCAACAAGGGCTACCTGGACGATGACAAAGACGATGACGAACGGTAGGTTGCTGCCTGTGTGGATGTTAGTTCCTTGTGAGCTATGAAATAAAGGAAACAGAATTCATTTGCAAACTCTCCTGATGTGTTCAGGATCCCAACCTACGACGAGTTGGTCCAGGACGATGTGGAGGACTCTGAAGAGGAAGGGGAGACTTTCTTGCAGCGTCAGGCGGACTTTGAAAGAAGCTACAACTTCCGATTCGAAGAGCCCGACGCTCAGCAGATCAAGACCTACCCCCGCAGCATCGCCACCTCCGTGCGCTCCAAAGACGACAGCAGGAAACGCAAAAGGGACGAAGTGAAAGAAAGGAAGGATAAGGTGCGTGTCATGTTAAAAAAAAATAAATAAATAAATTTACCAAAGCCCTCCAGTATTAACCTCTCTCTACTTCTCAGTATGAAATCCTTCATTCGTTAGCTAATATAAACCAACCGTTCTCTCTGCTTTTCTCTCGCTCCCTTTCCCAACAACTATTTCAGGAGAAAGAGCAGAAGCGGGAGCAGCTGAAGCAGCTGAAGAACTTGAAGCGAAATGAGATCATGGAGAAGCTGAAGAAGCTTCAGGAGCTTACCGGCAACGAGCAGCTGGCCTTCAGTCAGACCGACCTGGAGGGAGAGTTCAATCCACAGCAACACGACCAGCTCATGCAGGTGGGTGTTTACACACACACACTACTACTACAAAAATACGGACACACAGTTAAATGATTTTGCAGGACAGTCTCAGTTTTTCTGTGTGAATTGTTATTTGTGAGGTCACTTAAGGGGCTGCTCACATGTTGCATCCACTTGGGAGGTTGCGCTCCTGTCGGGCCTGCCGTTACTAAGCAACTTAAACCTGCGCGCTGCGATGACGATGATGATGAAGTTTCGGTAGTTTAGCAGGAAGCCTCGCTGACTAAACTAAACAAAGTCAAAAGCCGGAGTCCTGGATGCTATCAGAGTTTAGAGTAAAGCTAGCAGCTCTGTCCTGCTCTTTATTAGATTTTTACAGTCCACCGACCCCCAGCCCAATGTTACCGGAGATAGTGTTACGTTTGCCAAACACATTGGTTAGTCTTCAAAGCTTTTTCAGTTGTCAATTTAGCTGGTTCTAAATGAGAAGTCTGCTGTAGTCTACCTCTGTCTAAAATCAAGGACCCATTGTTTATAAGACAAATTATGAGAATATCGAATGGTCAATCTGCCACCATTATCAGTGTAAACTGTTGGTCTGGGGGCTGTTCAGAATGGGCAAAGGGGCGACAGTAGAGACCTCCGACAGCCAGCCCCCTCCCCAGGGCTTGGGGGCAGCTTAAGGAGGGTAACCTGTCTCAGGAAAAAAAAATAAAAAATACTAATGCAAATACAAATAAAAACCAATATATAAAGACAAAATATCCTAACATTACATTGTCGGACCATGAGATATTATAAGCCACCCAAACGCACACAACTGTACACACTAGAACCTTACACAACAGACTGCTCTACACTGTCAATAACACCCCCCTCCCTCCACCAACATCCGTTATTTATTTGTCTCATTTTGTTCGTTTTGTTAGAACTGCCCTGTCCCGTTAATTCTGTCATGTCACCCGATGTGTTTTATTTATTTATCTATTTTCTGTTGTTGTTTTGTTTTTTGTTTTTGTTTGTCTTGTCAAATTTCACCTGTCTTGTCTTGCTTCACTAAATAAAAAAAATAAATAAATAAAAAATCAGTGTAAACTGCATAAATGCTGTGTGAGAACGGAATGCTTGACTGGCATAGCAACGGTAACTAAGGGGGGCGGGGCTTAGCATATGCTCAAATGATGACAGAGCACTGTCAAACTCTCACATGCTGCCGATGAAACTGAAAGCTTAAACTTGCAGATTGTTATTTAATTTGAACGCTATTAAATACCATAATGCTGCTTTTCAGTGTAAAAAAGAGCTACAAGGCAGTTTTTGGCCAAGTAATGTCTGAATTGAAAAGGCTGCCATTTTCCAGCTCACACAGGTGCACTGTGTTAAACTAATTAGACGTCTCAGGAATGTGTGTGCCTTCCCTCACAATCAGAATCTGATGGTTGATTCAACGCTATAGACCCTTTTTCACAGGAGACATTTTGACTTGTCACAATGGGGAAAGCACAGGTGTAAATAATGAAATGAATGATGGCTGAATTCCATTTAGCTGCTTTGAGTTCAGGTTATTGGTATCATGTGTGCTGGCTCACTGGAACAGTTGAATAGAGCAGAGCCATCGTTAGTGTTATTAGTAACACCTGTGCTTTTCCTACCATGACAAGTCTCACCAGGTGTGCTGCATTTGGCTGATTAGCCTTTTAAACTCAGTCAGTGTGTAGGTGCCTCTCAGTTTAGAGGTTTTAAACCAGCCAACGTGCATGTTGGTTGATAGAGCTACTACTACTAGCCACTGTCCTTTACCAAGACTCAAATTTTCTTTTTCTAGTTGCATTTAAACTCATCAGCGACATTTGTTTTATTTTTTCTCCTTCCTCTTTGCAGAAATTCTTCGGAGATGAATACTACGGAGGAGAAGAGGACGAGAAGCCTCAGTTTGATGACGATGATGAACTTGAAGGTAAGTCTCTGTTCTGTTCTTCATGTTAGCTGATGCGGCGGTGTTGAAACCTGTCGTTCCTTCTCGAAGTTGGAAAGGAATCGTGCAGAGAAGATTCATAGGATTTGAGTAGTTGGGTAGTAACGAGAATCTGTCAGTAATTATACGTGTGCGTTTCGTTTCCTCGTGGTAGATTGCATAGTGTAACTGGGAATTTATAAAGAAATGTTTGTTGAAGAGGTAACCCAGAGGCCCCACGATACGACATAATCACTATACTTAAGTCACGATATGATCTTATTGCGATTTTGAAACATTTTGCGATATGCTGAGTATTGCGATAAGATTTATTACATTTTTTCAACTGCGAATTATGCAGTTTGTCAAAATCTGTTTTATCTAATAAGATGCAGTTTTCACTCTGTTCATCTCAGTTTTCATTCACATATCTTGAGGTCAGAGGTCAAGGGACCCCCCCAAAATTTTGCCTAAGATTTGAGAGTTTTTTAGCATTCTTCCCGACAAGCTAACATTACAACCTCAGGTTTTCTAGTTTAATTTGATACCAGTATCTTCACTCTAGCTTCAAGACTGAGTCCGCTACAACCTCTGAAAGACGGAATAGCAGCCGTCGGATTGCTAAGAGGTTAATAGTTTATATAATAGAAGATCGATACTTGACGTCTGTGTGTCGATACAATATTGCCACGCAAAGTATCGCGATACTATACTGTATCGATAACCCATGGCTTCTTGTGTGTGCAACAGAGCACTGGAACTGGGACACTTGGACAGGAGAGGATCGAGAGGAGGACTGCGGTGAAGAGGAAGAGGAGTATGACGCCTCTGGGCCGCACTGCGAAGATGATAACTTCATTGTGAGTAGTCTCGTTTTTGCTGAAAGCATCCGTTGATCCTGGGATGTTGTCACCCGTGAGATCGGCTGGACAAAGTGTTTTGTGTTTTGTTCTGGTTAAGAGAAACTCGCTCACCAAAAGTCGTCCTGTTGAAACAGATGGATGCAGACTTCGACCCCAACCAGCAGACCGCCTCCAAGAAGAAGAAGAAAAAGGAGAGGAAGAAGATGAAGAAAGAGGACATGCCACAAATGGGCAAAAAGAGAAAAAAGTCCCACTTTGCGGAAGCCATCACCAAAAACAAGCCTGTGTTTGACCCACGTAAGTGTCTGTAAACCACCTGCTATAGAATCATAATTATCCTGGATCTTCCAGCGTCCAGTTGTCTAACTGCAGGCTGTTTGTATTCCAGAGGAGAAGAGCTTTGAGCAGTACTTGGACGAGTACTATAAGCTGGACTATGAGGACATCATAGACGACCTCCCATGCAGGTTCCGCTACAGGCAGGTTCTGGCCAACGACTTCGGCCTCACCACTGATGAGGTGAGAACAGCAGCACGTCCACCAGCTCCAAATAATCTGACCGTTCTCTCCAAGTCCCTCCCCCGTTAGTTACTGTTGCTACCTGTCTCACGCAGTTCACAATGGTAACGGTGGCAGATTTACCAGCGACATTTTTAGTAAGTTTTGAAACAGGTTAACATGAGTGGGAGAGGACTGACCTGGACTTCTGCAGAAGTCCGATGTTTGCTTGATATCTGGGCCGAAGAGAACACATGGAATATGCTAAATAAAATCCACAAAAATGTGACGATTACAAAGTGACGATTATAAAGACATTCCAGATAAACTGGAGGAGAAGGAGTTGGTGCGCACGGCAGATCATTGCCGAGTCAAAGTGAAAAAATTTGGACAGCAATAAGTAAAAGTCCGCGATTCCCTGCATAGAAGTAGCGGCTCTCGAGACGAAAAAGATAAATTCGCTCCTTTGTAGACACCCCTCAGCAATTATTAGTTTTTGGTCCGCTTAAATGTGTGCACTGTGAAACCGAACCAGACTAAATAGAAAACAAACCAAAAGTATCAATTTCACTCTGATTCAGACTAGACAAACAGACTATGGCTTGTGAGAGGGCCTTTTTTAAATATACACTTAATGGCTACATACATGATGTCCTGCTTAAAAAGAAGAAGAAGCTGAAGTTACATGTTCCAAAGTCGCCATCCTCACCAGCTGATCTATGCAGAGTAAAAGTTAACTGCTTGTATGTCAGTTGCTAGTTAGTCCTAGCATTATATGTATAATAAGGAAAACTGGAAGATTACAGTCTTCTCATTGTAACATAAACCTATTTAGCTGCTTGGACTTGTATTCTCAGACGGTATGTTTTAATGTTGCAAGAGAAAAGGCTTTCAGGATGAGGACTAACCAATGTGTTTGAATGTTAGGCTATTTTGGGGTAACATTTACTGGAGTGTAATCTTCCCCAGATCCACTAACTAGCAGGACAGAGCTGCTAACGTTGGCTTAAACTCTGGACCGGTTTAAAAAAAAAAAAAAAAGACATCACCTTTCAAACTCTTTGAAATGCAGAGTATCTCTTACTGCAGCCTCATACACATAACTCCCAACATGTGGAGAAATCCAAAGCTTGACACTCCTTCCATGCCTACTTACAGCTACTTTACTTTTCGGGGTAGGGGTTTAGAGAACGGTCAGTTGTAATATGGTTTAAACAAAATTATATCAATGGATATAATGCAGGCTGACTGGGTGTTGGATGCTGCAGTGATGAGCCTGAGGTGAATGATCTGGTATTGCTTTTCCTCTGGGGAGAGCTTTGACCAGGGAATGATCTCCACTTAATCTTCTCTCTGAGCAGACCACACAGCAGCAGCAAATGTGAAACATTTAAAGACTTAGACGAGTTACCGCATGGAAGCAAAGCAATGTACTGCTGGACGGGTGCCGGCAGCAAAACATATTTTAGTCACCTAAAAGAAAGACTCTCAAAAAAATATCTCGGTTTAAGTGTCCGTTATATTTAGAATATTTTCGCCAGTTTACCTTGCCATGAGACCGCTATACAGTCTGTTTCCGACAGGGAACTGAAGCCATTATCTAGAATCTCCCAAAGTCACCAGACTCCATTGGAAAAAAACCCAGTAATTTTACCTCGTAGAACACGGGAGCGGCTGGTCTACCGCTGCCTTGATCGGTTAGTTTGTTTGTGCTGTTGTGTGACTGGTTAGTTCGGATTCACACAATAACAAAAACAAAATATCCTACCAGCTACCTCCATGTTCTACAAGGTAAAATTACGTCTTTTTTCCAATGGAGTCTGGTGGCTTTGGCGAGAGCATAGATGGATACAACGGCTTCGGTTTGCCATCGGAAAGGGCTGTCTGACGGCAAGGTAAAGCAGTGCATGCCGGACGTCATCTACTGTAGGTAATACACTGACTGTGGAGAAGTACCTCATACAGCCCCACTTCAAAACACCCAAACTATCCCTTTAAACTACACCCTGGTGTTACCAAAAAATGACCAAATGTGTTCCAGTAAGACATGAGTTGATTTGAACTAATTAAGACTCTGGTTCTTCCCTCAGATTTTAAGTGCTAATGATAAGGAGCTGAACCACTGGTGCTCTCTGAAGAAGACGTGCATGTTCAGGTACCGGCTCCGTCCTTCATGTTGAAGTCTCACACCTGCTCTGTCGTCTCGGGGGCATTTCCTCCACTCAGATCGTTCTCTTTTGTTCTCTCAGGTCTGACAAGGAAGAGACGAGCGACTTGAAGAACTACGTAATCAAGGCCCAGAATGTGAAGAGGAAGAAGGAGATCCTGAGCTCTGTGTATTCTGAGTGAGTAGAACCCAATGCACATACCTACCTGATTATAAATCCACCATCAGTGGAGCAATATGTAACTGTATTTATTTGAATTTAATCTACAGGGAAAATATGGAGCTGGCAGAGACGAAGACCAAGGTGGGGAAGAATCGAAGAGATCGTCTGAAGGACGCTGAGAAGCAGGACGAGGCAGCAGAGGACGGCGACGTCGCCATCATGGACTCTACAGAAGAGACGCTCTCGGCTCTCAGAGGGGCAGAAGAAGAGGAGGAGGAGGAGGAGGAGGAAGAGGTTCTGATACCCAAGAAAAAGATGAAACTGGAAGAGGAGCCCCGGACGGCGGTTACTGCCGAGGAAGCTGCAGATAAACCTGACAAGGTGCAAAACAGGACTGACAGGCCAAAATGGTCCAAGAAGACGCACAAGCACACCGGTGGACGCCTCGTATCGGGAAGCCACGGTGTGAAAATAGGCGGCCGGGAGTTCAGCAGACAGAGACTGAAGGCCTACGGTCTGAACCCCAAGAGACTGTTCTTCAGACAGCTCGGCAGACAGAGACGGAAAGCGCAGGAGAAGATAGAGAAGCAGAAAAACAAGAAGTGAGACACCATCTCAGAGATAACTGTCGACAGCACAATCTACAGATTTTTATTTTTATTTTTTTTTTATGGTCAAAGAATTAAACACTTCTTGAAAAAGATTGGTTCCTGTTTTACGGCCTCAAATTTACCTTTTTTGATTTGAAAAAAATAGTGTTTAAATGGTGGCTACAAATTTTGTATTTTTGCCTATTCATTTGTTTATACTTAGGAAAATATACAATTATGTGTTTGATCAAATTAACCTATTTCTCATGCTACATTTCACACAAACTGTAATAAACATGCTGTTGAAATTTGATGTTACATGTCGTTTCTGACAATGTCTAGGTAGAGTAAAAAGATACTTACAGCTTGTCAATGTCTATTTTCTTATATCGAATATTTCCAAATTTATCAGCAAACCGCTGGCCGTCGTGTGTCCTTCCACAGCCGATTCAACCTTAAATAAACTGTATTCTACATGGTTTGAACCATGTAGAGGAAAGCAATAACCTAGAACAGTACATGCTTATTTGTGGGCTAGATAGAAGTAGAACATATCATGGCCCTGCTCAAGAGTTTAATTTCTATGCAAAAATACATGAATGACTGAATAAACACCTTAGAAGTTGTACCTGTGTGTCTGGGCTACACTAATATTTTAAGATTTGAGTGATAAAGTTATGGTATAGGTTTTCTGTTGTCCAATACTATTTGTAATCCAGCTGCTTCATATATCAGAATTGGTGGTATGCTATGAAATTTAAAGGAAAGACTATAATGTTGAGTGCCAAATATCAAAAGAAGAGGTGGTGCACCCTAACAGATTGTATAATTTCTATGACTGAAAACCATCTCAAACAGATTGCTAGCATTCTACTGCTACATTTAGCAGTCACTATTAAAAAAAATTATAAACCATAATTTATTAATTTGTTTTATCAGAATCAGAAATACTTTACTGATCCCTGGGGGGAAATTGGGGAGTTACAGTTGCCCTCATACAAACATGAAGAAATGTAAGAAAATAGAAATAAGGAGTAAGTAATATATAAATTATGTACATGATGCTACAATATTGTACATAATGTTACAGTATAAACACAATATATGTAAAGAAATATAAGTAATAAAATTACAAATAAGAAATGAGAATATAAGAAATATGTACCAATATTTGCATTGAGACGTGCAATATATAATATATAACTCTTAAAGCTGAGCCTCAATAAAGTGGTGGAATATTTGATTACGTAGTTAAAAAGATTTTATTTTTCTCTGTTAAAGTTGGGGGGGAAAACTTGATTTTTGTATTCTTTATCTAAATTATACAATCTGTAGATAAAACTGCCTGAAATCAGTAAGGTCATATTACTACCAGGGAGACATTTTTCAAAAATGTATAGCAATGTTAAATTCTACATGTAATACTGTAGACACATCACCTAAAGCTGGATTGATTTATATATTATTATACTGTGAAAGCACATTCAGACACCTTGTATGTTGTCAGTAAATAGATGTTAAGGGGGTTAATTTATCCCATCTTACCCTAACAGCTAATCAGGAAACATAACGAACAAGCAGACTATCCAAACAAAATAATGTCATTCAGAATCAGAATCAGAATCAGAAACTCGTTTATTGCCAGGTGTATCAGGTTTACACTAGGAATTTGCTTTGGTGGGTTGGTGCAAATAAGCAGTAAAAAAATAACAGTAGGATAATTAAAGTGTTAGAATAAAATAAGAATAAAAAATTGAAATCTACCAATATACAATATAAGATATACCTATATTTTGAATGTGGATGAAAAAACAAAAGGAACAATGTTTGAGTTTTTCTTAACTCCATAAACTGAGAAAAACAGGGATTACATTGTGTACTGTGTGGTATTTACTCTTTACTGAACAGCTACAGTATTACAGCTCACTCCTCCGGTACAGCAGGTGGTGGTATGACCGTGAGAGGCTGCTCGATATCCGCCAATAACCAAAGAAGAACAAGAACAAAAAGCGGAAGAAGAGAAGAAGAGGCGCGCTCAGGGTCTGAATTTGAATCACGGGAAAGAGCAGCACGGTATGTTTTTCTGCTTCAATTTAACACAAATTAGCGTATTTTTCTCCACAAACATTTTTCTTGCTGGTTGTTGATAGAGTCGACGATATAGTTTGTAACTTGTATTGTGTGTCTGTATCGTTTTAGGATAGCTTAGTTAGCCGCGAAGCTAACGTTTACACCATAACAGCATAAACAAAACACATCGAGGGCTTCATGCATTCCACCCGGTGTGTTGTTTACCTGTCTGTGATGCTTTCACTGTCACATAAAAAAATCAGCAAAGAGGTCAGTATTGGAAAGTAATTTACATTTAACGTTACTAAAATGAGTTTTTCAAGTGTAGTTTTGTTTTTTGTTTTTTTGCTCTTAACGGAAATATGTCACTTTTTGTTGGTGTGAAAAGGCTGCCTGTCTTCCTTTTCACTGGGCCCTGTTTCCAAGGGTAAACAGTGTTTTTGTGTCTGCTTAATTGTTGTTCAATGTTAAGTTCATTTGATACATTATCAGCTAAGATGTATGACACAAGCCTGTGTAGTTTATTTGTTCTGTGGGTTCATGGGATTTTGATGTTCTGCCTGGGAGGTTGTGGTGGATCAGCAGCTCAATCAGGGAGAGTGCAGTCCGGTTTGCCTCGTTATGTCCTTAGAGGGACTGAGCACTGTTAAGGAGCAGGATGAGATAGGTAAGAGGGAGAGAAGAGTGAACAGCTTGCTGTGAGGCTGGAGTTTCCTTTTGTTTGGTGTTCTTTTGATTTAGTTTAAATGAAGTATCATTGAATTTCCTGGGTTTCATTTTGTCTTTTGCTTCAGTGAACTTTTGTTAATAAACTTCACTTTTTTTGCATTACTCCGGCTTATCAACCTGTTTTTTTTCCAACATCCCTTTTTAAAGTTTTCCAGTGCCCAACCACCTCATCTGCCTTTACATGGGGTGGCGGCTTCACAGTTGGACTTAATTAATCTCAAGCTAAAGATACTGTTTTTTTAAACTGGATGTTATCAAACTAAGATATTACTATGCATTATTCCAGCTCAAAACACCAGGTATTCTATTAAATATAAATCAAGAAGTCAACACTTAAAATGAGTACTTTTTATACTTACAGGTTACTGCTTGAGTGCAGTAAAAAGACCTTTACATGTTAATTAGTATTATTACCAGGGCTGTCAATTGATTACAATATTTCATCGTAATTAATCGCATAATTGTCCATAGTTAATTGTGATTAATCGCAAATTAATCACACATTTTTTTATCTGTTCAAAATGTACCTTAAAGGGAGATTTGTCAACAACAACAAAAAGACATCACCTTTCAAACTCTTTGAAATGCAGAGTATCTCTTACTGCAGCCTCATACACATCACTCCAACATGTGGAGAAATCCAAAGCTTGACAGTCCTTCCATGCCTACTTACAGCTACTTTACTTTTCGGGTTAGGGGTCTAGAGAACGGTCAGCTGTAATATGGTTAAAACAAAATGATATCAATGGATATAAGGCAGTCTGACTGGATGTTGGTTGCTGCAGTGATGAGCCTGAGGTGACTGATCTGGTATTGCTTTTCCTCCGGGGAGAGCTTTGACCAGGGAATGATCTCCACTTAATCTTCTCTCTGAGCAGACCACACAGCAGCAGCAAATGTGAAATATTTAAAGCCTACAGACTTAGACGAGTTACCGCATGGAAGCAAAGCAATGTACTGCTGGACGGGTGCCGGCAGCAAAACGTATTTTAGTCGCCTAAAAGAAAGGCCCACCTAAAAAAATATCTCAGTTTAAGTATACGTTATATTTAGAATATTTTTCGCCACTTTACCTTTGAGATTTGTCAAGTATTTAAAACTCTTATCAACATGGGAGTGGGCAAATATGCTGCTTTATGCAAATGTATGTATATATTTATGATTGGGAATCAACTAACAACACAAAACAATGACAAATATTGTCCAGAAACCCTCACAGGTACTGCATTTAGCATAAAAAATATGCTGAAATCATAACATGGCAAACTGCAGCCCAACCGGCAACAACAGCTGTCAGTGTGTCAGTGTGCTGACTTGACTATGACTTGCCCCAAACTGCATGTGATTATCATAAAGTGGGCATGTCTGTAAAGGGGAGACTCGTGGGTACCCATAGAACCCATTTTCAGTCACATATCTTGAGGTCAGAGGTCAAGGGACCCCTTTGAAAATGGCCATGACAGTTTTTCCTTGCCAAAATTTTGCGTAAGTTTGGGGCGTTATTCAGCCTCCTTCATGACAAGCTAGTATGACATGGTTGGTACCAATGAATTCCTTAGGTTTTCTAGTTTCATATGATACCTATACTTCACTCTAGCTTTAAAACTGAGCCCGCTACAATCTAAAAATCGCAAGTTTTGTTAATGCGTTAAAGAAATTAGTGCCGTTAAAAGAATTTTAACGTTAACATTGACAGCCCTAAAAAATACACAATATTTTTCGTTGATCTCTTCTGTTATGTGCTTTACTAGCTGTCAGTGTCACAAGAATGGCTCAGGCCGGTAATGGATTCCAGGACTTGGCGGAGACGGGGGAGGGGTTGGTGGCCTTCATCGACAGCAGCCAACACGAGAACCTGAGACAAGTGAAAGATGAACATCAGGCTCTTTTTGATCATCACGTAGAGACAAAAAAGGCTGTGACACAGATTTTAAAAGGCAAGTAATCAGGCATTTAATGATCTCTTGTTTCTCAGCTGTCAGTGTTCTCTACTTCAGGTTTATTGTTTCTGCCAAATAAAGAGGAATTGTACAGCATCTCTCATCTATCGCTGTCCATCATCCCCAGTTGTGGCTCAGACTGAGGAGAGTGCGGGCCAGAGGCTGCTGGACATGGAGGAAGAGATGAAGCGAAGGGAGAAGGAGCTGGAGAGCCTGGAGGAACAGCTGAGGCGGGGCACAGCCAAGAGCCAGATGACCGACTCCGAATTACAGTATCTTTTCTACGTCTGTGTTTGCCATGGAAAACGCAGTGAAAGGATTCCAAATCTTTTCAGTGTCATCATGAATCCTGTCTCGCTTTATTTGCCCGTTTTCTTCGTCAGCATCCTTAATCCTCCTCCAGATTTCTGCAGAGAGAGCTGGAGAGTCTGAGAAACACCGAACACGAGCTCGAGACTCTTCAGAGCGAGGTGGACGAAGACACGACCGAGGTCATCCCTTCAGCAGTGTGAGTCTCAGATACTGAGTAGTGAAAAGGTCTCCTGTCACAGGAGTTACCCCACCGCTGTTGCTACCTTCGGTCACCACTTATAAAATTCAAATGGCCCCACAAGGAATTTAACTTTTTTATTTTACCTCTGCATTACTTACTTTCCATTACTTTCAGGAAAATGCACATTTTAGTGTGCATTTTTATTGAAAAATATTGTATTAATATTTGAAGGTTATGTCTATGAAGTCGTTCAGAGAGATGTTGATTCAACATACAGTAATTTGCACAGGTTGTTGTGTCCACCTGCTTTACATGACGTTGGATATAAGTGATGAGCATTTTAGAAATCAAAGTTTTACTCATAGGTTTTTTTTTTTAGCTGCATCTTTTTTTCAATAGTTCTGGGATCTTCTCATTTGAACCTGTTTTTGTGCCACTCTGAGCTACAATGTAACAATTTCCCCTACCCGTGACTGAAATGTTTATTATTTCTAAGTTAAATTTCTGTTTATATCTACAGATTAGCATTATTGCAGAATGATTGGGAAAAGTCACAGTCTGCACAGGATTTTAAAAATGTATCTTACTCCTGTAGACAGTAATGAACTGCTCCTCCCAGCGCCGCCGCTAGGCCCACGCGCATCACACGCTGTGCGTAGGGCACCAGGTGCTGGACGGGCACACAAACATCGACAGGTGTCGCTGACCTCACGGTATAGACAGCTCAACAGCGATATTCAGCCCCTTTCCCAGTAAGCTAGCATGACATGTTTGGTATCAACGGATTCATTGCAATCAAAACATTCATATGATACCACTGTCTGTCTATCTTAAAAACTGAAACCTGCAACGACCTTCAAAAGACAGTAATGTTACTGCCAGTCAGATGCTCCACCATCATTCTCGGAGGGTTAAAAGTAGGCAAAGTTAACCAAGAACTGAGGTGGAGAATAATTCGAGTTTTAAGATCATGGTGAGCAATGACACAGGCAGAGTCTAATCAAAATATAACCTGTGGTTCTATTTTTCACTTTTAGATTGTTAAATTATGTTAGATATAGGTCTACCAGTAGGCTGCAGCTTGATTTTTGGCATATTCAAACCAGACAATTTCATTTAAAAGATATATATCAGCTTATCTTGTATTTTTCAATGTGTTACTGTGACTGGTGCATTCTGGTAATATTTAATTCTTTCTTTTTTTTTTCTCATAATCACGGACAACATGGTAGATATATTATACGCAGGTTAAGGAGCTATGTCAATCCTGTATGCACAAAAGTAACACTGTTTAAGAACCTCCTGGTGGGGCGCGCTTTGCAAGCGCACACAAAAAAAAATAGGTGGAGGGGCATCAGCTAAAATCTTGCCTAGGGCACCAAATTGGTCAGGGCTGGCTCCTCCACTGACTTAGAAAATGAGTAGGCGCATAAAACATTAAGCACCCTTCTTTATGAAGAAAAAAAAAATCCTGACGTTAAAGGTACATTGTGTAGGATTTGGGGATTCGTGTTGGAGAACTACGCTGGCCTTAAGGTACCATAAAAACGTGACAGGCTCTCTCTAGAGCCAGTGTTTGCTTTGTCCGTTCTGGGCTACTGTAGAAACAACATGGCCGACTCCGTGAAGAGGACCCGCTCCCTATGTGGATATGAAGGGCTCATTCTAAGCTAACGAAACAATTATTATACACCAATAAGAACATAGTTATGAATATTATACTCCATTTCTGCTATTAGATCCCCTGAAATGTTACACACTGTTCCTTTTAAACTTTGCATTGTTTCACTCCCCTACGCTGCTTTCATGTGACAGCGGTTACATTTGGGAGTTGTAAGTAGTTCGATGCATTTTCTCATTTTAGTTTTCCCTCAACAGATATGTGGCTCAGGTGTACTACCTAATAACCAGGATCAAGTGGGAATATGACACCCAACCCAACATCTTAAAAGGAGGTACGGTTTTGTTTTCTGTGGTTATTTTTTGGCTGTATCCTGTGCGTCTGTTAATACAGCTTCAGGTTGTTAGTCTGTTCTGTCCTCTTGGAAAATTCTTTTTATTCCTTTTTTTCAAAAATAACATAACAAACATAACAAAACATAACACCGGTGCCATAATACAAAAAGTTATATCTTACATTTAACATTTAATATGCACATACATATATATACACACCTACACATCGCTTCTCACTTCCACACAGAAACAGGTCCAGCCTTCCTCTCACCCCAAGAGATAAGGTTACAGAAAAAAAAAATAATAATAATAGTTAGTAATAATTATAATAGTAATAGTAATAATAGTTGTTCTGTCCTCTTGCAGTGCACTACGGTGCAGACCTGGCGACTCCCATCAACATCGACACCTCTATGCGATCTCGGAGTGACGTAAGCGACCAGCTGTGGGGCTTCGTCAGCACCGAGTGGTAGCGGAAGGATGAAATGATGTGTACTTTATTTTTGTTTGTCTGTATATTTGTTTGTCTGTATATTTGTTTGTTTTCTTCTATTCTACACAACATTTATACTGTTTTAAAAAAATGAATTATCTCAGACCTTTTGGTTTAGTAGTTTTTCTCTAATTCACTGGTTCCAAACCTGGGAGTCCCGACCCCCTGTGTATATATATATATATATATATATATATATATATATATATATATATATACACAGTTGGCCTATATCTCAGTATTTCATTCATTTCTGTGAAGAAAACTAAATGAAATTATTATTTTTAAAGTCTGGATGATTATTTAAGATATAAACAGGATAAGGGCACGGTGAAGACCTGATCACAAGTTATATTCACAGAGCCTTCCCTATCTGCTGAACAGCCTCGCCCTGCATTAGAAAAGTACGCAGTTAAAACACCCAAAGAGCTGATAGAGCTATGTATCAGGAGGAAGAAAACACTGAATTTGTCAGAAAGAAGCCTGTTAAGTATGAATGATTGTTAAAATACAAATAAAATTATATTAAAAGTTCCTAAAAATAACAGGAAAACTCATCTCTGATGTAATATTCACAGGAAATAATCTGCTTAAATGCATCCAAATCGCTCGTTTTATACTAACTTCCTGCAGTTATATCTATTTGGGTTAAATATACAGTCTGTCAGTTGTTCTCTACGTTTATTGTTGTGAATTGAATATAATATAAAAAATATCCATAAAATAAGTCACATAGTCAGTTTACTCAATGATAGAAAAGGGGTCCCTTAAGGAAAAAGGTTGGGAACCAACTGCTCTACTTGTATTTGAGCAACATGGATTCATCAGAACATTTGCAGTGTTAGACGAGACTGAGTGGGTGTTGGCCACTAGATGTCGCTGCAGAAGTACTTTGTTATGTTTTGTCAGTGCCAACATGGTTTTGCAGAGAGAGAGAGAGAGAGAGAGAGACTTCTTTTTTATGCAGTTTTTTTTTAAATGGAGTTTTTGTTTTGGTTCCATGATGTTACAAGATGTTAGCTGAGCACAATCGATTTACTGAGGAAGATGTTGTTTAAACTCTTAATCAAAACCACCAGTCATGTTCCAGATGTGTTCTTAATTATGGAATATAAAGTGTGTGTTTTTTTTTTTAACACTTTTAGTTATATAAATGTGGATATTACAATATATTTTTCATACAGTTGAACCATCAGTGTTTAAGATGCTTTGGTCTTTGCGCTCCTACTTCTAGAGGCAGATACTAACTATTTCATACATTTAGCTCGCTAGTCAACTGCTTTTTCATTACTTTTGGCTAACAATTTCAACTGTTTAACAATGCCGTTAGCTATTTCATATGTTTATTCAGTACTTTAACAATTTCAACCTTAATTTTAACCAGAGGTGTGGACTCGAGACACATGACTTGGACTCGTGTCAGACTCGAGTCACATGACTTGGACTCGGGTCAGACTCGAGTCACAAATTTGATGATTTTAGACTCGACTTGACAAAATCGAGCTCAAAAAGTATGTTATTTAAAAGTGTGCCACAAATCAATTCTACTTTTTTTTTTTTTTTTTATTAAGTTCAGTTGCACTTGTTTTAACAAATAAATAACATTTTTAAAAAACATTCATTATTTTTGTAAATTTAATATATTATTACTCATTACATTACAATGTCATTACATTTGGTGAAGAGAGAGAGAGAGTTTAGGACTCAAAGTTTAGGACTTGGGACTTGAGTGCAAAGACTTGAGAACTGTGACTTGCAGAACAATGACTTGGTCCAACCTCTGCTTTAACTATCTATTTCAATCATTTGTTCATTACTTTGAGGGCACTATTTCAACTTCTCTGGCTGCTTGTCAGCTGCAACATGTGGTGACAACTGACTCGGATTGATGCGCAGCTTCCTGGTTATTCGTAGTTTAATTTAACATCAGCACCACAACGTTTATTTTTCGTCCCTAACATAAATATGTGGATATATCATTTTTAATCGAGCTATCTTTTGGTTGATTTACAACTGATTTACCCCCCCCCCCCCCCCCCATTGTTACTGATTTTACCTATGCTAGCTCGGCTCACATTGGCAGATGAGTTTGAGGACATTCTCTTGTTTTTATGTATTCAGAATTCAACTTTTGCCAATACTTTATTACCACAGGCATCTATCTGTAAGTGTACGTGTACCATACGAAACAATTACATTCTTCTCTAATCGGGCATGATAGTGGTGAGTTGGCGACAGAAAGTGGCATAATAACATATCCATAATGAGAACAAGATGCTGAAATCTTCTATCAGGCTACACTGATGGTGCCCACTTAGTGGAACACTGTGTGTTGTGTTGTTATTTACCCATAGGCGTGCTTTGCTGAGAACTGAAACCCCTTCCTTCTTTGAAAATGACTTCATATACCATGATATACCACTGCAGCGTGGCGAGCGGTTAAGAGTGGGCAGGATGACACGGTGCCGGGGGAGGCGCGTTCTCACACGTACCATAGCTTGGAAGAAACACGCCACCATATGTGGTTTCCTGACGGTAAACAGCATCAGCTAGCGTACAGCAGCTCGTTTCTGCAGCTTCATCTATTCCTCGGCCACACATGTTACATATCTTAACAAGTGGTTAACACGTGGTTGGTATGGAGGTGGGGTTTTGTTAGTCAAGACTGATCCCCTATCTGTTAGTCATTCTCTTTCCTTTCATCTCTATCTCATGTTTGAGTGAGCTTTTTACTGTTCACTGTTAGTATTCGTCATCGTAAAGTAGCACCATCACCATCGACTAACTTGTGATAAGGTATATTATGGTATAACTGAAGACAGGCCTTAGTAAGTGGTGGTGCAACTACATCCTGAGCATTTACCATCGTGTTGAATTAAAACCTCTGTCAGCAAACATTTAACTTTTTAAGCTTCACAAGAATATAATTTATTTTATTGTTCATTCACATATACATTAATAAACCTGAATGCGTGTATTCATTTGGGGCAAAAGAGAAAAAAATTTAATTTTTTTTAATAAACCAAAAAACAAATTCACAAATCCCAATAGTCAGTATTTGCGGAGCATTTTGTTTCATGTCAACGATCAGTTACTAAGACTTCATGAGATAATATCAATATGGAATAATATCGAAGGAGAAAAAAAAAAAAAAAAGTCTGACTGTGGAATAGATGTAACAGTTTCAGAGAAAATCTATTTGAATGTCATATTATTTGTGTTTTTTTCTGTAGTTTATCCTTACTGTACTGTATGTATAGTGCTACGTATATATTCAAGTTTTGTTTAGCAGTAAGAAACGGGGAGGATGTCAGTCAGTGAGAGCTGAAACTTTCACACATTAAAGGGGAACTACGCCCATTCTCAAAATTCACACGTTATTCCTATGTTACAAAACAGTCCAAAAAATATTAGTAGACATGAACAACTCTCTCCCAAATCCAAACTCTAGAAGGCTAAAACTCAACCTTTCTCCCATTCATTGTTTGCGTCCGAAATTCCATCCTAACATGCTATTTAGTACGCTAAAACAGTATGTGAGATATTTTAGTATGTCCGAAACCTTAGTATGAAACCAATAGTACGCGAATTGCATTCTGTTTCCGGTGAAATATTACAGTATGCAACGCTGGACACTACGGCGGCATAAATATCCCACAATGCAATACGGTAGTGACGACAACGTTCTTAGGGACGTTGACAGACAGCTCTGAAACGTCAACAACGCTTCAATTTAACTGTAAGTGTAAGATTTCACTGAGAATTTGATTCTCACAAACCGTCGTTTTGGTCACATGAGGTTGGCACGGGTTACCATGGTTACAACCGGCAAGGAGGCTCTCAGGAAGTGACGACGTAGATTACAGCTCAGTGTGTCTGAAAAGATAAATACTGTTTATTTATTATTTATTACTAATTTTTTTTTAGTGATTCTCAAAGTGAGGTCCGGGGACCCCCAGGGGTCCGCGGCACTCTGTCAGGGGGTCAGCGAAATAATTAGCTATAAATTATAAAATCATGCTGTATCATTAAAAAGTGCATATCTACCAATGGGGACCGTTTGCACCAATAATACCTCCTTCGAAAATCTTCTCCCCTTTAAGGGGTCACTGACCCCAAAATGTTTGAGAACCCCTGGTCTATGGAGCAGCTCCAAACTTTGTACTTGATGACTTGATCACAAGTTTGAGACTTCTCTGGTTTCTGGCTTTGAGAGAGAGGAGCTCATGTTCACAAATATTGATTGAACTCTCCTCGGCCGTGGAAATAACATATTGGAATTCTTAATTTAGGTGGTGTTCCCCTTTAACCGTTGAAAGATGAGGTGACCCTCGGGAGTAAAGAATATATACAAACCTCTGTGTAAACTTCATTCACATATGTTTTATTCAGTGCACATATAAAAAGTGACATCATAACTTAAGTGAGGATTTTACAATACAAAATGCAGCTCTGATAAGCTCAGAAAAGGCTATAGATATTTACAAAGTATACTAAAAAAAAAAATCAGTAAATAGATTTTTTTTTTTTCTCTTTACATTTATGTACAATATTACAGTTGGCAGAGAGATCTATTTTCATGTCGCTGTCTGTGCCCACAATGAAATTCCCCAGACAGACTTTGAAGCCCACACGCACTGTTGTCTGGGGCTTTGGCAGATTGCTGCAGCGTGGAACAAGATCATATCTGCTGCTCTCTCGAGAAAAGACAACAGATTCGTATCAGTTCATGATGAACTTTCTCCAGAAAAATATGTTTTGTCCACTGGCATATTCTAGTTAAACCAAGAAGGCGTCAACAAACCTCCGCTGCCTGTCGGTTTTTATTGCTTTTAGTCATTCATCGTGTGTCGCTACATATGTTGAGGGGACCTCCAAAGCTGCAAACCGCTCAGCACAAACCCCCCCCTGCATGACGTCTTCAGTGCGTCTCCAGGCCGCTGAGCCTCTGATCTCGGGCCGAGGGGACCTATACCCCACCATCGCTGCTGACCAAAAACTCACATGGCAGAAATTACATGGGTTTGGCTGCAGATTTTGGGTGTGGATGCTCCGTGTTTGTAACAACATATCATTATGTGCTACACAGGGAGAGGAGATAAGGATAAACCTCATGCTTGCTTCCATCAGATGTGCGGCGTAATTGGCTGTATTTATGTGAAACGTCTGCACACAGTCTTTGATTCCATTTCATGTGGAAAACAAACGCTGATAAAATGAAATGACATGCTTTCCAGAAGGAAACTCCTCTTGACAAAATACCTGCCTCGTTTTCAGTGTCTAAAAGAGAAATGTAATGCTAGTTTTTCACAAGAAACCGCCGCCTATTAAGGCACTGACATTTCTGTTGGAGATGCACCGATGCTGATATCGGGCCGATACTGACTCAAATAGCTGGATCGGGTATCGGATACAATTATTTTAATACATAACAATTCTGTACATTTATATTTTTTTACAAAGTTAGGAAAGCAATGTTTAAGTCAATATTTAAGATCCGACTTTTTCCGTCCTAATACCGATAGCAATACCTGGGCTTTGGATATCGGCCGATACCGAGTAACGATACCAGTGTTAAATTAATAAGCTGTATGCCTCGCTGTATGGAAGTGACTGGGATCATTCTGTTATGTGTAAGGCAACATCAGGCTTGACTTAGACATTGCTTTCCTAACTTTGTAAAACAAAATGTAACAAATAAATGCATAGATATAAATTTCCTGAATTGTTACTTATTATTAAAGTAATAAATTGTGCACCAGCAACTTGGTGAAAAATCTTAAAAATTAACAGGAATTACAATTCAAGTGTAAACCTTTTTAATGCAGCAACAAATGGGTCAAAACTTAAACAGGAATTAAAGTTCCAGTATATAATGTATATAAACATAGAACTGAATTGAATAGATCGGCCCCATTGTCATCGATACCCGATCCGGTATCGGTGCATCCCTATCCCTAGTTTCTGTTTTTCATGCTTACGGAAAACTTAAAAAATTAAATGTCTTTCTCCCAATTGGACTTCGATCACATACATCCAGCTTATTCTGTTCATGAGGGTTAATACCAAAAACCCTGGCAGAGTGCAACGCAAAACTTCAGCTTCTGTCGAACACTCGACAGGAGCACAACTCAGATTAGAGGCGAGCAGCCAAGTCTTAGTCCGAATGCTTGCTCTGAGTGTTAAGTGTGTCATGTTTTCGTCATCCTGGGGTAAATGGCTTTGATAGTAGAGGGCGTAAAGTTACCGGAGGACACCGTCGTCTCCAGTCCCTCCAGTCTGTGAGAGGCTGCGTCAGTCTTACTGGTGCTGCACTCCAGGAAGGGCATCCCGATCTTCTTCACTTGCCCGTCCTTTGTCATGAGGCAGGGTCGGCAGAGCAGCCTAATGATGGCCCTCCTCATGTCCTTGCTGGTCAGCGTGTAGATGATGGGGTTGAGGAGGGAGTTGAACATGGCGATGCCCAGGAAGTAGTCCGCCTTGAAGAGCACCCCGCACTTTTTGGCCGGGCAGCAGAAGTCCAGCAGGAGCAGGATGAAGAGGGGCAACCAACACATGATGAAGACCCCCAGGACTATGGTGACCGTCTTCAGCAGGGCCATGTACTTCTGGGACTTGCGGTAGAGGCCTTTGCGCTGCGGGACCGAACCCAGGCGGTGGGTGTTGGACTTGACGATGCGGAAGATGCGCACGTACAGCACCACGATGGACATGAGGATGGCGCTGAAGATGGTGATGCAGAAGAGGATGTAGCTCTTGGCGTAGAGCGGGAGCACCGTGGAGCACTGGTCCAGCTGTCCCATGCAGTTCCAGCCCAGGACGGGCAGGATGCCGAGGAGCACGGACAGCACCCAGCTCGCCCCGATCAGAGCGAACATCCGCCCCTGTTTGTCCCCCTGGTACGGCTTCATCCTCACCATGGTAACGTGGCGCTCTATGGCGATGGCCAGCAGGCTGACGACCGAGGCGGCCAGCATGATGAACACGCCCCCCTCCCTCAGGAACCACAGCACCGGGGTCATGCTCAACGTGTTGGCGCCGGATGTTATGATGTTCACCATGTAGGTGAAGCCTGCGAGGAGGTCAGACAGAGTCAGGTTGCCCAGTAAGTAGTACATGGGCAGATGGAATTTCTTGTTCTTCCATATAGCCAGAAGCACTATGGCGTTTTCTACCACTATAAGCAGGCAGACCAGCAGGAACGCTATGGCCTCTGGTTTGAGTCCTTCTTTGTACTTGTTCTCCTGCAGTTTGCCCGTGTAGTTGTAGTGATCCAAGATGACCGCGTTGCTCTGGTACTCACGAAACATCCGAAGCAGGTTTCCTGTGGAGGGGGACATGGGGATGGCGGACGGGGCTACAGCGGCATAGGCAGCATGGAGAGACTCTGTCATTTCTCTGGTACTTCCACAGGTTTTTTCTATTCTTCAGCTTTTTTTGATTTTAAGATTAGATCCAAGGTGTCATATAGTCCTCCGGTTGTGCATTCTTTCTTTGGTATCGGAAGCTTGAAAAGACAGCTGTTGTACGCAGAGGAAAAAGTGTTCCTTCTGATTGAAATAGGATTTCCTGTGGTTTGAGAATTTTCCTCCAAAAAAAAAAAAATCAAATTTTTTCAATGCCGGGGCTGCGCACTAGGGGCGATGAGAGCCAGCCTGCGTTAAACAAGGAGGAGAAGAAAGTTGGTATTGATGACGAAAAATAAACACCATAATTAACTACAGGAAATAGAGTATTGAGTTAATTTCGAAGCCATCTCCAATGTCCAGAGTACATACAGATGATTGCACATAATAGCGATGATATCTACATGATTAATGAGCAGGGAACATGACCACTTGCAGAAGTAACTTCAGGCTACAATGGGAGTAAAAGAGATCCACTTTCAAAGTCGAAAGCAAAGTTTTAATTCAACATCTTATATATAGGCTATCTATGTATCATAATGCGTAAATACGCATGTATTTGCGTAAATACGCATGCATTTTAGTATCCAAACTGGCAAATTTAACTCGTACAGACGATTAGACTGATCGTATTGGTTAATAATTTCTTTACATATATGTCCTGTTTTAATTGAAGGTTTTCCTTTTACAGTATTAAACGTATGGTACACACAAATAGAAAGTAACTCGCATCTTATATATAGGTTATTTATGCATCATTTTGCGTAAATACGCATGCATTTTAGTATCCAAACAGATACCAAATTTAACTCGTACAGACAATTAGACTGAGTTTATGGGTTAATAATTCCTTTACATGTATGTCCGGTTTTAATGGAGCATTTTCCTTTACAGTATTAAACGTATGGTACACAACAAATAGAAACTATCTTGCATCTCATATATAGGCTATTATCATAATGCGTAAATACGCATGTATTTGCATAAATACGCTTGCAATTTAGTATCCAAGTACGAGCAAATGTAACTCGTGCAGACAATTAGACCGGGCTTATTGGTTAATAATTTCTTTACGTATATTTTAATTGGCATGCATACAGTAAAGAAGTAAGAGGTTTTGTATACAGTATAACGTCAAAACTATCCACATTATAGATACTGGAAGAGTTAAAACTGACCACTAGCATACAGTGAAGTCACTATAAGTGTACCACCGACGCATTTCACGCCCCCAAACGCATCTTATAGGACCAACATGGTAAAAACGTAACTTTTTTACGCACCTGTAAAAACGTGTAAATATCCAGTGAAACTTTAGTAGCAGCAGAAGTGATCCCACGGCCGGTGAGAGGAGGAGGCGGAGGAGGAGGAGGACGCGGGCTCAGTCGATCACTGCACCTCAGCGACATGTGAGTGCGATGTGGGAAAAGAGCAAGGCAAGACTCGACAGGCAGTGGGTTGGACTATAATGTTTTTGCCCTTCAACGATTTTTCCTCCCTCCTTCGCCTGACCCCTTGAGTGTTTTTTTTTCCTGATTTGCCCTCAGGGATTATAGAGTTCGATGACAGATTATGTGCTAGTGTTTGTCATTGCAACACAAGAGGAAGAAAGTGAGATTTTCACCTCATCGTTCAATTTGCCCTCAGGTACAGATAGGGTACTGCTAAACGTTGCCAAGTAGGCTTCACCTTGTCTTGTGTGTGTTCAATATACTTAGCAATTATGACTGTAGATTATTGCAACATGTTGCTCTGCAGGTTTGTCAGATTATGTGGAAATCTCTCACTCCTTCCCTCCCGCCCTACCACAGTTCATAACATCACACTCAGAAGTAAACTTTAAAATGAAAACCACAAGTTCATTTGTCAGTGGAAAAAAAGTCATTTGCGAGGCAGGTGCAGCTGGATCTGTTTTGCAGGCCAGAAACCCCAGATTTTAGAAAATAACTTACGTAGATAGACGTCATCTGTAATTATCTTGTAGCTCACACATTAAAAAAAAAAAACATTTTGGGAAGACATGCCATTTATAGATCTTTTCCTCCCTCCAAACATGTTTTAAGGGATAAAAATACTCTGTTTTGAATCATAACTTGTGTACAAAAAGATCAATTACCACGTCAAAAATCTTAAAATGACATCTACTCCTAATCTTTCTCCTTGAAAAATCAAGAATCTATGAATAGGCAAATATTTTTCACTTCGAAAGTTTAACAGCTGGACTCAAGATGTCTCCTACTTCACTGAAAAGTTGATTCTGAGTGTGCTTCAAGTTTTCACATAACACTTGTGTAAGTTTTATATTGGGTCATGATTAGTTTATAGTTGTGTTGTCACAAAGTCATATACTCGCACAGTGAAGGTCAAACATTTAAAGGGGACATATCGTGCTCATTTCCACGTTCATACTTGTATTTGGGGTTTCTACTAGAACATGTTTACATGCTTTAATGTTAAAAAACACTCTATTATTCTCATACCGTCTGTCTGAATATACCTGTATTCACCCTCTGTCTGAAACACTCCGTTTCGGCGCCTGTCTCTTTAAGTGCATCGGCACTGAAAAAGTGAGATTTTCCACATTATGTCCCCTTTAAGTGAAATCAAAACAGTGGAGGGGGAATTTAAAGGCAAGGTTGGTAAAGATTTTAGAATTTTTTTTTTGTCATATTAGTTGACATTCTCATTACATTCCGACGGCAATCAATAAATCAAATGCTCTGACAAAAAAAAGTAAAAACAATCCGTTATCTGTGGCTGTCGCAGGACTGTAATAAGCCCGTCCACAGTCTTCCACAAGCTGCTAGCTTGACAGCTGTGAGTACTAACAATAGCCATGTACGTTGTTTACGTTCAGTATGATAATTTTGGGGGAGTGTCTTTGGAGGGAGGCCAGAAGGGGCGGGCTGTCAATGTTGCCGACTTGGCGACTTTCTCACTAGATTTAGCTACTTTTGGAGCTAATGCTGTTAGCTACTTTCATTGAAAAAGAGCTGGCAACACTGGGCTCATTTTTTCGGTTGGATCTTTTTTAAATATCTAGTGCTAGTTTCTCAAGATCGCCCATCCTACCTTTAACTTGCTTTCACTACTTAAAGCTTTGGATTGCAGTTATTATCTGACTTCCTTTCTAAACTGCTTTGTATTCGTGTTGTGAAAAGTGCTCAACAAATTAAGATTACTAATGTTTTTAATCACCCTTTATATCTCATTACAGTCTCTCTAAATTCACCATCACATTAGCAAACACAGCTGGAGAGATCACAACACAAGTCTTATCACCAAATCCATTATTTCTTTATCTGCCAACTTTAGACAACTACTTTTCATGCGCATTTTTTTTTTAAATGATTAAGCGATTAGTCTTTAGTCTTTAATTAATTATTTCAGTAATTTTTTCAAGCAAAACTGCAAAACATGCTCTGGCTCCTGCTTTTCCAAATGTGAGAATTCGCTGCTTTTCTCGAACAACCCAAATGTAGCACAAATTTCAAAGGAATTTCCAGAAAATTGGTACAAAAAAAGCCCCCCAAATGAATGCGCATTTCCACCGATGTGACATTGCTGGCTGGCAGACCGACGGGGAAATTACGTAAGGTGAGCGGCAGGCTGGACTGGGCCTTTCTCTAAACAGGAAGCTGCCTCATTGTGCCTCGAAAGGAGAGGGATATCCTTGAGAAAAAACACAGATGAAGTCACTGGTACGAGTTGACACGCGGTGACGTGCGACCAACACTCACGCACATCATTAACAACTTACTCATTTCCTCAGCACAGATTTTACAAGCTGTATGTATAGCCACGTCATTTTATTGAGAAGCTGCTCTTCCCTGGTGGTCTTACATTTTGTTTTGAAATAGTTCTTTTTCTCTACAGAATTGTTCTTATTTTAGCTCCAACAGCTCCTCTCACCACACCTGCTTGTCTCCCTTTTTAGGTGTCTGGATGTGTGCTGCTCCCTGACTCATCTTGTCCTGCCTTCCTTCCACTCCCCTGAGGCCCACCCAAGTGATAACCAGGTTGAACTGCTCCTCGGCAGTTAACCCCCCGCCGGGACACCGTGACAAGCTCTCAGTGTGCTGCCTCTGGTTAGTTAACACACAAAGATGCACCAGCAGGACTCTCTGCTCTGTCTTTTCTTTTCTTCCCACAGTGGGGATCTGCTCCGTCACTGCTTCTCCCCTCAGGCCACAAGCACACTTTTAGAACAGAGAGTGACCAGTCGGGACCCACCCAGTCGTCTCGCTGCCTGGGGGTGGGGGTTGTGGTGGGGGCGTGGGGGGCTTTCTGCATTCAGCATGTTCTGTCCGACACTCCTGGCTCTGGGTGATATTTTTCCTGTGACGTTAATGCGCTCGCAGAAAGGAAGTCGAGTCAGTCCTGCTTTTGTCGTGATAGCCCGCTTTAGATTTACCGCCGCTTGTGTTGTCTCCTTTGTCTGGCTGCTGTTTGTCAGTGACTGATGAGCTGTTTCGGTAAATAATCCTGAGGTGACTGTTTTCTTTTAAGGACAGGGTTGGCAGGTCACGCACTCCTGCTTCCTATGTTGCTAAAAAAAAACAAAAAAATGAATAAAATTCAACCCGTTTGGGTTCAGTTCACATACTGAAAACGCCGCTTTGAAACCTGTTGCGTTTCTCTGCTCTGAGGTGTTACTGGTGGCCCATATGATGCAAAATCACACCTCAAAATGAGATTCTCACCTCTTGCTAACACACGGGCCTTTTTGTTTAATGTTGTTTCACAGGGACAATAGAAAGAAATCACACCTTTCTAATTCAAACAATCACGTGTTAATGCTTTTTTGGACTTTTGAATACAGAGTCAGGGTGTGCTTTGAGTCACATACTCCCACAAGTTGGCTTCGTAGCGGAGTAGACCCCGTTTACACCAGGAAAGTCTTGAAAAAGAAACATTTAGGACGAGGTGTTAGCCATGAATTAGCAGGCACATAAGGTTGTGGTCATTTCTCATTTGGAAAGTGTTGCGTTTGATGTCTTGACAGTGAAGGTTACCCTGACGTCATGATTTTTTGTTTGTGTGTTAGGCTACATCCACATTATATTCCGTCCAGAGGAGCGTTTTAGGGCCTTTTCATGGTACGTGTCCACAGCCTCCGTCCTTTCCATGCTTCCCATTCATTGTCTATGTAAGCAGCTGTGGAATGCGTTCTGGTAGTGTGGCGCGATTCAAAGATGGGGCGTCACGTTTGCCACTCCTCATTTGCATAAAGTTGAGGTCCAGACTACTTTATGCAAATCACAGGCATCTGATGCAACTATCTGCCCCTTGAAACTCTCGAAAAACTTTTAAACGAAGCCTTGTCGATTCAAAATAAAGACAGATTCAGCAACTGCATGGCTTATATGTTTTCAGAAACACATTTCAGTGAACTATTTTTGTGAGATAAGAGAAGAAAGTTTCCAAACGAGCCGTCATGTTGGTTCCGGTTTGAAAGCTGGGAGCAGCAGCCCACGAGGGAAAGCCTTTGTCCAATCAGGTGCCTTGTGTCTAGTGGCAGCACATCAAGCGTCCAATGCTGGTAAGCGAGCATTCCCTCGCGATAAAAAAACACCCCTGTGGACATGTAGCATCATAATTAGTCTCCGTCCATTCTACCACGCCTGAAAAACGCATATCACATGACCATTCACGTACACTGGGCATGCCGGCGTAAACAGGAAGCAAAAATAACAGCTTGCCTCCTGCACATGTAGGCTGTAGTAGCATTATAAAATGCAGAATTTAACTGCACAACAGCTGCTAGCATAGAGGTCAGCAACGCTTGTAATGTGTTATCCATGTTGAAATTAACCACCGGTGGTCGAGGCTGGTGTCGTTTGTTTTCTTCCGTTAAAGGTTCACGTGATCGGGCGTGACGAATCAGGGAAGGACTCAAGACTCAAGACGCATTGAGATCCGATCGCTCAGACCATATTCAGAGGTGGTCTGGGCCACATATGGTCACATTCTTTTAGCAGTGTGTACGCAAATTTGTCCTGGGCCGCATATTACTACTGACATTCATGTAATATTATGTCACAACGTCTGCTGTATTAGCCATGTGTTTACCACGTGTTTATTTGCTTATAGAGCGGGGAAAACAGATCGGATCACAAGTGGTCGCTCAAGACGCATGTGGAGACGCATTCTAAAGCCAGGTGTGATCAGACGTATTTAAAGCTGTCCACTCGTGGTCCGATCACTCAGGACGCATGTTAATGCCAGGTCTGAACAGGGCCCCAGGGTTTACTTCAGATACTCCTATTTGATGGCTTCTTAGCGGAGTATAGACCCCGTTTACACCGGGAAAGTCTTGAAAAAGAAACATTTAAGATGAGGTGTTAGCCATAAATTAGCAAGCACATAAGGGTGTGGTCATTTCTCATATGGAAAGTGTTGCGTTTGATGTCTTGACAGTGAAGGTTATCCAGAGGTCATGATTTTTGTTTGCGTGCGACAGAGAGGGGATCCACGGTGATTAGAGGAAAAATGCTAACCCAGAGTCCATTCAAAAAAAGCAAAAAACACAGGAACTCTAATGTAGCGTTCAGTACTGTTGTGGCTGCCAGAGATTTATGGGAATCCTAGAAATAGCCGGCCTTTTGTTGCTTTTCTGCCACACCGTTTCATGTGCAGCTGTTCCGGGCCGGGCAGCGACCTCACTTTGAGCTCCTAATAAGGGGAAATGGGAAGAACATGCGCTAATGCTGGATGTGCTTCTTTTCCATTGCTTCCACGCTGTATTTCTGTCAGGCCAGCTTCACTGTACCTGACTCTCCCCGCCGCTATAGTCTCCAGTCTCCAGCTGCTCCGTCTGCCTGCTTGTTTCCCCTTCTTTTCTTATCCAACAGCACTCACAGTCAAAGCATTCAAATTCAGATCAGATTGTGTCTAAGACCTTAAACTCGGACACAGCTCCACCGTTTTCTTCTACTTCTCATTTAATCGTGTTTTCTCTATCATGCAAACAGATGCAAATCTGTTTAAAAAAACGGCTGTAAAGAGTGACATTTACATACAGTATGCTTTATGTAGTGGTTCTGGTTCAAAGTCATTCGCCAGTGTTTTGCTCTCCAGGCCTCATGTTTTTACAAGGAAAACACACTTGAAGTTTTTTGTTTGTGTCCAAGCCAGACGGCCTTTATAGAGCCTTTGCTCAGTAAAATACACTCATTTTTTTTTTCTTTAAATCGGCTTCCAAGAAGATATTTTTCATAAGAGTCAGGAGTCAGGAGGCGGAAAAAGCTTTGTTGGGTGAAGTAGCCAAAGTCGGTGGAGATTTTCTGGTACAAATAAACACAGGAAGAGGCTGCTATTCGGGGCCATTTTGATTAGACTTTAAACCGAGCATATGTGGATGTCAGTTGTGTCTATATGCAAACACAAACATCCTCATTTCCCATGTAAACCTCTCACCGGTTCTCACTCTCAAGCTGGCAAGTTGCTCTGTGTTGAGCTCCGGCCGTGCAGTTTCCATACTGCAGATAAATGACTGTTAAGTCATTTTCTGCTTATTCATGACTTTGTCTCAGCTCACTTGCAGCTGTGTTTATTAGAATCCACGATGGCATCACTGGAATTGAATCCCACAAGTTTTGCAGAGCCGCGTTTTAGGTTTGACCACCAAGCTCTCTTGGCCCGCAAAGAGAGGAAATCAACGTCGTATTTGTTATTAAAGGAAGATAGCTCAGTGAGCGTTGTTGGCACCGAGTGCTCTGCCTCATTAGTCAAAAAGCCACTGGTTCTACCATGTGAGTTTAATTGCTTTAGTCACATTCACTAGCATGACACGTTGACTTGTTTTTGCATTTTGTTTTTGTTTGTGGTGATTCTTTGCAAGGCCCTCGGGAGCTAGCGCAACAATTTGGAAAATGTGAGAAAATCAATACCATCTGTCTGATTATAAAGGAATAGTTTGATATTTTGGGAAATGTGCTCATTTGCCTTCTTGCCGAGTATAAATTTATAACACTATCATATCTGTACGCTAAATATGAAGCTACAGCCAGCAGCCGGTTAGCTTAGCTTAGCATAAAGTCTGGAAACGGGGAACCAGCTAGTCTGGCAAACAAACCACCTACCAGCACCTTTAAACCTCACTAATTACCACATTATATCTCGTTTGTTTAACCTTTACAAAAACTAGACTGTATATAAGAAGTGGACGTAGTCACCGTGACGTCAGCCATTGGTTTATGGACTGCCATTTTAAAGCCTTGAGTTCAGCCATCTTGTTCTTTGCCTATCGCCATCTTGGTTTTTTTGCAACCAGAAGTGACACGAGAGGGTGGAGCTAAGCACAACCCAATGCTGAACAAGACATTTTTTTAAATGTTACAATTAACTTTCATGAAATGAAAACACACTGTCGAAGGGTTTAAGTTTTAAGACAAAAATGCGTACAACTCCCAGACTAGACAACGCCGTGGCGACCTGTCAATCACAAGGTAGCATACCCTGCTTTTTTTATTATACTCTAAATGGGACCATAATTTACGAAATGAACATCATGCTGTATTGAAGAAGACTTGAAACTAGCGATTGAGACCATAAACTCTTGTGTACAATGTTTACTGAGGTAATAAATCAAGTGAGAAGTAGGCTCATTTTCTCATAGACTTCTATACAATCAGACTTCTTTCTGCAACCAGAGGAGTCGCCCCCTGCTGGCTATTAGAAAGAATGCAAGTTTAAGACAGTTCTGCATTGGCTTCACTTCTCAAACCCGGAGGTCGCCCACTGACAAAAAACAAAGTGTAAAAACAACAAATTGTGCAAGACTATTTCTTGGATGGGCACAGTGACTTCCTCTGCCTTTTAGTCTGCGTTGCCAACCTTGGTGTCGACGAGACGCCAGAAAGTTATTCGCCCGGCCAACTAATTTGTTATAAGTCAAATTTATTGCAGATTTTATGACCTTCGGACAGGGTCTTCTTTACCTCGGTTTCCATTCTTTATGCTAAGCTAAGCTAACCGACTGTTGTTTGTAGCTTCTTATTTACAGTATAGACATAACAGTTGTATTGACCTTCTCATCTTGACAAGCATCTTTAAACTATTCTTTTAAAAATTAAGCTACAGCGTTGTCGCCATGAGGTTCAGCTTCAAGTAGTAATTACTGCTCCTGGCCAAGCAGTAGTCCGGCACATAACACCCAGATAAAACCACAACTTCCTCTGTGTTAATTAGTGAGCTTTAGAGGTGAGGCTTTTACACACTGGGGGCATGATGAATAAACAACGCGGAAATGTGAAATACTCGCCTGCGAATATTTTGCCTCAAAACTTTTCATACCAGTTGCAACACTTTTTCAATAAAAAGTTTGAATAGATTCATGCAGGCAGAGGCCAGAACCGGGATCTTATTGACCCAGAGCAGCGTCTGGCAGTCTGTGGTAAATAGTTGTACAGCCTTAACTACTGTCAGGTATTTTAGTTTCCTTTTAGCAAAATGCTCGGACTGAATTTGCCTCTGGTAAACAGTTACACAGTGTGTCTATATGTCTAGGGCTTTTATTGTGAAAAGTAAGAACAGTGGATCTGGTGTGCGCTGCCTTTGCCAAGGTTGAAAGGAGTAATACAGTTTGCCGTCTTAGTTCGGACTACGGAGCCTCCGTGTTGTTGTACACTACAGTGTACGTATTGAATATGTCTGTTCTCCACAACGTGATTGGTTGATGCCTTTATTCACGGAACGAAAGCTCAGAAAAATAGACCCCCTTCGGGAAAAAAATGACGTTGCTTTTTCGCCGCATAATATTCTGTGTGAAAGTACTCATGACAAAAACAACAGTTCGAAAAGATATATTGACGTGGAATTAGTCGAACGAAAAAAAACACCCCCAATGTGTAAAGGCCTTTAACCAGATCCAGGTGAGCAGTTTTCGGTCTTTATGCTAAGCTAAGCTAATCATCTCCTGGCAGTAGCTTCATATTTAGCATAAAGACACGAGAATGGTATCAGTCTTCTCATCTAACGCACCACCAGAAAGCAAATAAGCGTATTTCTCAAAATGTCGAACTATTCCTTTAAAGTCACCTCTTTTCATGCTTGTCTGTGTTTTTCTTAAATAAATAAGCTCGAAAAACTCCCTTTAAAGCAATACTTTAGCAGCTACAGTCCTCTTTTCTTCTACAAACCATGGAGGCTTTGTTTCACTTCACGTCGGGCTTCATCTTTCAGACATTTTGTTCTCTCTGTCTCCACATTCCTACATTTTAACATTTAACCTTCCACCGTCTACCCTCTCCCCGTCTTACATTCGCTGATAAACCTCAAAATGGCACCAGGTCAACCTCGATAAAGAGGCATTCTTTCCTAATAGGGTTCCTCCGTGAGAGCAAAAACTCCAGTTGTGGTGATTTCTTTATGTCTTAAATTACATCAAAGGATCACATCATCGTGATCTAATGTCGGTTACAAAACCAAACTTGGTAAAGTCAAAAATGTATGATGGCCAATCTGAAACTCCTTATTCCTAAAAAGTTGACATTGAGAGGTTTCCACAGTGACAACATCCTCCACACAGACTGTCATTTACAATTCATTGGCTGCCATGCAGTGGTCACTGACAGGCCAGCTCATGCTTTAATACTCATTTTTTTCCACATTAGGGGGGTGAGATGTGAATGGGCAGTTTTATGAAAGCTTGTTTTGTTCATATAGCGGCGGTTTGGGATGAGTTCATCTTGGAGGACAGAATGGAAGAAAGAGCAAAAGAGCGTTCCCACATCGGGGGGGGGGGGGGGGGGGGGGGGGGTGTGTGGGCGGGGAGGGATATGTGTGACGGGCTGCACGGTGGGGGTGAGTCATGAGAATTAGTAACCGGCCTCTGTGAGATTTATTCAAACTTCTTCAATTACCGACACGCCAACAACCCACCAGCGCTCTCAGTCAGGGGGTCCGATTCTCGGAAGAGCTTCGCTTCACTTCCACACAAGGGAGAGTGGGCATTCAGCATGAAGTCATTAACAGCTCCTTTTGTGTGATGACGATGTTGGGGAAAATTCCACATCCTCTTCTGGGATTGATCCTCGGTCTTTGTCTGGGTTTCAGGTACCTCGTGGTACAAGTTAGAAAGGATTAAATATGGGATTTATCATGCTGAAGATGTCCTGTGTTGTTTATTAGAACACCAAAACCACATCCGCTGTGTTTTATTTGCTACTTTTCCCACACAAAGTGATGAATTACTTCCACCAGGGTGTTAGTCAGTAAATGAAAGCCTGCATAGCTGTATATAAAGGAAGCCAGGCAGCAAACAGGTAGGGGCAGATTAGTAATACAATAGCCAATCTAATATGCATTCAGGAAATGTCACAGATATCAGCCAGACGGAACGAATATAAACGGAGTCTATCACTGCTATAGCAAGTGAGGTAAAAGTGATTTTAGGGTACTTAGCGTGGTGGTTAAAAATACCCCCTTACAACAGTCCATTGTCTCAGTTCAATAGCTGTACCTTTCAGCATACACTGGCCAATCGCCACACACGATTGTATAAGCATTTCACCTCCAATACAAATAAGGCTGTAAATTTCAGAGGCCGGACTCGAGAGGCCGACTTCCTATCAGGAAGGCTTTTCTGTGACAAATGCAGCAAAATGCAAGACGGCTGATAAGGAAAGGCCTGGCCATATTGGGTGGATTACACTTAATCACACTCTTTTTCTTTTTCTCTAAAGTTTGCATCCTCTTTGGATTGTGACCCCTTAAAATGATGTGACCCCTTGCAACAGCTTTTGCCTTATTCAGTCGGTTGTAGCATAAGATAACTTAATATAAGATGTTGTTTAAGAAGATTATATTAAAGCTGCAGTATGCGAGATTGGCGCAAATACGATTTAAAAAAGGTACTTTTAGAAAACGGCCGCTATATTGTGACAGTAGTACATGAAACAGATAACCTGAAAAAAATCATGTTCCTCTGTGTCCTACTGTGTCCTCCGGTGCTCCTAACGGCATCTGAAGGATTTCACCGGAGGAAAGCAAGGTCCGCTGTCCAGCTGCCGTCTATGAGAGCCGTCTGTGAATCACTCGCGAACTCCGACCAAACGGTCAAACTAGGGAGCGCTGATCAGATATGAATCAATATTCTGTTACTATAATGCCTATTTCTCACCTCAAATCTTTTCAGAATCATCCTGTGGTGTACTGTTTAGCTGTAAAATGAGAAAGTTTGTGACGCAGCCGCCATTGTAAAATCTGTTGAAGGAAGCCAAGTTCTGGTCACATGACCGGAGCAAAGCCAATCTCTCTCTGAAATGACCTGTGATTAGTTGAAATCTGCCGTCACGTGCTAGATTTTCTAAAGCCTGAAAACAGAGCCATGATGAGGAGAAGAAGTCTAGTTTTCTCCCAGACCTCTTGAATTACAATATGCTGAAAGGTTATTATGGAATTTTTGCCAAATTATGCCCAAAAATTGTTGCCTACTGCCACTTTAACTTTTAAGGCCTTTACTCGCTGGGAGCGTGACGAAGAAATGAGACGAAAATGCAAAATACTCGATCTGTAAATCTGCCATCGTTGCCATTGTAAACGGCATTATGTGCTTTGCATGAACACAAAGTTTGACAGGTGTAGCAAGGCTCAGGGCTTGTCTGTATGAGAGTGTATCTTATGCATTAACTGTATATAAGAAGTGGGCGTAGTCAACGTGTTGTCACCCATTGGTTTTTTGACTGCCGTTTTGAAGCCTCGAGTTCGGCATTTTGGCTGTCGCCATCTTGGTTTTTGGCCGTCGCCATCTTGGCTTTTTGAAACCAGAGGTGTTAGGAAAGGGTGGAGCTAATTACATCCGAACGCTGAATAAGACATTTTTAGGCCACCAAAATATAACTATTAAATCATACCATGCTTTGGTTTATCTTACTCTAAATGGGACACAATTTACTAAATGAACATCATGATGTATTGAAGAACACTTGAAACTAACGATTGAGACCATAAACTCATGTTTACAATGTTTACTGAGGTAATAAATCAAGTGAGAAGTAGGGTCA